>SJXQ01001752.1:52764-209008 GCA_006408695.1 Aepyceros melampus | reverse complement strand
GTTCTTTGCATCAGGTGGCCAAAGTATTGGAGTTTCAGCTTCAACATCAGTCCTTCCAATGAACACCCAGGACTGATCTCCTTTAGGATGGACTGGTTGGATCTCCTTGCAGTCCAAGGGACTCTCAAGAGTCTTCTCCAACACCACAGTTCAAAAGCATCAATTCTTCGGCACTCAGCTTTCTTTAGAGTCCAACTCTCACATTCTTACATGACCTCTGGAAAAACCACAGCCTTGACTAGATGGACCTTTGTTGGCAAAGTAATGCCTCTCCTTTTCAATATGCTGTCTAGGTTGGTCATAACTTTTCTCCCAAGGAGCAAACGTCTTTTAATTTCATGGCTGCAGTCACCATCTGCAGTGATTTTGGAGCCCAAGAAAATAAAGTCTGTCACTGTTTCCATTGTTTCCCCATCTATTTGCCAAAAAGTGTTGTGACCAGATACCATGATCTTAGTTTTCTGAATGTTGAGCTTTAAGTCAACTTTTTGACTCTCCTCATTCACTTTCATCAAGAGGCTCTTTAGTACTTCTTTGCTTTCTGCCATAAGGGTGGTGTCATCTGCATTTTTGAGGTTATTGATATTTCTCCTGGAAATCTTGATTCCAGCTCATGCTTCATCCAGCCCAGCATTTTGCATGATGTACTCTTCATATAGGTTAAATAAGCAGGGTGACAATAGACAGCCTTGACATACCTCCTGTGGGAAGCCAGCATGAGGAATCCCACCCGTGACAGGGTCACGTGGCAAACTCAGATGGCAGGGCAGTCTGAGTCATCGGATTTCTCCCTGGTTTTTCCTGAGCATGTGTCCCAATAATAAAAATTTGTTCTGTATTTGTCTGTTTCTCCACTGTTTTCTGCCAGTTTCTCGGATAGAGTTAATTCAGTGTCTTAGCTCCCTGCATTTGAAAGGAGTGCTGCAGCCCAACCCCCCCTTTGATAATTCTCTAGCCTGCCTAAACAGGTTCCCCTGACCTTTTACAAGTTTGTGATTTGCTCACAACCCCCAGCTGTGAGGGGCAAAAGGACCTTGAAGTGTTTTAGAGTTACAAACCTTTTCTAAGGATAAATTTCACTGTTGCCTCAATGACGCTGCCAGACCTTATCTGCACCTAGAAGTTTCTGCTATACAAATAATATTTGAGAATAGATATGTAATAGTTTTTTGATGTTAGCAACACTAGGCCTTTGAGTCAATTGCTTTCTTGCTTGCTGTCCTTGCTATGTAAGAAATGTAACTTGTTTAGTGTCTCCCGAGAATGGTGCCAGACCTTGGAAGAAATAACGCTTATCAGAAAAGAGCTGTAAATTGTCAAATTGGCCTTTTGGCTGGAAGATGATGTAAATTACCTAAGACTTGTGTATACAATTAGGTATGCAGAGACTAAGCCTACTCTCGATAAGAGTCAGGACTGCTGTCATTGTCAAAATTTGTGAAACCCATTGATTTTCATTGTATAAAAAGGACATGTGAATAATAAAGGGGCGGCCAGTTTCGGGAGCAGTTTCTCAGAGCAGTTTAATGGACTGGTTTCTCAGATGGCTTGCTCTAACTCCTTCTTTCAAGAAATCTGGCTCCCCCCATGTCTCTCTGTCTCTGTCCTCTTGTACTCTAATTCCAGGCTGAATTCCCATCTGGAGCGGGAGGCTCACCACGTCTACTTACTTGCCCCAGCTATAAGTTCTGCAAAAAAAGGAGGACCCACGGTGGGGCTCCCTTTAGAGACTCAAGCGGACGCCGGTGGCCCACGTAGATGGTGCAAACCTCTTGTCTTGAGGTTTTATTGGCTTTCCCGGTAAACCAAGTTATTCAGCCTCCTATGTTTCTAATAATTTCCTACTATCCTATCCTGTCCTGAGCTATCCTGTCCTGTCCTATCTCGCCCGCTCTGTCCCCGCTTTAAATATCCCTGGATCCACCGGGGCTGGACCCTGGCAACCTCCTTTGTCAATTTGGAACCAGTGTGTTGGTCCATGTCCAGTTCTAACTGTTGCTTCTTGACCTGCATACAGATTTCTCAGGAGGTAGGTCAGGTGGTCTGGTATTCCCATCTCTTTAAGAATTTTCCACAGTTTGTTGTGATCCACACAGTGGATACCTTCTTTCTAGGTTAAAAAAAAAAAAAAAAAGATGCTGTGTCTATTAACTTATGATGCCTAATATCGTGCATTTAATAGACAGTAAGTCTGGTTGACCAAGAATATAAATGTGGATCAAATCCATATAGTGTCTTCTTTATCTCAGTGTTGAAATATCTATAAGAAAATTTTGAACAATGATAAGAATGCAGCTAATTAAGGTTTGAAAATCCATTATCCAAATACATTTTATTCTGTATAGTCCATGGGGTCATAAAGAGTCATACAGAGTGACTTTCACTCACTTGCTCACTCTTAAACCTTGGCATTTTTATTAAGGTTTCTCTGGTGGCTGAGATGGTAAAGAACCTACTTTCCAATGCAAGAGACCCAGGTTAGGTTAAAATTTCAAAGCTTAGGAGTTTTTAACTAATTTGTTTATTGAAAAAATACTAATAATCAACTAAAGCAATTATTTCATTTTAACAAAGTGTTTAACTAGATAACTGAAATGATTTCATGAACCAGTTTAAATTGTATTTAATATAAGTGATCTAAGTTATACTTACAACAGTGACATTATTATTATTTATGGTGATAAAACTAAGAAGAAGAAATAGTCCTAAAATTGGTTGTATTATGTATGGAAAATTATAGGTTTCCTAGATCAAAGGACATAGGACAGAAGAGAGATTGTAAGGCTAGAAAGTTAAGGTGTTAATGAAGAGACATCCATACACGCATTGAGTGAGTGCTGAGGTGTTTCTGCTGCTTACATTTACCGACAGCTTATTATGGCTTAGGAAAGTGACTAGTGTAAATATGCAAGAAATTTAGGCCTTGAGGAGCTAAAAAGAGCAATGACATAATTAATTTAATTTTTAAAAAGATTTATCTGGAAACCATCTGAAGATTATTTTAAAGGCAGTTGTACATTTTGGAGGATAAATTTAACATCAGAGGAAAGTAATGTGACTAATGTAATCTTTTCATTTAAAAGGTAAGTTAAGTCAATAGCAGATGGAATTGAATAAGAGCTTCAAATTTGAGAAGCATTCCAAAAGCAGAATGGACAGTGGTCCAAGAGGGTGAAGAACATTGATTTCTTGGTGCCCATAACAGGGGTTATCTCACAGTAACAATATTACTAAGTCTATGGAAAAGGGGATATAAATGCCTCCATAATATAAGTGGGATAAATTCTTGATGGGTTGGTATAGATGTGCAGTTTTCTATCATAGGTTTTCTTTTAAAGAAAAGAATCTTATTTTTCGAATAAACAATGAACAAAATGAATGATACAAGTATTTTATCAGTGTGAGTTTTTATGTACATTAAAAGTTGTTTAAAATAAAATCAATTAATTTTTTATTAAAACAAATTATCAAACTGAGGGTTATGCAAAATGTTTGATATGTAGCATCATCTGTGTGATCAAATGTATTCTTATATCTTATTTTGGTTTCACAATATTTAAAAATATTAATTCACTTAGTTTTGTGTCATAATTATATTATTGAAATCTTACCTTGCCTAATTCAACTAAGCTCTGATGATTGGATAATCTTTATTCTGAATTCTCAAGAAAAACATATTGATGAGAAGGATTTAAGGTGGTTTTGGTCTCCATGTGTTAATATTTGATATATAATGTATTTGTGTTATAATTATTACCATTTTAAAAGAGGTAATACATTTCAAATGGCTTTGATTGAATAGATTTGGAACTCCTGAATTGCATATGAAAAATCAGTGATTCTGTGGAACAAGACTTAACACACATTAAGCCTCTTGCTTGTCAGAGATATGAAAGGGGGTTCATTCCCTGTACCTCTCTATGCCACCCATGATTATCTGAGCAACAAGCCACTAAGCAATGGCTCAGCAGTGATCAGAACCATAGCACAGGAGGCAAACAAGAAGCGTTCTGCTGGTCCTTGCATTTGGCAAAAATATCTTAGCTATAATTTCTTCTATAAGTGAAATTTTAAGAAGCAAGTAAATAATATTACTTATTTTTAAAATGTAGGCACTACTTTTTAAGGGGATGAAGAAGTAGAGGAATATTTAATTACCAAAAATGCCATTCTGGAAATTCCAACTTCTGATAATAAGAGAATAGCCTGTATTTAATTAAGTGTCTTGCCATAACTAATTCTAACACTGGGAAAATATAGCTCTTAAACTATTTTAAAGCACTGGAGTATCACCTAAAGCTAGCAGAAACTAAATAAATGGCTTTAACCTTTAAAACATACTGGATGAGATTCATATGTATGTGGAACTTTTCCCCCCTGGGGAATATCCCAGCTGGTTGTGAAAGGAAAAGCTGAATCAGGCAGCCAAAAATTACTGGATTTAGAAGTCAGACCCTAGAGTTGAGTTGCCAGAACAGGGAGAAATAGGGAAAGGAGTTTTATAACAAGGGAGTCAGAGAGGAGACAGCACTTAAACATCAAGAGGATAATAAAAATAATATAATCCAGTCCATTCCAATATATATCTTGATCTCTTAATGGTTAAAATAGTCATTAATATCTGTATTGTGTCAGGCAAACTTCTAAGATGACCCCCACCAAATCCTCACTCTGATGTAGAGCCTATCTATATGATGGATTTTATTCTCATGATCAGGTTATGGTTCATGCAGAGTTGAATTTAATCACAAGAGCTCTTTAAATCTGGGTTCAGAAGTCAGAGTCTTTACTCAAAACATTAAAGGGATTTGATGCAAGAGAAATTCTGTGTTGTTTGCTTTGAAGTACAGCCACATAGCAAGGAATGCTACAATGCAGTAGCCCCAGGTTTGATCCCTGGGTGAGGAAGATTCCTGTGGAGAAGGAAGTGGCAACCCACTCCAGTATTCTTGCCTAGAAAATCCCATGGACAGAGGCTACAGTCCACGGGGTTGCCAAGAGTCGGACTCAACTTAGCAACTAAACCACCAGCAAGAAATGCAAGCAATCTCCAGCAGCAGAATGTTACTCTGACCCACAGTCACAAGGAACTGAAATACCACAATACCAAAACTTGGTAAAGACCCCAAGATACTGATGAGAACACATCTGACTGACACTTTGATAGCAGCTTTGTGAGACTGTGAGTTGAAAACTAGCCATACCATGTCAAAACTTCTGACCCATAGAACTGTAAGATAACAAATATATATTTTAAGCCACAAAGTATTTAGTAATTCATTGCACAGCAGCAGAAAACCAACAAACCCATATTCAGTTAGAAAAATGTCAAGAATGAATTATTAAAATTGAGGGTCTGCAGTGAAATGACTTTGCCATTCTTGTGGGGCCACCATAATACTAGACTGAAATTAGGTGTAACTCATTTGTTTTCTCAGTTGAGGCTATTGACAAATTGTAGACAGTAAAAACAGAGAAGGCAATGGCACCCCACTCTAGTACTCTTCCCTGGAAAATCCCATGGATGGAAGAGCCTTGCGGGCTGCAGTCCATGGGGTCATTAAGAGTCAGACACGACTGAGTGATTTCTCTTTCACTTTTCACTTTTATGCATTGGAGAGGGAAAGGGCAACCCACTCCAGTGTTCTTGCCTGGAGAGTCCCAGGGACGGGGGAGCCTGGTGGGCTGCCGTCTATGGGGTCGCACAGAGTCGGACACAACTGAAGTGACTTAACAGCAGCAGTAGCAGCAGCAGACAGTAAAAATTGACTTTTGAGAATCAAATTTAGGAATTAAATATATTCTGGTACAAACAGAAGTGGAGAATTTATAAAATCCGTGTAAAGTCTAGGTTGCCACTATAGCTACTTATTTTAAATTTTAGATTTTTTCAGAAAGGAATAATAAAATCATGTTGTAAAGAATTTGGAAATAGAAGGAAGAGGGGAAGAAGCATGGAGCTTAAGTAATATTTGTCCCACGATAGTTAGTAATGACAGAATGTTGGACATTTCCACCAGAGATATTTTTCTGTTACAAGGTTTATATATTTTATCAACAGTATTTGTAGGCACTTTATAGTTGAGTCGTCATGCACTCATATACATTCATGTCCTCACACATACAACTTAGTAATCCTTTTTAACATGTTTTAATGTTATTTCATGAGCTTCAAAACAGTTATTTCAATGCCTGCTGCTAAGTCACTTCAGTCGTGTCCGACTCTGTGCGACCCCATAGACGGCAGCCCACCAGGCTCCCCCGTCCCTGGGATTCTCCAGGCAAGAACACTGGAGTGGGTTGCCATTTCCTTCTCCAATTTTAATGCCTACCAGTATTTTATTGAGTGGATAGGCAATAAGTTACTTTATGTTTATATTGTTGGGGATTTAGTTTGTTTAATCTCTACATTGTTAATAATGCTAATTTATATCACCAGGCAGAATACTGTTTTTCCACTGGTGGTGAGGGGGGTGGAGGGGTCGTTTACTTAAAACTGCTCAGTTGGTAAAGAAGTGCCTGCAATGCAGGAGACCCTCGGGTCGATTCCTGGGTCCAGAAGATCCACTGGAGAAGGGACAGGCTACCACTCCAGTATTCTTGGGCTTCCCTTGTGGCTTAGCTGGTAAACAACCCTCCTGCAATGCGGGAGACCTAAGGTTTGATATCTGGGTTGGGAAGATCCCCTGGAGAATGGACAGACTACCCACTCCAGTATTCTGGCCTGGAGAATTCCAGGGACTATACAGTCCATGGGGCTTCAAAGAGTCTGACATGACTAGCAACTTTCACTTTCACTTTTTTTCACTTAAAATAGGTGACCAGAAATGAATACTACATTAAATTATCTGAAGACTAGCTTTTTCTTAAGAGAAACTCACCAGAAATAATTTGTATTATAATTTTTACTAGAATAACAGAAGGCACTAATCTTCTGAGAGAAAGAGTGGATATTTCAAGGGAAATGTGGTACCTATAAAATAATAATAATCCTAGAATTACAGTGGTCTATTGTTAGAATTAAAATTCATTAAGTTATAACTGAGAGAGGATTGGATAAAATAAAACAAAGTATTAGTAAACTTTAATGTTAGTTAGCAGATGTCATCCAAACAGAAGTAAAAAGGTGGAAAAATACAGAAAAGCAGACTCTAAATGACCCCCGGGACAGGGTCAAGCAGACTGATTTCCTTATACTTGGAGTCCTAGAAGGATATAAGAACAAGAAAGGGTCAAATTGAAAAATAGAAGATAAGTTAGTCAAAGTTTTTCCAAACTGGAAACAAATTTTGCAAGCAAGATAAATACGGAAGAAATAGTGGAGGGGAGGGGAAGATGTAGCTCACATTAAAACAACAATAAGAAGTAAAACTGGAAAACGTGGAGCATCTTTAAAGTACAAAAATAAAAAAGAAATTGAGAAAATTAAGAATCCAGAATTCTATGCCTAGAGGAAATATCTTTTTCAAATAATCAAGGAATCCTGAAAAGATTTTCCTGAGAAGACATGTCACTCACAGAAAAATGCTCGGGGATATTGTTTAGTGAAGTGAAGTCGCTCTTATGTCTGACTCTTTGCGACCCCATGGACTGGAGCCCACCAGGCTCCTCCATCCATGGGATTCTCCAGGCAAGAACACTGGAGCGGGTTGCCATTTCCTTTAGGCTGAAGCAAAAAGATATCTCACAGAAACTCAGATATGAAGGAGAGATACCATGCAAATGCCAAATCTAAGAAAGCTGATGTGACTATTAATATCAACACAGTAGAGCTCAAGATAAGTTGTAGAATGGTAATTAAAAAAGGGTCATTATAGTTAGGGGCAGTTCATCAAGAAGACTTCAGGGGCCTCATTTTTACAAACCTAATAATAGAACTTTATAATGTATAAAACAATTACATAATCATATTTGAAAATCTTAACACCCCGCTCTCATTAATTGAGATGTGCTTGTTGCACATTTAATTCAGTCAATATTTAGAAGATTTGAAAACACTGTGAACCAACTTTAATAAATAATCCTACAACTGCAAAATACACAACTTTTTCTAGTTCACATGGAATGTTCACAAAGGCAGACCATAATCTGGGGCATATAACAATAAATTTCACTGATTGAAATTATATAGAGCATATTGCTAACCACAAAAATATTATACTAGAAATAAAAAGAAAAAATATAAAGCCAAAATATATAAATATTTATAATAACATACTTTTAAAAATAATACTGATAAATCAAAGAAGAAATCACAAGGGAAATTTTAAAAGTTCTTTAAAGGTGGTAATCCATTTACAGTTATTGTAAAATATTGTACACAATTGTACTATATATAAAATAAATAAGCTGCAAGAATATATTATACAACACAGAGAATATGGAAAATTCTTTTCTTAATCTTTATTTATCTATTTATTTTATAATATTTATTTCTTTACTTGGCTGTGCTAGGTCTTAGTTGCGGATGCAGGTTCTTTGACCTTTGTTTCAGCATTCAGGATATTTAGTTGCAGCATGTGGGATCCATTGATAGTTCCCTGACCAGTGATTGAACCCAGACCCCCTGCAGAGTCCTAGGGGGACCTAGGAATGCAGAATCCCAGGACCACTAGAAAAGTCCCCAAAATTCTTTAATAGACATGTTAAAATGATGACAATTGCTGATGAACACTGAAAATGTGTTCCACATTTTTAGCCATCAAAAACTGCAAACTGACTCACAATGAGATGCATTCAAAACCCCCAATATGGTCAAAAGGTGAAATTAGGAAGTGCTGTTGAAGATGTGAAACAACAAAATCTCTTAATATGTTGTTTGGCAAGGTTACACAGAGTCAAGCAAACATCAGTGAGCAACTCAGAAATTCCACTCTAGGTATTTACCCAAGAGGAATGAAAACACATCAATGTACAGAGTAAGTTTATTCATAACAGTAAATAAACACCAGAATGGCTATCAACAGGTGAATGGACCAAGGAAAAAAAAAGTGAGTTATGTCCGTAAAATGGGAACAATGTTCAGCAATTAAAAGGAATACACTACTGAAGCATTATTTTGAGTAAAAGAACTCAGGGGAAAAGAAGATGTGCAAAAAGTATTATCCCATTTATATGGATTTCGACTAAGCCAAGGAAGGAAGAGGAAAATAGTTGTCTTTGAGAAAGAAAAGGGATTGATCATAAAGGGACAGAAGAGTACTTTCTGGGGCTATGTTAATGTTTTATGTCCTGGCAGCCATGGAGATACGACAAGTATAACCATTATAACTACATAAAAATATGTATCCATTTGTCGAATTTTTAAAACCATAAAGGTCTGTGAATTTCATTGTATATAAACAATATCAAAATTAACATATTAAAGTTAATTTTTAACAGTACTCTTAAAAAAGTTTTACTTGCAGTTATGTAATTAGGTCGTGTCAAATATTTTAACTTGTATTTGTGTCCTAGTTTATTTGTTAATATTATATTCTTATTCTTTGTGCCTATATTTATTTTATTATTTATTTCTATTTCTTAATATATACAGTGAATTTATTTATTTAACTTATTATTACATATAATGTCCAAGTCTATTTATGTTATTTTAATTTATTAATGAAATTTTAAATCTTTGTATTCATTTCCTATGATTTCTTCTTTTGCTTATATACATAAAAAGTCTTTTCCTACTAGAGATTTGGTAAATATTCTCCTCTAATACCTTCTTGTTATCAAGCATTTTTTGTGTTAAACTTGTTAATTCCTCTGGAATTTATTTCTCTTTTGTGTTGAATAAGGAATATCAGGTTATTTTGTCAAATTTCTAGTTAATTGTGGCTTTTACCTATTGATGAGTAGAGTGTCATCAGTAAAATTAAGTTTATTTCTGGGATATTTCAATGAAATATTAATTGAAAATATCTATATTTCTGCAGTTATACTTATATGAGGTATTTAAGAAAGAGTAATTCTCTCATTACTCATCTTTGCTTAGAATTCACATCTATAATCACATCCTTTTTATCTGAGAATAATGTTAAAATCTTTTTTATCAAGGTAAATACCTGCCACTGGACATTCCTTTAGAAAGAAATTTTTGAAATCTATACATTATTTGAAAACTTCTGACATCTTAGCAGTAATTTTTTGTGCCACTTAAGGAACATAAGATTTTTTTCCAATCATTGTTCCCCTTCATGTAACTTAAAAAGCACTTTCATTTTCCATTTATATCTCTGAATTACAGATTATAATTATATTTTCACATTTGAGATGGAAACAATTTCTACTTTAATTTCATTAACTTTCAATGTAACATAGAAATTAGTTTTGTCCAAATACTTTAACAAGATTGCCTTGCATTAAAAAAGAATAACACTGATTTCTTGATATACATTCAAAATTATTAATTTGTGATCCTATTCCATTGTGTACTGTTCTGTACAATACTTGTACAATATTTGCTTACAAAGGATATTTAATTGAAGTTTCTTTGAAGGTTCAGTTCAGTTCAGTCACTCAGCCGTGTCCAACTTTTGCGACCCCATGAATCGCAGCACACCAGGCCTCCCTGTCCATGACCGCCTCCTGGAGTTCACTCAGGCTCGCGTCCATCAAGTCAGTGATGCCATCCAGCCATCTCATCCTCTGCTGTCCCCTTCTCCTCCTGCCCCCAATCCCTCCCAGCATCAGAGTCTTTTCCAATGAGTCAACTCTTTGCATCAGGTGGCCAAAGTACTGGAGTTTCAGCTTTAGCATCATTCCTTCCAAAGAAATCCCAGGGCTGATTTCCTTCAGAATGGACTGGTTGGATCTCCTTGCAGTCCATGGACTCTCAAGAGTCTTCTCCAACACCACAGTTCAAAAGCATCAATTCTTTGACACTCAGCTTTCTCCACAGTCCAACTCTCACATCCATACATGACCACAGAAAAACCATAGCCTTGACTAGATGGACCTTTGTTGGCAAAGTAATGTCTCTGCTTTTGAATATGCTATCTAGGTTGCTCATAACTTTCCTTCCAAGGAGTAAGCGTCTTTTAATTTCATGGCTGCAGTCACCATCTGCAGTGATTTGGGAGCCCCAAAAAATAAAGTCTGACACTGTTTCCCCATCTATTTCCCATGAAGTGATGGGACCGGATGCCATACAACATTGTTACAATAGATTCCTGCATTCCATGGAACACTTAAAATTATATTTGTAGGACTTATAGTTCTAACATATTTTGTGAAAGTGGAGAGAACCCAACAGTTTAGTTTTTATTTCTCAGCAAATTACATTCAAATCACTAGGAAAGCACAACTCTGTGCAGTTAGTTAAGAACAGGAAAAATACACCACAAGAGTGTCAAAGATTTTAGAGTTTCTGAAAGGTGGCATACAGATAGAAACTAATTGACTGAAATACTAGAAGAGTAAACCATAGCTCAGAGCCCTGCAACGATAAGGTGGTAATCAGGCAGGAAGATTTTCACAAGTGGAGTCTCCCTAAGATTGTTTGTGCATATAACCATCAGAAGCAGGAAAAAATGAGGGGAGAAAACTTAATGACTTGTTTTAAACAAAGTGGTTCTAAAGTCTCCCAAAGTTCTTTCTGCCAACCTACACTCTGTGGTGATATTTTATCCTAGGATGAAGCCAGAGAAATGAGAAATAGCAAAAGAAATATTTACTAACAAATTTGAGCAATTTTCCTAGAAATCCTTGGATCTGTAGACATAGGGTCCTCCTTATTTTGGCAACTGGGAAAACAAGGAACTGAATGACTGCATGCCTAAAGTGTGACTTGTGATGGGATTCACTGAAAGACACACATAAAGAAAAATGCCAGCCAAGGCAGATACTATGAAGCCGCCTATGTTAATCACAGTGATTATTCATTACAAATAGGAAATTGAAGAGAACTAAAATATTCAAAATTTGAACTGATAAGAAACTGAAGAAAATAAACATTCTGTTGGAGGGGGAGTTATTGTACTTGAAAAGACAATAATTAGTAGCATCAAAGAAAATATTTAAAAAGACAATGCACCTATAAAAACAGAAACTGGCTGATTTTAAAAAGGAAAAACAATGGAAACAAGAGGAATTCTTAGCAATCAGAAATACAATGGCCAAAATTTAAAAAGTGAAATAGAAGTACTGTGATTAAAAATGAAAAACTTTCTCAGAACCTAAAGAAAGTAGAAAAAAGAGAAGAAACAAAAAGGAAAACTAAGATATTGAGATCAATTCAGAATGATTGATATCAATCAAAAATGACTTCTAGTGGTGAAATCTTTTTTGATCCATCTCCTAGAATAATGAAAATTAAAACAAAAATAAACAAACGGGACCTAATTAAACTTAAGAACTTCTGCACGGTAAAGGAAACCATCAACAAAATGAAAATACTACCTACAGAATGGGAAAAAATATTTTGCGTCACAAACTAAGTGACTAAAAAGAGATTAAAATAAAAAATATACAAACAGCCCATGAAAAAAAATGACTTCTAAAATGAAAAGACATTGAAAATAAATGAAAGAAATCAATAAAAATGTATTAGAACTTTTTCCAAAGTTGAGAGAAAAAACAAATCTTCACTTTAGAAAGACTTGTTGACTGCTAAGAGTTACATAGCTAGATATATTTCATCGTATTTCAGACTGTCAAGAATAAAGAAAAAATATTCACAAAAAAACTTACCATCTCCAACAGCTAAGTTTGTCAGTAATATTGAATAATAAAAGTCCTCAAGGAAGGAGAATAATGCACCCCTTGAAATTCATATCATACCAGACATAAGCACAAGAAAGAACTAAACAGTTTCTAGTCTTAACAATATTTAGGAAATTTTTCCCCTGTGCCTCTTTTTTTGGATATTAAAAACCTTATTTGTGGATATACTTTGGTTAAAGCAAAAATATATATATATATATATAAACCCCAGAGGAAGCTTTTGGATCCCCGAGAGAGACTAACTCAACTAATCACTCTGCACACATAATTAAAAAGCAACAATTCTAAGAAAAATAATGATATTCACACCTGGCCTTAAAATTAATTATTTATCAAAAATATAAGTAAGAAGTTGAATTACCTTAATGAAATGATAAAAACACATTTATTTTTTCCTTCATATATAAAGTTAATCAAAAACTCAAGAAAATTTAAAAAACTATAAAAGTCACAGTTCAAATATAAAGCAACTTAACAAAATAGGATTTTGAATATTTGAAGGAAAAGAAAGAGGGAATTATTGATAATAGGAATTTGAATGTGCCCTGGTAGTTCAGATGGTAAAGCTTCTGCCTTCAATGCGAGAGACCCGGGTTTGATTCCTGGGTCGGGAAGATCCCCTGGAGAAGGAAATGGCAATCCACTCCAGCACTCTTGCTTGGAAAATCCCACGGACGAAGGAGCCTGATAGGCTACAGTCCATGGTGTCGCAAAGACTTGGACACGACTGAGTGACTTCAGTTCACTTCACATGTTACATCTGAAGTCATACATTTGATGACAAATTGAAATTATAAAGGAGTGACAGAGTCAGGTGGTCACTGAGAATCTGGCCTCAGAAACACCTCTGTATCACTGAGAACTTGAACTTTCTGTAAATTATACATCAGCAAGGACATCAGCCATTTTTCATGGTCTCCCCTTGTAACTATGTGACCATTTCGGATTCTAACCAATCCTTACTGAACAAGCACCCTTATTTCTTTTCAGCTCCAACTACAATTCTTGATCAAAAAATGTAACTAACTGTGGCCTTGCTGTTTTGCCTTTACCAACCCTTCCCATTTTGTAGTCTGGTGGAACACAACCCCAAATAAACACCTTATTTTAGTCAGGTCTTTGGTTAATGAAATTTTGGTTAACATAACTAGTGTAGCAGACAGAACCTAGAGGGACTCCCAGTGGCAATGCAGAACTTCTTCAGATTGGGCTTCTGGAACCTATAGGGATCCATTGTGTCCAGTCTTCTCTTCAGCTATATCAAGGCTAGTGGTAAGACCTTTCTGGATTTCAGTCTCCAAACTGCTTGAGGTTCAGGCCTTTATTTGGATGTTTCAAGGTGTCAACACTAGTCTCCTCCATTTTGGGGAGTGAGTTGTTTGTTCTTTCTATCCCAAGATTCAGCTTCAAGGTTTTTCTGTCTCTCCTACTTGGTAAGGGATTTTGGTTTCCGGTTTTAGTGAGTATTCAGAAAATTTCCCCCTGTGCTTCTTTTATTGAAAAAAGAAAAATTATTTGTGGCTATACTCTGGTTAAAATATAAAGAATAAACCCCAGAGGAACCTATTGGATCCCTAATACATATTAACTACTCTAGAATACAATATTAAAAGGCAATAATTCTGAGAGTTATCATAACAATGAGAAGTTCTTAAAGCAAAAACCAGAAACAAAAATGATGAATTCACCTCTCCCTGACCTCTAATAACCCTTGAGAAATTTATGTTTAACACCTGCGGACCTCAATCCTGTAACTATCTATCTAAATGGGTCCATTTAGCCCAGGATGATTTAAAATATTAATAACATTTCATTCAAAACTCAAGAAGGGCAATGCCAAAGAATGTTCAAATTACCACACAATTGCACTCATCTCACACACTAGTAAAGTGATGCTCAAAGTTCTCCTAGCTAGGCTTCAACAGTACGTGAACTGAGAACTTCTAGATATTCAAGCTGAATTTAGAAAAGACAGAGGAACCAGAGATCAACATCTGCTGAATCACAGAAAAAGAAAGAGAATTCCAGAAAAACATCTCTGCTTTACTGACTATGCTAAAGTCTTTGACAGTATGGATCACAACAAACTGTGGAAAATTCTTACAGAGATGGGTATACCAGACCACCTTACTTGCCTCCTAAAATATCTGTATGCAGGTAAAGAAGCAACATGTCTCATACATGAAGCAATGGACTGGTTACAAATTGGGAAAGGAATACATCAAGGCTGTATATTGTCACCTTGCTTATTTAACTTATACGCAGAAGACATCATGCAAAATGCCCAGCTGATGAGCACATGCTGGAATCAAGATTGCATGGAGAAATATCAATAACCCCAGATACACAGATAACACCACCCTTATAACAGAAACTGAAGAGAAACTAAAGAGACTCTTGATGAAAGTGAAAAAGGAGAGTGAAAAAGTTGGCTTAATACTCAACATTCAAAAACCTAAGATCATCACTTCTGGTCCCATCACTTCATGATAAACAGATGAGGAAACACTGGAAACAGTGACAGACCTTATTTTCTTGGGCTCCAAAATCCCTGCAGATGGTGACTGCAGCCATTAAATTAAAAGACACTTATCTCTTGTAAAGAAAGTGCTAACAAATCTAGACAGCATTTTAAAAAGTAGAGACATTACTTTACCAACAAAGGTCCATCTAGTCAAAGCTATGGTTTTTCCAGTAGTCACATATGGATGTGAGAGGTGGACCATAAAGAAAGCTGAGCCGGAAGCACTGATGCTTTTAAACTGTGGTGTTGGAGAAGGCCCCTGAGGGGCCCTTGGACAGCAAAAACATCAACACAGTCAATGCTAAAGGAAATCAGTCCTGAATATTTTTTTAAAAGGACTGATTGCTGAAGCTGAAGCTCCCATACTTTGGCCACCTGATGGGAAGAACTGACTCATTGGAAAAGACGCTGATGCTGGGAATGATTAAAGACAGGAGGAAAAGGGGACAACAGAGGATTACATGGCTGGATGGCATCCCTGACTTGATGGATATGAGTTTGAGCAAGGGAGTTGGTGATGGACAGGGAAGCCTGGCATGCTGCAGTCCTTGGGGTTACAAAGAGTCCGACATGACTGAGCGACTGAGCTGAACTGAATATTGGCCAAAATAGGGAACTTTCAAAATTCCCAAATTAGTCTGTCTTCACGCATGACTAGAAATGTTTTAGAAACAAACCAATAGTGGGATGCACATTTTAATTGGTATCAGAATCTTCTAAAAGTAACATTGAGAATCTTCTAAAAGTATCTTCTCCTTCTAAGTTGTAAATACAAAGTTGATTCAGACTATCTTATACTTAAAAAAAAAAAATCAGCTAAACCTTCTCATCCTTCTCCAATCCCAATCTCAAATTCTTCTGCTTCTCCTCCATCACTTTACCTGCCTCCTTCCAGACTCCTTTTTTTTTTTTTTAAGGAATCTGACTTTCTCCCTCTCTCCTCCTGCTATCCTGAAGCACTTCTCAACCCCCCTGTGCTGGCTGCCCCTTTTAAAACAAAGCCCACTGGACCAAACAAAATTAAAAAATGGCTGCTCCATCACCCCAGCTGTTCCCTAGATAGACCTAGCTACAAATAATCAGAAAGAAAATCAGTTGGAAGTCAATATTCAAGGGCTTATGGAAGCAACAATCTTTGCTTTTCAAATCTCTACAAAAAACAAAAGTACGACTACTAAAAACAAGTCAAGACCCACCTATTTTTACCAGTCCCATAGTCTCATCTATTCCTCTAATAAAAGATTATAGATATTATTAAAGGTCAGGATGTTAGAGCAAAATTGTCCTGTACTTGAAAAAATTAATAATAAATACCCTAAGACTTATGTAATATATACATTTTCTTCCTCTGTTCCTTAAAGTTATAAATCTTGTCATGTCTTTGAAATGTAAACACAGCCCACATTGCCTGAGACTGCAGGCTTGGCTCAGTCTAAAATTTTATTTTTTTAAAGGAAGGAAGCCTTTTTAAACACAAACTGATAAAAGGACTCTCTTACCCAAGTAATCTCCTTAGAATTTCTTGTCAAGGGCAAACCCAAATCTTAAAAGTCTTCTCCACAAATAATAAAAGACTTTGGCTATCTGAACAAATGATCTAATTTATTGCAACTGCTATTTATAAAGCAGTGAGTTTTGTATTGCACCTGATTCATGACTAAAGTTTTAAAATAAAAACTATGAGATCTCTGATTGCCTCTATCTATATGTCCATATGTGTATGTTTCCTCCTGATAATACTGCCAAAATATATTGATAAAAGAATTCTATTTAATTGGCTTAAAAATGCATGCTTACATAAAAATTCTCAAAAATTAATGAAAGCTAATGCAAATGTTTTTCAAGGTCACATGATCTAGGATAACCTTTAGTAAACAAAAGCTAATTTTAAGCTTATTGGTTTATTTAATACTGGCATGCCTTCTTAGTTAGCATTAAATATAATGGAGATAGACAACTTTTGTTTTACCTATGTTTACTAATTAAACAGGTTAATGTCTCTCTGGTGAAGTTTGTCAGCAAAACAGAAAAAAATAATAATGACTCAGAATGATGCTAAAGCTGAAACTCCAGTACTTTGGCCACCTCATGCAAAGAGTTGACTCATTGGAAAAGACTGATGCTGGGAGGAGTTGGGGGCAGGAGGAGAAGGGGACGACAGAGGATGAGATGGCTGGATGGCATCACTGACTCGATGGATGCAAGTTTGAGTGGACTCCGGGAGTTGGTGATGGGCAGGGAGGCCTGGCGTGCTGAGATTCATGGGGTTGCAAAGAGGTCGGACACAACTGAGCGACTGAACTGAACTGAACTGCTTTAATAGCTCATGAAATTTTCATAACTAATCTAAGTATGATTGTTAAGAACAAATGAATTAAATAGATGTAAATGAGATAAGAGTTCTTAGGTGAAATTTAACAATAATTGTTTTATATGTCTACTTAAATAGTTTTTAAAGCTCTCTGATAATTTACACTCAGATTTTTGCTAAGTCAAATTAAATGATAAAAATTCATTAAACCTCTAGATAATTTCTAAATAAGATAAAATACTGAAACATTAACTGCTAAGTAAGTCTAATAAGAAAAGGAATAATGTATGTTATATCCACAGGTTAAAATATATATTTAAAAAAATCATGAAAACAAGTAACACACAATAGTAATTTCAGATACTGAAAATATCAAACACAAAATAAGAAGTAAATTATTCCAAATGCTTAATAAAATGAAACTTTTTTTAGTTTTCTTTCATTTAATATTTATTTTTAGTTGATTGCTGATTAGTTTACAATATTTGTTTGATTTATATCATACATCAATATGAATTAACCATAGTGTGCATTTATCCCCACCCTTTTGAATCTGCCCCCCACCTCTGCCCATTCCTACCCCTCTAGGTAATTATAGAGCTGAAGTTTGAGTTCTCTGAGTCATACAGAAAATTCAAATTGGCTATCTATTTACATATGTTAGTATATATGCATCTATGCTACTCTCTTCATTGTCTCTCCCTTTCCTTCTTCTCCCCCACCCTTGAAAGTACGTCTGTTCTCTATGTCTGTATCTTCATTTTTGTCCTATGAACAGATTCACCAGTACCTTCTACATTCCATATATATGCATTAATATACGATATTTGTTTTTCTCTTTCTTACTTATTTCACTCTGTATAATAGGTTCCAGGTTTATCTACCTCACTAGAACTGGTTCAAATGCATTCCTGTTTCTGTTAAGTAATATTCCACTGTATATATGTACCATAACTTCTTTATCCATACATTTGTCAATGGACATCTAAGTTGATTCCATGTCTTGGCTATTGTAAATAGTGGTGAAATCAACACTGGAGTACATGTGTCTTTTTCAGTTTTGGCTTCCTCAGGGTAATGAAATAAAACTTTTAAAAATAAAAGCATAAAGACCCAAGGATAGGTCATGGTGGAGAATCCTAACAAAACATTGTACACTGGAGAAGGGAAGGGCAAACCACTTCAGCATTCTTGCCTTGAGAACCCAATGGACAGTAAAAAAAAAAAAAAAAAAAGCAAAAAGATATGACACTGAGGATGAAATTACCAGATCAGTTGGTGCCCAATATGCTAATAGAGAAGACTAGAGAAATAGCTCCAGAAAGAATGAAGAAGCTAAGCCAAAGCAGAAATAAGACCCAATTGTGGATGTTTCTGGTGGTGAAAGTAAACTTGATGCTGTAAAGAATAATATTGCACAAGAACCTGGAATGTTAGGTCCATGAATCAAGGTAAATTGAAAGCAGTCAGACAGGAGATGGCAAGACTGAACATCGAGAGTATAGGAATCAGTGAGCTAAAATGGACCAGTTTGGGCAAATTTAATTCGATGACCTGAGTCTACTACTGTGGGCAAGAATCCCTTAGAAGAAATGGGATAGCACTTATAGCCAACAAAACGGTCTGAAAGGCAGTGCTTGGGTGCCATCTCGGAACCGACAGAATGATCTCTCTTCATTTCCAGGGTAAACCATTCAATATCACAGTAATCCAAGTCTATGCTCCAACCACTAATGCTGAAGAAGCTGAAACTGAACAGTTCTAATAAGACCTGCAAGACCGTCTAGAACTAACACCCAATAAAAAAGATGTCCTTCTCATCATAGGGGACAGGAATGCAAAAGTAGGAAGTCAAGAGATACCTGGAGTAACAAGGAAATTCAGCCTTGGAGCACAAAATGAAGCAGGGTGGAAGCTAATAGAGTTTTGCCAAGAGAATGCACTGGTCATAGCAAACACCCTGTTCCAACAACACAAGAGAAGACTCTACACATGGACATCACTAGATGATCAATGCTAAAATCAGATTGACTGTATTCTTTGCTGCTGAAGATGGAGATATCTGCTCTATACGGTCAGCAAAAACAAGACCGGGAGCTGACTGTGGCTCCAGTCAGGAAGATCTATTACAAGATCAAGACTTAAATTAAAGAAAGTAGGGAAAACTGTTAGGTCATTCAGGTATGACCTAAATCAAATCCCTTATGTTAATACAGTGGAAGTGACAAATAGATTCAAAGGATTAGATCTGATAGACAGAGTGCCTGAAGAACTATGGGTGGAGGTTTGTAACTTTGTACTAGAGGTGGTGATCAAAACCATCCCAAAGAAAAAGAAATGCAAAAAGGCAAAATGGCTGTCTGAGGAGCCCTTACAAATAGCTGAGAAAAGAGGAGAAGCAAAAGGCAAAGGAGAAAAGGAAAGATATACCCATTTGAATGCAGAGTTCCAAAGACTAGTAAGGAGAGGTTAAAAGAAAAAAAAAAAAAGTTTTAAGTGAACACCGAGAAGAAATAAAGGAAAAAGAAAGAATGGGAAAAACTAGAGATATCTTCAAGAAAATCAGAGATCCAAGGGAGAATTTCATGTGAAGATTTCATGTGAAGATGAAGAATTTCCTGAGAATTTCATTCTCTCCAATAAAGGAGAGAAATGGTATGGACCTAACAGAAACAGGAGATATAAGAAGAAGTGGCAAGAATACATGGATGAGCTATATAAAAAAGACCTTAATGATTCAGATAACCATGTAAGTGTGGTCACTCACCTAGAATCAGACATCTTGGAGTGTTAAGTTAAGTGGGCTTAGGAAGCATGACTATGAACAAAGTTAGTGGAGGTGATGGAATTCCAGGTGAGTTATTTCAAATCCTAAAAGATGATGTTGTGAAAGTGCTGCAATCAATATGCAAGCAATTTGGAAAACTCAGCAGTGGCCACAGGAATGGAAAATGTCAGTTTTCATTCCAGTCTCAAGGAAGGGCAATGCCAACGTGTTCAAACTACTGCATAGTTGTACTCATTTCAAATGCTAACAAGATAATGCTCAAAATCCTTCAAGCAAGGCTTCAATAGTATATGAGCTGAGAATTTTCAGATTTCAAGCTGGACTTAGAAAAAGCAGAGGAACCAAAGATCAAATTGCAAACAACTGCTGGATCATAGAAAAAGCAAAAGAATTCAAGAAAACCATCTACTTCTGCTTCATTGACTATGCTAAAACCTTTGATCTTGAGGATCACAACAAACAATGGAAAATATTTAAAGGGATGGGAATACCAAACCACTTTACCTGCTTCATGAGAAACCCGTATGCAGTTCAAGAAGCAACAATTAGAACCAGACATGGAGCAACAGACTTGTTCCAAATTTGGAAACTAGTACATCAAGGCTATATATTGCTACCCTGCTTATTTAACTTATATGCAGAGTACATTATGAGAAATGATGGATGGATGAATCACAACCTGGAACAAAGATTGCCAGAAGAAATATAAATAACCTCAGATATGCAGATGATATCCCCCTAATAGCAGAAAACAACAAGGAACTAAAGAGTCTGTTGATGAAATTGCAAGAGAAAAGTGAAAGACTGGCTTAAAACTCGGCATTCAAAACACTAATATCATGGCATCCGGCCCCATCACTCCACGGCAAATATGACCCAGATATGATGGCAACAGTGACACACTTTATTTTCTTGGGCTCCAAAATTACTGTAGACCATGAATGCAGCCATGAGATTAAAAGATGCTTGCTCCATAGAACAAAAGCCATGACCACTTAGAGAGTGCATTAAAAAACAGAGACACTGCCAACAAAGGTCCATGTAGTCAAAGTTTTGTTTTTTCCAGTAGTCATGTATGAATGTAAGAGTTGGACCATGAAGAAAGCTGAGCACTGAAGAACTGATGCTTTTGAACTATGGTGTTGGAGAAGACTCTTGACAGTCCCTTGGATTGGATGGAGATTCAACCAGTCCATGCTAAAGGAAATGAGTCCTGAATGTTCTTTGGAAGGTTTGATGCTGAAGCTGAAGCTCCCCTTCTTTGGCCATCTGATGGGAAGAGCCAACTCATAGGAAAAGACCCTGATGCTGGGAATGATTGAAGGCAGGAGAAGAGGATGGCAGCAGACAAGATGGATGGATGCATTGACTCAGTAAACATGGGTTTGAGCAAATTCGGGAAATGGTGAAGGACAGAGAAGTCTGCGGTGGTTGGGTTGCAAAGAGTTGGACATGGCCAAGTGACTGAACAACAACAACAACACGAGACTACCAAAAATGCATGGCAGTTTTGAAAAAAGTCATCAGATTATTACTGAAGTTCATGGTGAATGTTCGTACATTTCTGTTAAGAGTAAAGTCTGGTATAACCATTTTGGAAAATAAGCCTTATCTGGTAATGTCAAAAATGTGATTGCACTATGACCCTACTTTAGATACAAATCTTAAAGAATCTTTGCATCCAATAAGGTGAGCAGAAAACCTCCCCTAAGAGATGATAACAGAATGGAGACTTGGAAGATGAGAACATAATTCTGTAAAAGTGTAGGGAAAGTGTTGCTGTGGGACAAGTGTAAAACCCTCAAAACTTGAGACTTGGGAGAGTGGACTGTGGCCCAGTAAGTAAAAGAAAGTGTGGGAGATGTTGAAATCTAGAGTTTGTGCTGTCTGGGTATGTAGGCTGTTAGCTATAAGTAGCTTTGGTGTAAAAGTAAGCTCAGTGGGAAGACATCACAGTGTTGCAGGCAAGAGTGATGACATCTGTTAAAAATAAAAAAAAGTTAGGTGCGGTCCTAAGATGACAGAGTACTAGGACAGGGAGACCACTATCTCCCCCACAGATTCATCAGATGATCATTTGAACGCTGAGCAAATACCACAAAACTACTTCTGAACACTGGCAGAGGACACCAGGCACCCAGAAAGGCAGCCCATTTTCTTTGAAAGGAGGTAGAGAAATTATAAAAGATATAAAGAGAGACAAAAGAGTTAGGGATGGAAACCCATCTCGGGCAGGGAGTCTTAAAAGAGGAGAAATTTCCAAACACCAGGAAACACTCTCACTGGCAGGTCTTTGGGGAGTTTTGGAATCTCAGAGGGCAACATAACCAGGAGGGAAAAATAAATAAATACAGCCCACAGATTACGTGCCTAACTGCAACTCCCAGCAGAGAAGTAGTCCAGACGCTCGTGTCCGCCATCAGCAAGTGAGGGTTGAACAGGGAGGTGTGGGCTGCATTGCTTAGGATAAGGACTGGGCCTGAATGCCCTGAGGGCAATCTGAGGGAGCTAAGGTGAGATAGCAACCCAAACCATGGGATAGCCAGAGAGGGAAAAAAAAAAAGGAGGAGAGAGAGAGAACTTTCCAGAAAAACTCTAACCTAAGGCACTGCCAGGCAGCTCACAGAACAAAGGACTGAGCCAATACCAGAGGAGAGTTAGCTGGCTGTGGACTGGCCCATCCCCTGCCGGAGGCAGGAAGGCAGGCAGGAGACAGCCAGAGCAGGAAGGCAAGGGGCAAACTTGGCCCCAGAGATGGCATCCCTTACCAAACTGCAAGCAGGCTCCCAACTGCTAACCATGTCCTCCTGGGATTCCTGACGGTGACATCCGTCAGGAGGGTTGCAGCAGAAATCACACCCAAGAATAGTCACACAGCATGCCTGAGATGGCACTCCTGCTGTGTACCCAAGAACTGAGTGGCTGGGACCAGGGAGGTGATTGGGAAGATGCATCGCCCAGCTGGGAAGAGTGCGTTTGCCAAGCACCTGGTCGCCTGAGCTGCTCAGAATTGGGAAGGGCACAAAAAACAGGCCCAACTGAGTCTGTGCCTTTGTGGAGTACCCAAGAACCTGAGCCTGGGCAGTGTAGATCTGGGAAGTGCACACAACCCAGGACCCAGGTTAGACAGTTCTGCTGCAGATCAACCTGGAACCTGAGCAGTGCAGACCAGGAAAGCACACATGCCATGTGCAGGGGAAAACCCAGTGTGGCCCAGACACTGTGAGCACTGTCTACACATGCCAGTGATATTTGTTTGCAGTGTTCCTCCCTCCCTGCAGCACAACTGAACAAGTGAGCCTAAATAATGACCACCTTCACCCCCTGTGTGAGGGCAGAAGTTAGATACTGAAGAAACTTGCAGAGGCAGCCAAAATAAACAAAGAAGAGGGAATGGCTTTGGAAGTGATGGGTGCAACAGATTAAAACCCTGTAGTTAGGACTGTCCACATTGGAAGGGACCTATAGACCTCAAGAAGAAGTATAAGGTGGAACAAGGAACTATCTGAAACTGAACTGACCACACACTGCCCTCAACAGCTCCAGAGAAATTCCTAGATATATTTTACTAATATCATTATTTTTTTATTTTTAAGTTCTTTATTACTTCTTTAATTTTCATTTTTAAAACCTACTATTACCTTGAAAAAAAGACCCTATTTTAAAAGCAAATTTCATATTTTTTAATATAACTTTTGTAATTTAATTTTATTTTTTTAATATGGCATTTTTGAGAATTTAACTCTACTTTAGATTTTTAATCTTTGCTTGTTGGCATTTGTTATCAATTCTGTACCTTTAAGAATCCAGTCTTCAATATCTGTTTTACTTAAGAGTGTGATTACTGGCTTGATTGCTCTCTCACCTTTTACTCTCCTTTTTCTCCCTCAGGTAACCTCTATCTCCTCCCTCCCACTTCTCTTCTCTACTTAACTCTGTGAATCTCTTTGGGTGATCTGGGCTGTGGAGAATACAGGGAACTGATAACAGGCTAGATTGGTCTCTTCCCTTTTGACTCCCTCTCCTCTCCTCCTGGTCACCTCTATCTCCTTCTTTCTTCTTCTCTTCTTTACGGAACTCCGTGAACCTCTCTGAGTATTCCAGACTGTGGAGGGCAAATAGGGAACTGATTACTGGCTAGACGGCTCTCTCCCCTTTTGATTCCCCCTCTTCTCCTCCTGGTCACCTCTATCTCCCTCCTCCCTCTTCTCTTCTTCATGTAACTCTGTGAACCTCTCTGGGTGTCCCCCACTGTGGAGAATCTTTTCACCATTAAACTAGATGTTCTATCATTGGAGCTGTATGGATGGAGAAGTCTAGAGGCTACTATAAGACTGAAAGCCAGAGGAAGGAGACCTAAATCCAAAACTTGAGAACACCAGAAAGCTCCTCACTCCAGGGACAATTAATCGACAAGTTTCAGAGCAAGACATACCAAGGCAATTCTCCAACAATGAAGGAACATAACCCTGAGCACAAAAAAATCGGTGGCCAAAAGTCACACCAAACCTATAGACACCTCAAAACTCACTACTGGACACTTCATTTCACTCCAGAGAAAAGAGATCCAGCCCCACCGACCAGAACACTGCCACAAGGTTCCCTAACCAGGAAACCTTGATAAGCCATTTGTCCAATCCCACCCACAGGGAGGAACCTCCACAATAAAGAAGAACCACAAACTCCCAGCATACAGAAAGGCCATCCCAAACCTAAACAAGATGAAAAAGGTAGATAAATATTCAACAGGTTAAGGAACATGATAAACCAAATCAAACAAAAGAGGTAGAGATAGGGAGTATAACAGAAAAAGAATTCAGAATAATGATAGTAAAAATGATCCCAACGTTTGAAAACAAAATGGAGTTACAAATAAATAGTCTGAGGACAAGATTGAGAGGATGCAAGAAAAGTTTAACAAGGACCTAGAAGAAATAGAAAACAGTCAATCAATAATGAATAATGCAATAACTGAGATCAAAAGCACTCTGGAGGGAACCAACAGTAGAATAACTGAGGCAGAAGATAGGATAAGTGAGGTGGAAGACAGAATGTTAGAAATAAATGAAGCAGAGAGGAAAAACAAAAAAGAATTAAAAGAAATTAGGACAACCTCAGAGACCTCTAGGACAATGTTAAACAACCCAACATTCAAATCATAGGAGTCCAAGAAGAAGACAAAAAGAAAGACTATGAGAAAATACTTGAGGAGATAATAGTTGGAAACGTCCCTAAAATGGGGAAGGAAATAGCCACCCAATTCCCAGAAAATCAGGGAGTCCCAAACAGGATAAACCCAAGGCAAAACACCCCAAGACACATATTAACCAAATTAATGAAGATCAAGCACAAAGAACAAATATTAAAAGCAGCAAGGGAAAAAACAAAAATGACCCACAAGGTGACCCCCATAAGGACAACAGCTGATCTTTCAGATGAAACTCTTCAAGCCAGAAGGAAATGGCAGGACATACTTAAAGTGAGGAAAGAGAAAAACTTACAACCCAGATTACAGTACCCAGTAAGAATCTCATTCAAATATGAAGGAGAAATCAAAAGCTTTACAGACAAACAAAAGCTGAGAGAATTCAGCACCACCAAACCAGCTCTTCAAACAATGTTAAAGGATATTCTCTAGAGAGGAAACACAGAAAACGTTTATAATCTCAAACCAAAAACAACAAAGTAAATGGCAATGGGATCATCAGTTCAGTTCAGTCACTCAGTCGTACCTGACTCTTGCGACCCCATGAATCACAGCACACCAGGACTCCCTGTCTATCACCAACTCCCGGATTTCAGTCAGACTCGCGTCCATCAAGTCGATGATGCCATCAAGCCATCTCATCCTCTGGAGTCCCCTTCTCCTCCGGTGCCCAATCTCTCTCAACATCAGAGTCTTTTCCAATGAGTCGTTCTTCACGTGAGGTGGCCAAAGTACTGGAGTTTCAGCTTTAGCATCATTCCTTCCAAAGAAATCCCAGGGTTGATCTCCTTCAGAATGGACTGCTTGGATCTCCTTGCAGTCCAAGGGATGCTCAAGAGTCTTCTCCAACACCACAGTTCAAAAGCATCAATTCTTTGGTGCTCAGCTTTCTCCACAGTCCAACTCTCACATCCATACATGACCACTGGAAAATCATAGCCTTGACTACACGGAACTTTGTTGGAAAACTAATGTCTATGCTTTTGAATATGCTATCTAGGTTGGTAATAACCTTCCTGCCAAGGAGTAAGCATCTTTTAACTTCATGGCAGCAATTATCACCTGCAGTGATTTTAAAGTCTGACACTGTTTCCACTGTTTCCCCATTTATTTCCCATAAACTGATGGCACCAGATGCCATGATCTTCGTTTTCTGAATGTTGAGCTTTAAGCCAACTTTTTTAACTCTACTCTTTCACTTTCATCTGGAGGCTTTTTAGTTCCTCTTCACTTTCTGCCGTTAAGAGTGGTGTCATCTGCATATCTGAGGTTATTGATATTTCTCCTGGCAATCTTGATTCAAGCTTGTGCTTCTTCTACCCCAACGTTTCTCATATGTTTACGTACTCTGCATATAAGTAAAATAAGTAAGGTGAGAATATACAGCCTTGACGCACTCCTTTTCCTATTTGGAACCAGTCTGTTGTTCCATGTCCAGTTCTAACTGTCGTTTCCTGACCTGCATATAGGTTTCTCAAGAGGTAGTTAGGTGCTCTGGTATTCCCATCTCTTTCAGAACTTTTCACAGTTTCTTGAGATCCACACAGTCGAAGGCTTTGGCATAGTCAATAAAGCAGAAATAGATGTTTTTCTGGAACTCTCTTGCTTTTTCCATGATCCAGCGGATGTTGGCAATTTGATCTCTGGTTCCTCTGCCTTTTCTAAAACCAGCTTGAACATCAGGGAGTTCACGGTTCACGTATTGCTGAAACCTGGCTTGGAGAATTTTCGCGTTACTTTACTAGCATGTGAGATGAGTATAATTGTGTGGTAGTTTGAGCATTTTTTGGCATTGCCTTTCTTTGGGATTGGGATGAAAACTGACCTTTTCCAGTCCTAAGGTCACTGCTGAGTTTTCCAAATTTGCTGGCATATTGCATGCAGCATATTTCACAGCATCATCTTTCGGGATTTGAAATAGCTCAACTGGAATTCCATCACCTCCACTAGCTTTGTTCCTAAGGCCCACTTGACTTCACCTTCCAGAATGTGTGGCTCTAGGTGAGTGATCACATCATCATGATTATCTGGGTCATGAAGATCTTTTTTGTACAGTTCTTTGGTGTATTCTTGCTACCTCTTCTTAATATCTTCTGCTTCTGTTAGGTCCAGACCATTTCTGTCCTTTATTGAGCCCATCTTTGCATGAAATGTTCTCTTGGTATCTCTAATTTTCTTGAAGAGATCTCTAGTCTTTCCCATTCTGTTCTTTTCCTCTATTTCTTTACATTGATTGCTGAAGAAGATGTTGGCAATTTGATCTCTGGTTCCTCTGCCTTTTCTAAAACCAGCTTGAACATCAGGGAGTTCACGGTTCACATATTGCTGAAGTCTGGCTTGGAGAATTTTGAGCATTACTTTACTAGCATGTGAGATGAGTGCAGTTGTGCGGTAGTTTGAGCATTCTTTGGCATTGCCTTTCTTTGGAATTGGGATGAAAACTGACCTTTTCCAGTCCTGTGGCCACTGCTGAGTTTTCCAAATTTGCTGGCAAATTGAGTGCAGCACTTTCACAGCATCATCTTTCAGGATTTGAAACAGCTCAACGGGAATTCCATCACCTCCACTAGCTTTGTTCGTAGTGATGCTTTCTAAGGCCCACTTGACTTCACATTCCAAGATATCTGGCTCTAGATTAGTCATCACATCATCATGATTATTTTGTACTACTAAATAAATAAATAGGCAGATATCCAGCATAATTTTATATAAAAGGGATTCTGTGGAATGGCCAAGGGTTCAGAAAGTCTTCTCATTAACTTTAAATAGCAAAAAGCCCACACTGTTACATGGGCAGCACCTTATCAGTTTTAAACAAAAGAACTCATTTTCTAGGAGTAACATTTCTATGTCCTTTTAAGACTCTGAGAGCCTTGTTGCAATTTAAGGCATAATTTGGATCACTTCTTGTTATATAACTGAGTCTATCAAAATTAAGCAAAACTGCACTAACCTTGATAGAGGAAAGGAAATACAGGCTACACTGAGTTGGTCCTGTTTTTAAGCATGATAGTATACACTTTCTTTTTATTTCTTAAATTTTCTTCATTTCCAGGCAAACTCTGGAGCTTTAGTGTAAGAATGTGCCCCAGGCGCTTGCAGAGAGGCTGTGAAAGAGAAGAGAAAGGGCTGCAAAGGGAGCCCCGACAAGGAGGCCCACAAAGGTTCTGACTTGATTCTCTCCTCTAAGCTGGAGGCGAGGGAAGGCGGGCTCCTCACTCTCCGCGTCTCAGGAGCAGGCCACTCTGGCGGGTTTGTTTATCCAGTGAGACGTGCGGAGCATGTGCCCTGTGCCCATTGGCGTGCCCTGAGAGCACAGGGTCCAGGAGTGTGTGAATCTGAGCCACCTTCGAGGTTACACCTTCTTCTCCCCATTCTTCAGCTCTCACTGCAAAGACCATGGGCCTAAAATAGTTTACTGTTTTGTCTGTTTGTCTAGTGATCTTACAGGAAAAGGATGGGGAGGGATTTGTTGGTAATATTTAAAAAGTGGGGAAGTCCACTTAAAATTCCATATTTCTACTTTCTCTTCCAAAAATGTGGCTTCTAAGGCTAGCTCCCCTGCATGGGGCTGATGCTATGTCACGGGCTGCCTCTCGTCACCGAGCATCTACCTCTCAAAGTACGCAGCTTGGCTCCAAATAGGAAAAGGAGTCCATCAAGGCTGTATATTGTCACCCTGCTTATTTAACTTCTATTCAGAGTACATCATGAGAAACACTGGGCTGGAAGAAGCACAAGCTGGAATCAAGATTGCTAGGAGAAATATCAATAACCTCAGATATGCAGATGACACCACCCTTATGGCAGAAAGTGAAGAGGAACTAAAAAGCCTCTTGTTGAAAGTGAAAGAGGAGAGTGAAGAAGTTGGCTTAAAGCTCAACATTCAGAAAATGAGGATCATGGCATCTGGTCCCATCACTTCATGGAAAATAGATGAGGAAACAGTGTCAGACTTTCTTTTTTGGGGCTCCAAAATCACCACTGATGGTGACTGCAGCCATGAAATTAAAAGACGCTTACTCCTTGGAAGAAAAGTTATGACCAACCTAGACAGTATATTCAAAAGCAGAGACATTACTTTGCCGACTAAGGTCCGTCTAGTCAAGGCTATGGTTTTTCCTGTGGTCATGTATGGATGTGAGAGTTGGACTGTGAAGAAGGCTGAGTGCCGAAGAATTGATGCTTTTGAACTGTGGTGTTGGAGAAGACTCTTGAGAGTCCCTTGGACTGCAAGGAGATCCAACCAGTCCATTCTGAAGGAGATCAGCCCTGGAATGTCTCTGGAAGGAATGATGCTAAAGCTGAAGCTCCAGTACTTTGGCCACCTCATGCGAAGAGCTGACTCACTGGAAAAGACTCTGATGCTGGGAGGGATTGGGGGCAGGAGGAGAAGGGGATGACCGAGGATGAGATGGCTGGATGGCATCACGGACTCGATGGCCGTGAGTCTGAGTGAACTCCGGGAGATGGTGATGGACAGGGAGGCCTGGCGTGCTGCGATTCATGGGGTCGCAAAGAGACGGACACAACTGAGCGACTGAACTGAACATTTTTAAAAGACCTTCTGTTTTCTGACAGCTTCTATCTATACACCCGCATTCAGCCTCTCTCTTCCTCAAAGGGTTCAAGATAGTCATTCCTCACTCCCTTTGCCCTTTCAGGTCTCATGGCTCTTCCATTTCAAGTCCCAACTCTCCCAGACTTCTCTGAGATATACTGGATTCTCTACCTTTGTGTCAGCGGGCCATTTTTCCATCAATGGTGACTACAGTACACTATTTTACCAGAACCCTAAGAGAGAACCAAAAGTGTAATAGAATCCCCAGTGCCCTAATCTGTCTGTGAAAAATCCTCGGTCAAGTCAGTAGGCTTCCAGGTTGATTTACAGAAGCACACGAAAACAGTAACAATAGCAGCAGCTGTCATGTACTAAGCACTTACTATGTGCCCAGTACTATTAACACATCATTAACTTCCCTGGTGGCTCAGATGGTAAAGAATCTGCCTGTAATGCAGGAGGACCTGGGCTCAGTCCCTGGGTTGGGAAGATTCCCTTGCAGAAGGAAATGGCTACCCACTCCAGTATTGTTGCCTGGAGAATTTCACGGACAGAGGAGCCTGGCAGGCAAAGAACTGGACATGACTGAGTGAGTAACACTTATGTGTGTCATCTAACTCGATCCTCCCAGTCTATGATGTGGAAACGTTTACTCTATTCCTTTTACAGAGAGAAAACTGAGGCTTGTGAGGAGAGGCCAATAAGCTGCAGACCTGAGGCAGGTACATCCATGAGGTGAGCTTGTTATCATTCCGTTCCCACCTCTATTCTTTCACACCTGCTTTTCCTGCCACCTTGAATTCCTTTCTTCTTACCTTTCAAGAAATTCACCTCCCTAAAAGGGTTTCTTAGAGGCAAGGTCTGCAACATTTCAATCTTGTTTCCCCAGGGCTGTTAATAAATGCCTGCTGAATAGAACTGGGTTAAATGGAACCACAAGCTCTGACAATTATCCCTCCACTGAAAGTAACATGGACCTGGGAGGGATGTTCTTCTCTTGCTAACAACTTGCCATCAGGCCTGAGCAAAAAGCAGCTCTTCTGACATTAACCTCACTCTTCCTGGACAAATTCATGACAGAGCTGAGGAAGTTCCAGGAAAGAGGGAGGAGGGGTAAATTACAGCCCAATACTCCTGTTATCCTCTTCTGAGAGGAATAAAAAGTCTGTGAAGTCAAATGGAAGGATGCAAGCTGGGGAGACAGAGAGGGTTTCTCCTCTAATATTCTGCCAGGGGAACATTAATCTCCTATTACTAAACCGGGGTTCCAGAATTCTAAACTTCATATAAATAAACTCAGTCAAGTCATTCTTTGCTACTCGAGGTGGTCCTTTAGGAAAGATAAATGAACAGCTAGCAACTATTTAGTTCTGGGGTCATACATATTAACATTATCAATAATAATAACTTTCATTGAGTGTTTACTCTGGGCTAGACCCAGTGCTAAGTATCTTACAGGCCCAGTCTTATTTTATTTTCACTGCAGTCCTATGGACAATATTAATAAGGAAGGAAATAGGAGTTTAAAATAGTTAGATGGCTTGTCCAAGGTCACTACAAAATGGCTTACAATAAAGGCAGTGGCTAATGGGACAAAAGGGTAATTTTTATGAACAATGCTTGCAGACTTTTTAAGTTCTATCCTTCCTCTTGAAATAACGCTACCTAAAGGCGGGCTGAATAGTCTATTACAAATCTCTCTTTTAAAAGATCCAGAAAAAAATACCTCCTCTTCTATTAAGCCCCTCTAGTTATTATCTATGATAGATTGCCAGTGGTCACCTGTACTCACATTCTCCTCCTGAGCACACAGACTAAATTTCCCAATACGCGTTGTCGTAAGGTATAACCACGTGACTGCGTCCTACAACGTGAACAGAACGTTGGATGCCACTTCTAGGCTTGGCCCATAGAAACCTCCTTTTCTTAATCCTCAATCTCTCATACCCTCTGCTGGTCAAATGGAGAGGGTTCCAAGCACCAAGTGAGCAAAGCCACAAAATCTCACCCATGAGTGACTGGGAAAGTGAGAGCCTCCTTGGCAACACACACAGAGCTGTGGCTTGAGTGAGAAATAAACATGGACCGTGTTAAACTACCGAGGTCTCAGGCAGGACAGCAATCAACCTACACTAATACAGTATTATTGTCACCGCATCATCAGCATTTTCCTTGCCAATGGCACAGTTATAATTTATTTAATGTACACTAAGTATGGGCTTTCTTGGTGGCTCAGATGGTAAAGAATATGCCTGCAATGCAGGCGACCCAGGTTTGATTCCCGGGTGGGGAAGATCCCCTGGAGAAGGCAATGGCTACCCACTCTAGTACTCTGGCCTGGAGAATTCCATGGACAGAGGAGCCTGGCGGACTATAGTCCTCGGGGTCGCAAAGAGTCAGATACAACTGAGCAATGACCACTTTCACACATTAAGTAATGGGCAATACATGCCTATTTTATTCATTCCTCATTATGACATAGGTATTATATGCATGCTACAGGTAACAAAATCAAGGGTCAGAGATCAATAATCATTTCCTCTGAACAATTACAGCATTTACAATCTGAAAGATTTATTAAGTAATTAATTATAGATTGCCTTATTATACACCTTGTATTAATAGGTTAAGTAATTTTCACTCCTGTACTTAGTTGGTCTTTCTTGTACTTATAACTTTTTCCTCATCTGGATAGAAAACTGCTAACAGGAAGGTGAGATCTTACATCTCTAAATTCTGTATCACTTCATACTTTGTATAAATATTTAAGCTAATTAATAGATATATAGTCTTTAAATTATCTCTCTATATAATGTATGTGAACATGAAAAAGTTAAAGTGTTAGTTGTATCTAATTCTTTGAGACCCATGGACTGTAGCTTGCAAGACTCCTCTATCCATGCTCCAGGCAAGAATACTGGAGTGGATATATATTTTATATATATATGAAGTTTTATATATATATGAAGTTATATATATATATATGAAGTTTTATATATATTTATATATATAGTATTTCGGGCCACTGCCTCTTAAATGTACCTGACTGAGAAAATGGCTTATATGCTCTGAAGAGTTACCTAGTATGCTGCTTATTTCAGACCCATCACTTAATGAGTATCATGAATGCAGTTTTTCCCTACTGTAATTCCATATGTGACTGTACATACATAGCACAGTGGCTGGCATATATTCAATGGTCAAGAAATGATTGTTCCCTTCTCTTCCATCCCAACGCTACTTTAAGTAGGGTCATATGCTGCTTGAAGGAAAAAAGAAAAAAAGAAAAACGTCAGTAAATAGAGGCTGATTTTAATTACAAAGGATATTTTCCTATCTGGGAGGAAGACTGTCTAAAATGCCAGGAGCTATAGTCAAATGGAGACCAAATGCCAGTTACATGAGTATCCCATTTGTAAATATCTATGCAGGAGCAGGACCTCTACGCAAGCCAAGGAGCTCCTTCACCAAGGGCGAGCTCAGAATGGTGCCCTGGGACCCATCTTCTATTTGCTCAATTACAGTTCTATAAGTCCCCACCTCGGGCTCCCTAGAGCCATGGTATGGTTAGCTGTGGCCAAACACTAAGCTGTCCTCCTACAGCTCCCAGAGGTCTTTTTTTTGTTTGTTTGTTTGTTTTTTACACTTTGTTAGAAAACAACACACTGGCATCTGAAGAAGAATTCTTCCTTCTGAGGCTTCCCACCTTCACTCACCCAAAGGAGTCCATTTCCAAAAAATCTTATTAACATCATGCAGACACAGACTTTCTTATGGTGACGTCTCACATTAACCACATACAGTAAAATTCTGTACCACAATCTTTACATTAGTTAATTAATGTGAAGAGTTCAACTGTTGTTCATTTAAATATCCTGTTCCAAAAAGTCTCTCTTCTTTAAAGAGTTCTTTCAGGATCAAATGGAATACAGATGTGGGTCACTTACTTTATTTGGTACAATTAAAGTATATATTTGAGCTTCTTACTCTTGCTCAGTAATCAACTGTAATATTTACTTTGTCAATGGAATTGGCTTTTCCCGGGGTAATTTTCCCTTTAACTTCACAGTATCGTCCTTAACAGTAGGCAGTAAGGTTAATGCTATAATCAGCTATTAGGTTGGCACATGCGACTTTAGCCGCTGTTCAAATATAGCAACACAGAGTATAGAACATCCAAGCTAGAAAAACACAGGTTTAAAAATTCGTGAATCAAACTCTGGATAACAAGTTGTTTTATTTTATTTTTTTTTCAATTTTGTCTGACTCTTTGTGACCCCATGGACTATACAGTCCATGGAATTCTCCAGGCCAGAATACTGGAGTGGGTAGCCTTTCCCTTCTCCAGGGGATCTTCCCAACCCAGGGATCGAACTCAGGTCTCTCACATTGTATGCAGATTCTTTACCAGCTGAGCCATAGGGAAGCCCACAAGTTGTTTTAAAAATGAATATTTAAGACGTTTAACACATATATTCTTTTTAAAATAAAATTATTTTTAAAATAAAAACTCTGGATAACAAGTTGTTTTATTTTATTTTTTTTTCAATTTTGTCTGACTCTTTGTGACCCCATGGACTATACAGTCCATGGAATTCTCCAGGCCAGAATACTGGAGTGGGTAGCCTTTCCCTTCTCCAGGGGATCTTCCCAACCCAGGGATCGAACTCAGGTCTCTCACATTGTATGCAGATTCTTTACCAGCTGAGCCATGGGAAGCCCACAAGTTGTTTTAAAAATGAATATTTAAGACGTTTAACACATATATTCTTTTTAAAATAAAATTATTTTTAAAATACTGACCAACAGAAAGAAAAACACCAATACAGTATATTAATACATATATATGGAATTTAGAAAGATGGTAACGATGACCCTATATGCGAGACAGCAAAAGAGACAAAGATATAAAGAACAGACTTTTGGACTCTGGGAGAAGGTGAGGGAGGGATGATTTGAGTGAACAGCACTGAAACATGTATATTACCGTATGTGAAACAGATCACCACCAGTCCAGGTTTGACGTACGAAACAGGGCACTCAAAGCTGGTGCACTGGGACAACCCAGAGGGATGGGATGGGGAGGGAGGTGGGAGGGGGTTCAGGATGGGGGACACATGTACACCCTGGCTGACTCATGTCAATGCATGGCAAAACCCACAATATTATAAAGTAATTAGTCTCCAATTAAAATAAACAACAAAAAAGAAACCATAAAAGTTATAAGCATAAAAAAGTAAAAAATACTGACCAAAAAAAAAAGTCTCAAAAGATCATATATATGTAACATTCCCAAAATGACAAAATCATAAGAGTTGAAGAACAGATTAGTGGTTGCTAGGAGTTAGTGATTGTGAGGATAACAGGAATGACTGTGACTGTAAAGAAGTAGAACAGGGGAGATTTCTGCAGTGATGGGACAGTTTTATACCTTGATCACTACAGTGGTTTCTGCATGGGATAAACCAGCACAGAACTATACCCATACTTTATATACCAATGTCAATTTCCTGGCTTTCCTACCATACTATAGTTAGATAAGATGTAATCAATGGGAGAAATTGGGTGGAGAGCAACCAGGACCTCTCTGTACTATCTTCACAGTTTCCTGTGAATCTTGAATTATTTCAAAATTACAAGTTAAAACAAACAAGAAAAGTAGCTAGAGCTTCCTTGGTGGTTCAGCAATAAAGAATCCACATGCCAATGCAGGGGACATTGGTTTGATCCCCGATCAGGAAGATCCCCCATACTGCTAAGCCCATGAGCCACAATAATCAAGTCTGTGCTCTACAGCCAGGAGCCACAACTACTGAAGCCCAAAAGCCCTAGAGTCTGCGGTCTGCAACGAGAAGCACTCCCAAAGAGAAGTCTGTGCACTGCAGCAAAGAGTAGCCCCCGCTCATCCCAACTGAAGAAAAGTCCTCACAGCAATGAAGACCCAGCACAGTGAAAAAATAAATAATAAAAGTTGTTTTAAAAAAAAACTTAACTGTTGGAGTGAAATATATTTCATAGAGCAATTTATTCATCTCAAAAGATTAAATAATGCCCAAGCCTATGCAAACATATTTCATCATTTAATTTTCCATTCTATATACAAATGAACTGATTATCTTGACAAAACCTAGGAAAGAGTGGCAATAGAGTAGGTTTTAGAATTGATGTTGCTGTCAGGATGCTTATTGTCCAGGTCAATGTCAGTAACATGAACCACGCTGACAGCCAACATCCAGACATCTTACAAAGGGCAGGTAGTATACACTATACAAAAAATAAGGACATGTGTTTAAAGACTTACTTTAAAATCTGTAAGATTCTGCCACAAAAGAAAAAAGAGAGAGCGCGCCATCAAATAGAATACTTCAAATATAACTTATTAACCTATTTTGTGATTTCTGTATGATAATCAAGATCCTATTGAGTGTATGATTATATGTAATTTGCAAAATGTATTCTTAGACATATGTGATTACCAAATATGAGATTTATTTTTTATGTACACAAGGCAATAATTTCTACAATTCAAACATCTCTCTGGCTAAATTAATATAAATTGCTGCAATATGCCAAAAATAAATAAGAGACAAAAAGAATTACAGAAGGTGGGAGATGCAAATTAAACGAAGCCATTGTCAGTTATTTTCACTAGGGCTTTAGACAGGGATCTTTTTATCACTGATTAAAATGTAACTTTCTGGGACTACATCAAAAACACGACTCCCTGATTCCCTGTACCTCACACCTAAGCTGGCTCACACTGGTTCATCATGACTCGGAATCTAAAGAGAGGTTGGCAGCACTTCATAAATACCTTCCTGTTCGCTCCTTCCTACAGTGATGCAATTTGACCTACATTTCCAGTGCCCATTGAAACTTCGTAGGAGGGGAAAGAGGAGAGTTTTTCATTTCTCCTACCCTCTGATTAACTAGGACAGCAAATGCCACTCAAGGGACTGCTACTGGGCAGAAGCAAAGGGGGAAAAAAAGTCATGTCAGTAGGAAATTCCACAAGAGAACATTTAGAAATATTTCATTCTCTGATTCTGCAAACAAACTGTCATGGCTTCACAAGACAACAGCAAGGAAGTTGCTCCACTTTCCACTCTAATCAGCCTAGGACACTATAGGCTGTTTCATTTACTTCAGGGTCCCAGCATGATGAAAATTAAACTTGAACCATAGATTCATCTTTGCAACAGTCTTTTTTTAAAAAAGAAACTATTAATTTTAGAGTGATTTTAAATTTACAGAGAAGTTGTAAAGACTAAACAGAGAATCCCTATATACCCCCACAGCCCATTTCCCCATCATTCATCTCTTACCGTCACATTTGTCACAATGAATGAATCAATACTGACACATTATTATTAACTGAAGTCCATATTTCATTCAGATTTCCTTAGTTCTTGCCTAATGCCCTTTACCTGCTCCAGGATCCCATCCATATCACATTACATTCAGTTGTCCCGTTTCCTGTACTCCTCTAGACTGTGACAGTTTCTCAGACTTTCCTTTTCTGATAACCTTGACAAAAGTTTTGAAGAGTATCGGTGAAGTACTTTGGAGAAAGAGTTGAATTGCTTGTCCAATGTTTTTCTCATGATTATGAAGAGATTACTGAATTGGGGGAGGCAGACCACAAAGCTAAAGTGCAACCCTCCTTACTTCACATCAAGTGTTCATTTGTCACTGGTTGTGTTAACTTGATCATTTGGCAGATGTAATATCTGTCAGGTTTCTCTACTGTAGAGGTTCTCCCCCCCCTTTTCCATACTGATTCTGGGAAAGAAAGTCACTGTGCAAAGCCCACATTTAAGGGATGGGCAGTTATGCTTCAATTCCTTTCTGGAGATTATTGACAAATATTGTTTGGAACTCTTCCACACCGAAAATTTAGTCTCTCTCACTTGCTTATTATTCAGTCATTTATTTGTATCAGTATGGACTTACGGGTATGTGTTTTATACTATTATTTTGCTATGTTACTATTTATATATTTTACTAGAATGTAGTATATGTATATTGTATACCTTATTTATAATTATTTTATATCTTGAGTTATAATTTAAAACTATTATTTAGTTCAATCATCCCAGCTGTGACCACCAGGAGCCCTTTTAGGCTCCTGTGTCCCTTTGACATATCCCATCAATGTGTGTTATGCATCTGTGTGGGTTTTTTGTTTGTTACTCCTTGCTTTCTGGCATTAAAATATGCTCCAGGCTCATCTTGCTTATTACCTTCCCCAGCTGTAGAATTAAGTTCTGTCTGTTTCCTTTTATTGAAAAATGGTATTAGAAATCAAGATCTGGGAATTGGGGCTTATCAAAATCTGTTCAAGTTTGACGCTTTTAAATTTCTACATGAACTACTTGTACAGTAAATCAACACAATTATCTCATTAAATATTAATACCTTCATTTTACGGCATAACATGCTAAATCATGAAGATGCTTAGTAATCTAACTGCCTTCTGATGGGCCAAACTTTCAAGTTTGATATGACAATAAATGACTTATTATAATGAAGTTCCTGAGGGGTGGGAGAAGTGGAGAAAGAAAGAGAATAGAATTGTTTGCTTTCCATGGTTGGGGGCAGGGAACAAAAATCTAGAATTAAATGTGGCATGCTTTCTGTTCTATGCAAGGTCTCCTCCTTTTCGCCCTTAGTACCATTAAATGCTACTTCCTTTATATGAGCTCTTAATTACCTGAGTTAAAGGAAACCACAAATATCAGATCTAGCTATGAAATCCATCGATGATGACCTATGACAGCAGCTACACCTTCCTATTTATGCCTGAATACTTTCATGTTACACTTAGTTTATCTTTGTTGAGACTAATCAATGGAACACAAGGGCAGAGCCAGGAACTCTGTAGTGGGGACGCCTAATGGGAAGCAAACAGATTTCCACTGAAAACTGAACGACACTGACGATGCTAATCGGAGTTAATCCCATGCAACACACACACAAAAATTCTTCACCTCTGACTCCAATCATCAGTCTGTGTAAACAGACTATGTGAATAAAATCTTTGGTGACCTCACTCCCCCTCCTCCTCTTTTTTAAATAGACAATAGATTGGTACCAGGACCTAATACTGATTTTTCTCTATCATTGTTTTCTCACTCTATCTGATTAAGATTTATATTCAGTAAACATTTCTTGAGCCTCTTCTGTGCACTACACAGCCCAATATGCCTAGTGCTTCCAATTAATCCAATGGTTAAAAAAAAAAAATTAAGAGCTCTGTTCCCACTATTCCCTCTCAGCTGAGCTGCTGAAGCTGTTGAAAAATAAGTCAGGCCTTGACAATACTGAAGGTGCAAAATGGTTTGGAGGGCACATGGCTTGGCATCTACTTCTGCAGTTGTCTGATAACATCTTAGAAAAGATCATAACTTCCCATCTGTAAAACAGATATAATCAAACCTATTTCTCAAGGAGAATACGTGGGAAGCACAGCCCAAGCTCACACAATGGATTCTGTAAGAACTGGCTCGTGTTCACACTTAACGTTTCATCAGACTCACATCTAAGAAACACAGTAGGCCTGCCCAACTGAATTATTCCATTACCTTTTTTCACTGCCAATTTTACTATCTTTGTAAATCCTAAAATCATGATCTTAAAAAAAAAAGTCAATTCCGTATTCCCCAGTTAACCTATCTTTGATAAATAAACAATGCCCATTCATCCAAGAGGCATGGACCAGAATGACAGGAAATATTAACAACAATAACAGCTAACATTTCCTGAAAGCTTATTTTGTGCCAGATACTATGTAGATGTAGCACAACAGGCCTATGAAATAGTTTTTTAACTGTCCCTAATTCCAAAAAGTCAGATACCACTTAGCAACAGAACAACAATTTCCAAATGAGAAACCGAGGCTAGAGAGGTGAAGGAACTCGTGTATGGGTGCCATGCATCAGGGCTAGGCAACCTACCTTTACCAAAAAAAACAACGTAACAAACAACGACAGTATGATATCAAACAACTGAACATAAATGTCCCTTACCCTTTTCAAACACTGTTGCACTGGGCGCTACAGTGGAATGAAAGAATCAGCTAAAATGTTTCTTTGCTACAGAGATCCAAAGTGAGAGGGCTTCAAACACTTCTGCCCTCAAAAGGACTCCAAACTGAGACTTCCTGCTTCCAAAATGTGGTTAATAAGGAAAACCCAGTGAAGTCTCCCTACAACATTTTAAACCCAGCGAAGTCTCCCTACAGCATTTTACAGAAAGCTGCTCCCTGGCCAGCTTGCAAGGCTATTCACTCTTCGGCCCCAGAGACAGCCTCAGAGTGTTCACGCTGCAGGCCTGCTTCGGTATCCAGCTAGCTTCTTTGGGGTTCAGTTCAGAAGTCACTACCTCTTCATCCAAATGGAGCTAATCCCACTACTGATTCCCTAAACTGGTGTAAAAGCACTCCAGCTGGCTTCCTCATTGATGTCAGCATCCCAGCTACTTAGTATCCAGGGCTCCTGCCTCCTAGAATTATTCCTAGGACAGTCACAGGTATGGAGAAGAGCAATCAATTTTAGGAATCAGAGCAGGATTTAAATCCGGTTTTCTACTTAAAACTGTGTGACCTCAAGCAAGTCAGTTCACCTCTCCTGATTCGGGATTAATGGAGGAGATGAGAGCAGTAAAGCGCAGTGCCTCACAGAGACAGAGTGCCACAGTCACCACTGTTCCCATGCTACAGATCAGCAATCGAGGCTCCGAGTTGTGGAAGGTCACAAAGCTGGTGAATGGTAGGGGGCAGGCTTGAAACCAGTTCTTTTTCCTTCCAACTCTGCTGAGCATCCAGAGCACCATGGAAAATAAGATTTTGTCCCATTGGAAGCACCATGCCTGGCGATAAGGGCATAACTGTGAAACAGATGGACAGGTACCTGCTCTCTCTTGATGCTTACCTCCTGGTAGGGAAGACAGCCACCGAATCTTTACACAAGTGGAAAGGTGCTTGAAGGAGTAAGAGCAGGGGGCCTGAATACAAATGGGTTTGACCCCATGTAACAAGATCTCTAGAATTCGTCTGGAAGGTCAGAGAAAGCTTCCATGAAATGAAGAGGTGGCAAGAGAAAAGATTCTAAAGAAGCATATTCGAGGAACTAAGATGCCAGAGCACCTGCAAAGACTGGCGAGGCAGGTGGGGCGAGATCAGAGGACCACAGCAGAACACGGTAAGAATACCGGATGTCATCCATCACTGAAGCAATGGGACGGCACCAAAAGATTGGCTGCTTGTAATGAAACAGTAGTAAAATGTTTATTCTAACCCCAGCTCCCTGATGTCAGGGTCATTTGGTATCTTCTTATGGTCTTTACCTCTGATAAATATTTGTGAGCCGTATGAGAGAATCTTTGGTAAAGACAAACCATTTCTCCCTCTTTCAAATTTCACAGCTGATGCTTCTATTAAAGTTCTTACCACTGATTATCATAAATGGGTATGGATCTCTTTTCATTGTCTGGCCATAAGTTTCTGGAAAACGGAATAAATATCTTATTTTTCTATCTCTCAAAGCCAAATGATCAACAGTTATGGATTGAAACAGATCCTCTTTTAACAGCCAAAAATTTCCTCTTATATTTCTCGATTGCCTGAGTAAGAATCTTCATCCTACCTTAGGGAAATAGACCTGAAGGGATAATTGTCAAGGACTTAAGGAAAAAAAAGTTCTGCTTTCCTTCTGAAGCATAATTTTAATATCAAAAATCCATTTTGTTACTGTGTGATTAAAAGTACAATTCTTATATTTTAGGATAAATCACTTGTACAGTTTACATGCATTTTTTTAAAATCTTAATTTTAACCAAGAACAATATGTGCCAACAGAAGGTCTTTCGTGATTTTCCAATTCTGAAAATTGTACAGATTCTCTCTCTGAATATTTAATTACTCTAATAAGGGTAGGATAACTGTTTAGGCTATTTATATTAAAAGACAGAACTGAGTCATAATCAATAGTCCGTATACTTGAGGGTTTATTTTGGGATTTTGGGGGATGAGGATGATATGATAAAATGACGAAACTGGGATTATGAATATGCTACTAGGGTGTGCTAGTAATTTTCTCTTTGATCCTTTTTCCATCCCCAGACAAATCGTCCACCATTCTGACCCTGCTCTGTGCCCCCAAAGGCTGACCTCTATGGGTAGCATCCCTGGGTTCATGCAGACAGGCTTCCAGGTGGGTTTGGCCAATAGAAGGCACTGGAAGGAGATCAAAGGAGGAGGAAAGAATGTGGGGGAGGGGAGTATTGCTTCTCTCTTCCCTCCCTAGTCTGGGATACATTTTCTGGCAGTGACTAAATCCCTCCGGGACTATAGCTCCTGTCAGACAGCCCCTCCTCTTTGGCTCCAGCTCCCTCACTGGACTCCAGGAATGAATGCTATGTCTTCTCTTTGCTCCTCTGGACCTAGCAATGATAACGGCTTCCCATTGCTGTTATCATTTCTGGGTGATGGGAACCTCTTGTCACCCTTAACTCTTTCCGCTCTCTGAAAATAACCCCTTCATTCAAGTTCTGAACTATTAAGAGTTGGACTACTTCCTGCCAGAACTAAGAATTCAAACCACAGAATTGTAAAACCAGCAATCTCCCTCCTCTGCATGTGAGCAGTTATCACAAAGGTTATTCATTTTTCAGAGCAATTCCTTCACACCAGGCACTACCTGTAAGCTCTTATGTTTCTCAGGCAGAAATGACATCTTTTAAACTGGTCAGTGCAGGAGAACACGGGAGGGTGCTCTTAGAAAACAGCTGGCAGAACGGAAGGGTGACACTTTACCATTCTCTAGGTAGGACCGTGCTGCATGTCAAAAATAATATGTTTACAAAGAGATACTGCTTCCTATTTCTCCCTGGTTTCCTCTCGATGAGGGTGTGGAATCAAAGTCAGCACTGCATTTTTACGCCAAATACCTAGAACTTGTATCACTGCCTGGGGAAGCTGACCTGTGTGTCACTTTACTTTGCTAGCTTCTCAGACCAGAAGATCTGCTTTACCACTAGCCAAGGCACACAGAAAGAAAGCCACTCACCTTGTAATACTAGCCACCTGCCTGTGACCTTTCCTTCTTTCATAGGATAAATCTTTCTTCTGCACTAGGTAAAAGACAAGCAGAATGAGAACATTCTGCTTTGCTCAGCCTCGCCTGTCTCTTTAACAGATCTGACCAGATTAGCACTTTTCTTTTCCAATGGAGAGGACAGGCATAGGCTTATACCATAATCTGCTCTGAGCTCCTTCAGATTTTTCTTTTACCAAGGCGACTGGATTTGAGGTTAGATGTTAATTGAAATCACCTGGGAGCCTCTAACCATCCCACCTTGCTTTCACTTTGCATGAGTAGCCTGGAGGTTACTGTATTTCTAAACACTGGGGTGTTCTTTTGATCAATCAAGAGTTGATTTAAAGAATCCTTCTAAGAGGTTGATAAGAACCCCTGTGGCTTATGTCAACAAGCCACTCCAACAGACTCCAAACATCTCCCTCTGCAACCAGCAGGCATTCAGAGCTGGTGGCAAGAATTACTAAGATAAAGACAGGCAGATACACTACAGACAGTGGAAAAGATGCTCTGGTACCCCTCAAGACAGGCTGGCCGAAGAGCAAGATAGTTCTCAAGGCCCATCCCAGCGGGGAAGCCCCTCTCTTCAGCCTGAGAGTAACACTGAAATGCAGTGGGATGAACAAAACTTGGTTCTCACTACGTACATCCATTTCTAATATTTGTTATTCTTAGGTGTTCATGTCGGAGAACATTTTATTGGAAAACTCTCTACGCAGCTGTGTGGCTACACATCAAATGTTAACAGTGGTATCCCTAGGTAGTAGAAATGTGAGTAACTTCTATGTCCTTATCTGTGTATTTGAGAAATTCCCAAATTTCTACAAACACCTATGATTCCTGTGATCTTGAAAAAAATTATTAAACAAAAACCCTATATGGATTCTGGAATTTCAGTTTTCCATAAGAATCAAGTTTATGTAATTCTCGAAACTCAAAATCAAAATGATGTTTCTGGGCTTTTGTGTATTTTAAGACTTTCAATAGTACAATCATTTTATGAACCATGTTTTCAAATAAAGAACTGGTTCACAACGTAAACACCAGCATGTGAAATCGCTTTTAACATGCAAATTTTTTTCTGGGACGCATCACAACTTGAGATAATTTACATTCTTCAAGTTCAAAATTCACTATTTTCATACTCTGTGGTGCTCCTAATACAGATGAAAAATGGAATGGTTTCTTTTTTAAGAATACCATACAGACGATATCATATGCAATGACATGGCTAAGAGACTACAGATAAAAAACAGACTGGTGTTTCTTCTACCACAAATGCTAGCCAATAAAAACTTTCCAGTCTACAGCTGATTAATACCTGACACCAGATCTCTGGAAAAGAAAGCTGATCATTGCTGGCAGTTAGCTAAAGCAACAGACACACTCAGAAACCTGCCTACTACTACATCATGACTTCTTTTCACTGTGATAACTGATTTTTCAATTCAGTGCCACTTACGCCGTAAACAGAAACCTAGGGTATGTACTAGCTTTTCGGGGAGCTACCTTTCTCATAATCTATAATGGCTAAACATGTGTTATTCAGTGTCTTGTAGGGTTGAAATTAACAAGGAATCTTAGAAACCATAAACATCTTTACTAGCTTCAGGAAGCTAGTAAATTTGAACAAGTGATTCCTTTTAAACTGTCCTGCTGTTATGGCAAATGGTCTTTTTTCTAACTTCAATTTCCAAATGATTTATAGTTATAACTACCAGGACAATAATAATCAACAGGATGAGGAGTGGAGGGAGAAGAGAATAGAGTTTTAAGTATCTCCTCTTAGAGCAACTAAGAGTAGCTAAGAGGGGATGTTTAATCTCCTTTTGTGTTAGTATATTAAAATTTTTCTTAAAAAGTGAATAAAATACAAAGAAATGAAAAACATACATTATTTTAATGCATTACTCTGCTAGCACTCTTTACAATTAAGTTCAAGGATTCTAAAAGTGCAAAATGTCTGCAAAAATGAAACCATGAGACAAATAACATTTTTGACTAGTGCTAACAGTATGTTTAGAAATTGTAGAAATCAGTGTCTGAAACAAATCGGAAAAAGAGAGACAATTTAAAAACTAAAGTTAAATGCTAAAATGAGATTCTAAAGCCACAAAAAGTCTTGTGATTTATCAGTTTACAAGATCTGGCCAAACAGAAACCACCATATTGCCATTATGATCATGTTGATGGTTCAGATGACAATGAAACTTTAATAGTGAGGGGAAAAGGGCCTAACATACAGCCCAACTGTCAACAGAACACAGTCTGGAGACCTTAATTAAATGAAAGGGTCAAGGGCTCCTCTCAAAATTTCATGTAGTGATAGACCTGAATAGCAGAAAACAGAGCAGATCATTGAAAAGAGTCCAGGGGTTGGGAGGAGGACAAGTGACTACACCAAAGGTGGTAATTACAGCCTGAGGAAGTAAAAAAGGCCAGACTGAAGGGCTCCAAGAGGTACTTCAAAATCAGCCAATCATGGGAAGAAGAGGTGAGGTGAATCGGCTCCTCCACTGGTTACCTATGGGGAAATGAAAAGATACTGGGACTCCCAAGCAAGAGTAAACAAAATCAGCTGCAAAGGAGCAAGGTGACTATTAGGTACCTTGATCACACACCAGTGTCCCCACAGTAAAATAGAGGGTACTCATAGGCTCACCATCTCCAGGTCAGCCTGGGACGTTGGAAAACCAGAAAAAAGGCTTCTGCAGTTGGTAAACCACCGTTCTAGCACCACCCTCCACGAAGGCACAAGTAGCCAAAGCACACAGGGGTCCTCTTGCCCAAACTGTCATACACAGCAGGGGTAACTGCTTACCTTTTCTAAACCATATTCTCATAAAAAATTGGGGGACTATGCTCTTATCTGCTTTCAAAATATTAAACAGGAAAATATGTGAAAATGCTCTGAATAAAATCACCTTGTATTGCACATTTTACTGATTGAAGCATGGTTTAACTCATATTCTAAAGGCTATATAACTGTAAGGTGAGCCTTCAACTTATCTGGAAGGTCTAAAATGTTTAAGGTATTTGCAAGGATGCAGCGAAAGCAGCTAGACAGTTCAAGAAGAGAAACAAACACAGGACAGCGTGAAACACTTAGTGCAGAGGCGAATAACAGTATGTATCTCACTGTGTCCTAAAGGTATCGCTATGCGCTGGGTGGAAATCTTCTTAACAGGGACTCTGTTACCAAAGAACGGTTCAGTGACAGTCCATGTGCTTTCCTTCTAAAACACAAGCGAAATGCATGTTTTATAAAAGATCACCACATAAATGGATAGATACATTTACTGCTGCACTTATAGAGAGAGGTTAAGTGCTGATTAGCTGAAATAGAAATTGGTGGTGTGGAGCCACAAGACTGGATATCAAACTGAGGTTTAAGAGGCATATGGGGTTGGGAGGGAGAGAAGTGTTGCACATATTACATGTGATAGATAATGCACAAAGTAACCCACAGAGAGACCCACAAATGTTTGGATCTGTGGTTTTCCCAGCCCTACATCCAGTCCCCCTGCTGAAGAATGACAATTGGCCCAACAGGCACTTTCTTGGTGAAGTAGGAACCAAGGCACCTGCCAGCACCCAGTCTGAGCCTGAGCAATACACTTAGTAGGGAGACGGGTTAAAAACAACTGGAGAAGCCTGGCACCCTGAGGACATTCTCCACTGTCCTTCTGCTACCTAAATCCCTGAGGCTGCCTGGATCTGATCCATTCTAAGGCCTGGTTCTTCAGCTCTACTGTCAATGCTGGGAGCTACACCGCATCCTTCAGCAACCTCTTTTTTTTCTTAAAGTAGCCAGATTTAGTTTCTGTTGCTTACAGCCAAGGATTTTAAGCTGATTTGCTATTAGAAAATTCTGAGTTGAAAGAATCCATTTTCTTAAAGATCTGGGAGAGAAAATTTGACTGGCAAGTAATTTAGACTATTAATGTTATGGTAAAACAAAGGCACAATCATGGAGTGGAATACAAAATTCATGCAGAATTTAAAGATCCTGGGTTTTTCTTTTGAGATTTTAAAAAATGTGTCTCTTACCACTTCTCACTCTCTCCCTGCCCCATGCAAGTATCTTTAGCAAGGAGCTTTAAGCAGCACCTGTATAGAGATTAACTTGCTTTAACTTTCAGGATCTGACCTCAGGCCAGGCAAGACCTGTGGAAGAAGCCCTGCCCTAACTGTGAGCAAAACAATGATCACTGTTTTAAGCTACCAAGTTTTGGAGTAGGTTGTTATTACTCAGCATTAGATAAATCATAGTATGTCTACATTCTTTTCTTCCATGCGTAGCTTAAAGTTTCCTAGGAAGGAACTCAACACTCCAGTGTTTCCAAATAACCATGTCACAGTTAGATGTGGTTTTACACTTCTTACATATTTTGCAGTCAGGTCCCTGGTTTCTGATTACACAGAAACAATGAAATGCACCTCAGCTGGTTCAGGCAGGAGGCAGAATGTACCCATGGCCAAGCTGACTCCAGTGAAAATAAAGCGAAAATTTTCTCAAATTATCATAGCTACACCACAAGGACACAGCAATTGAAGGTGACTAAGAGAAGAAAGATGAAGCAAAATGGCTACGTTTAAAAACTAGGGAACTCAAGATGTATTCTCCCTTTACCGGTGTTGGTGTCTGGATCTGCCTTCCACATACTTGAAAGGTACCTTCATCACACACATACTTCAAAATCAAAACCTTTCTTTAAAAGTTCACCACACACTATCTAGAGAAAATGCTTGCTTCAGGTCACCTTCTGTTCAACAACTGATATTTAAACAGTACCAACTCTATGCTCATGAGCCTCTGAGAGCACTCTCTTTTTTCCTTCTTTTTTTGATAGTGATACGAGGGTAAACGGAGCATGACTGGGTGAAACTAGACCACATACCGTCTTGGTCAAGGTACCTGGTCTGGTTTAGGGGGTTTAGGCTGCTGAATGTGGCAAACGAGGCTCTGCCCTCATGCAAACCTCTATCTAGAAGGAGGAAATACTAGTAGCTAGTATTGTCATTATCAGCAGCACTATTATCACCATCATACCTGTGATTATCATACCTCCCACCACTGCTTCCTCCTCAGTTACTGCTAGGTATCTGGCACTCTGCTAAGCACTTACCTCATTTAACCTTCACAACAGCTTATCAAGGTATTAGCACATTTTACAGATGAAGAGACTGAGGTCTAACTGGACAAGGCAACACACAGAGTGCTGAGGCCGATGCTTGTAACCACAGCCTGTATTCCCTCCATACACGACTTACTTATAAAATTGATATTTATTGAGTCCTGTACGGAATTTTTTTTCTTTCCTATTGGAAGAGTCTGGAAAATATTCTTGCTTATTACTAATATAGAAAACATTTTTTAAAGACATATGAGAAAGCCTATTTCACTTCTCATTCAATACAACAGGGGAATGGTCATCTTGGGGAGTGAGGCCTTAATCAGCCACAAATACGAGATGTTTTTAATCTGCATGTTTATTCTTTAATAATAATGTTATCATTTTTTCCTAATTATAAAAGCAGCATATGGCAGCTAAAAAAAAAATGACAAAAACATAAAGGAAAGAGATCACAATTATTACTCCCTAGAGATAATCAGCTCCTATTAGTATCTGGTGTTTCCAGATCCTTCTAGGTTTTTATACACAGGGCTTTTGTCCACCTTAAAAATTACACATCAAACATATTTTTGTGCTATTCTCTGTTCTCTTAAACATCATTCCCACGTCAATAAATATCAACCCGCACATCCTTTTTAAAGACTGCTCAGCATTTTACTGTATGGGTAGGCTCTAATTGACTTAATCAAGCCTTTATTAATAGGCATTCAGATTACTTTCTATGTTTTGCTATTACAAAAGCATCTATGCACCTTTGTTTTAAGATAAATTGCTACACTTCAGCTTCCATTCCATGACTCTGGATTTACACTGCCCTAAGTGTCATCCAGAAAATACATACCAAATTAACCTTTTTTTTAAAAAAAAAAAAAGAAGGAAACTCTTAAATGTTAAGAATAATAACGTAAAAATTCTAATATTCAGATCGAATGGCCAAGCAACTTTAAAACTGCAATTTATCTCTAAATGTCTAAAATGTCAATTCATGCCTCTGATCAAATTGCGTTAGGTTTACATCTGGAGGGGGAAAACACTACAGTAACCAATATGTGGGTTTTGTTTTCAGCGTAGTGTTGTTTTGAAAAGTTAAACTCTGAAAATAACGTATTTGTTGTAAAAGAAGCAATTAGTAGAGAATTCTAAAAAAGGCAGGAAGAGAAGCAAATAATAATAATAATAATCACAGCAGCCACCAATTCACCAATTCTGCATCCTATACAAAGGCCCAGGGAAAAGAGTCAAGAGAGAGAAAAGGCAAAAGCTAGAAGAAGCAACTCTCGGAGCTTCAGGGCCGGCCAGATGAAATTACACAGAGACACATACATCTAAACGCTCAGAACACACCAATCCTGAAGCTAGTCTCCAGGGGTTAGAACACAAGAGGAATCTTTGTGTGCTTGATTTAACCAAACATCATGCAGAGGAGGGTGGGGCAGGTAGCCTACAGGTAAGGGTGTCACCTAAGCAGCCTGAGGGCCTAGTATCAATTACTTCCCCTCCAGGGCACAGTCTGCTCTTTTCCAGAGAAAGCAGAAAAGATCCTCTTTTTCTCATTGGAAAAGACCCTGATACTGGGAAAGATTGAGGGCAGGAAAAGGGAGTGACAGAGGATGAAATGGTTGTATAGTGTCACAGACTCAAAAAACATGAGGTTGAGCGAACTCCAGGAGATGGAGAGGGACAGGGAAACCTGGCATGCTGCAGTTCATGGGGTGGCAAAGAGTCAGATACAACTTAGCAACCAGGGCACAGAGAGGGTGACAGGAATCTGAGGCTTAACACAGCTCCAAAAGCACTGATTCCCATCCAACCATCACACAAGACAGGACTCAATCATCAATTCCTACAGAAAACTGGGCAACATGAGAACATTTTTAGCAATAAATAATTTACTGATGAATACAGTGTGTGTGCTAAGGAGGGAAGGCCACACATGGTAACTAGTTAACAACTAACCTACTGGAGTCTCTTGCTAATGAGGCCAATGGGGGCAGGAGATAAAGCCTCCATGTCAAAAGTACTAAATTCTTGAGAAAGTAAACGGCAGGGAGGAGGGCTGCTTGGTGACGCCACAAAACTACAGGACTTACAGGTCTAACATTCTTCTAGGCAAGAGGTCAGGAGACTATGGCCCTTGTACAGGTCAAATCCAGCCTCTGCCTGTACATGCCACGAGCCACTGCCAGTACATAACATATTTAAGCAGTTGAAAAGTTTAAAAATATTTCGTGGCATATAAAAATTATACGAAATTCAAACATCAGCGTCCACAAAGTTTCACTGGACCACAGTCATGCCCACTTATTTTTATCTATGGCTGCTTTCTCCATGAACTGATGGAGGTGGTAGGTGTGACAGGCACCCAGGTGGCCACCAACATCTTCTCTCATCCTTTACAGAAAGTTTGTTGATCTCTGTTCTAGGCCATAAAGTCCAGTTGCTTTTGAACAGTTGTTCACAGCTCTAAACACTGGTGCACACCTATTCGTTTGGCGGTGACATACCCAGGATTTAGACATAACCCTCCAGCCTAACAGACAATGCAACCCCATTGTTAAGAGCAGACAGGTCTAATAGGTCCTAGAGATGCAGAGGTAACTGCCCACGGTAACCAGAAAGATGTGCAAGGCTTTCCTGAGTTGAAAGTAGGGTGGTCCCACAAGGTTTATGAGGGAATGAGTATGATTAAAGATTTTCTCTTTGAACGAATGTATTAGCTATCTCTTACAGATGAGAAGAAAACTATCCTCAAAATGGCTGCCACCTTTGAGCACTTACTAGGAGCCTAGGACTGAGCAAAGCCTTTTGCTTTTATTATCTCACTGAATGGCATCTTCTCTAGACTCAGAAAGGCTGGTTGGCTCAGGAAATGGGAATCAAATCCAGGTTCCACTCTGAAGCCTGTGTTTCCAGCCACTCTCCAACTTGAAAGCACAGGACAAAAAGGCTCACCAGGACTAAATGAGAGGAAAAGTGGAAGCAAGTTCCTTTTTATGTCATTGAGCATTTTATTGACCTGCCCCCATAATACTCTCTTCCATCAATGTTTAAAGAAAAAACTACAATTCATTTCTTCCAAAATCTTTGCTTGAGACCAGTAAAAGAGTGGGGCTGAATGAACCACTCTCCCCAGGAGCTGGCTGTCGAGCTCAAGCCTCTGCTTATCCACCATTCATCTATTTGGCCTAAATGTTTAAACATAATTTAAAAACAGCCACAACGCACCCCGGACTAGCACTGTCAAGCCCTTTCTGCGGTGCATGGTTTATCAATTGACAGATACCACTTTGCTGTGGGAATAAAATGGCAGCGCTTTTGTACCTCTAAGACCACATGACTAGGTTGAAGACAACTTAAAAGGCAAGTATTAAGCAAAAAGATCTACTTTTTTCTTATTTTCTCTCTTTTCTTCTAACTCTCATTTTATAAAAACACATATCTATAATTAGGGGGCTCAGGATCTCTCTTATAAAACTCTAGTCCCCTCCTCAGAAAAATACACACACACAAAAAAAGTTTAGGTCACAACTCTAGGGGGTTCAGGAATATCCTGAAGCCCGTTCATGATCCCTTGAGATTCACAGACCCCAGGATAATCCTTGCTCTGAAAGCAAAACACAGAAATGCCTATTTTACAGGATCAGGGTAGAAACCACACAGCTAGCTCTCTTATCATCTTTTAGAGTTTCAGAGGTTAATATTAAATAAATACTCAAAGAAATTTTCTTAACTAGACTCTCATACTCTCAAAAAAAACGAACCTAATAACTCGAGTAAAGCCCCAAACCTAAAGCCATATATGTTCAAAGCCCACATCAGTTTTGTTAGAGTTTAAAATCTACAATTTCTTTCGTTCATAGAATTTTTGGAAAGGAAGAAATGTTAGTATGGACTAGAGCTTGAGTGTCTTCGACTTTAGCATTCATGAGTATGTTAATTTACAATAAATTGTATAAAAGAAGACCACTTGTAAGATTTATTAAAAGATGTTCTCTCACTATATATGAGATGAAAAGTTGATTAAAATAATTCTTAAATGTTCAACACAAAAGATCTGTGTCAATGCAATTGCCAGTTAAGTTAAAAAATCTGCTTCGTCAGCTTCATGAAGTTCAAAAAGGCTTAAGTACCACCACTTGAGACAAGAATGCTCAGGAATACTTAGTTTCAGGTATACCTCAAACTTTAAAGTCTTTCCATCTTTCTTGGTCTGATTCAGAAAATTTCTGACACTGCCCAACAAAATACAAAACAAACAACAAGTGTTTGGTCAGGACTCCATCTATGACTGAAGGATATACTGACTCCTGAAAATTTAAGTTACAGGGGGCAGAGATACTTTCCCATAAGCAACAGTTAAGATTACTTCAAGTCACTAGATACTGTTTCCAAATCAGTATTATGATGATAATACCAAATAATAAGTAACTCCAAAAGAACATCATTTCACTGCTTGACAGTTACTTTTTAAACAATGATTACTGCCAAAACGCCACCTGAGACAGACCAAGTAATTGATGCCTGAAATTTACAATGCGTAGCACTTAAGATATAAAGTAATTCTTCTTTTGGTTAGTGTCTTCTCTCCCTCTAAACCAAGAAAATTAACGAACTCATGTACAGTCAGAATTTATGCCAGTATTAGTTTAAAGCTTGGAGAGATTTCACACTGCGTGGGAGTGCAAGTTATACATCAAAGTATTCACTCAAGGTAACTTGCTTCCTTTTTTTTTTTTTTTTTGGCCTTTGTGTTAAAAGTCACAGGTGCTAACTCTTTAGAGCACTGAAGAGCATCATTGAAGTTTTTACTTCATATATGCGAATAAAATTTTATGCATACTGATTTCTAGCTAAATGTGATACACCCTTCACTGCACATATTTGCATGTACAGCTCTTCCTCTCAGAAACAGAGAAAACCAGGAGAAAGAACTCAATTTGACTAAGGAAACTGAAACAACCAAATCCGTTTTCCATAAGAGCTTCAGCCCGAAGAAGCAGGGTACGTGGGTGGGGGTGGGGGTGGGCAGAAATATTGGAAAATAATAATATCAAACCTGGATTGAAAACTTAGACCCGCTTCTTGGGGCTCACTGAATCCACCCCAGTGGAGATCAAATCAGCCGGACTGCTGCCCGTTTCCTCTCGCCCATCACCATCGAAATGTTGCCATTTGCGAGAAACTCATAGAAGTTGAATCAAAGTGACTTTTGGGAAGAGATGCCAGTATCTCCGGCAGTGTGCTCCGGAAATGTGTAACTACACCACCAGTCAACGTTTCTCATTGAGCACCTCCCTCTCCCTTCACTTTCGACTTCCCCTTAAAATGGGGACACTTTTTGAAAATCTGAGAGAGAAATAAATAAGAGCATCCCGTCCCGATCGCCGACGGGGATTCCGGCGCCTGGGGAGGAAGGCGGGCACCCCGCACCCTGGCGCTAAGCGATCTCCGCCCGCAAGTCGCTGAGTTTCTCCGTCCCCGTTTTCCAGCACCCGCCCGAGCCCGGAGGGGAAGGGGGCGGCCGCCCGGCCCGGATCCGCGCCACCTGGAACCTGGGGCCTTTTTCGCCCGAGGACCGCGCCCCGCGCGAGTGCCCGCCTGCGAGACCCGCCCAAGCGCGCGTGGGTGCTAAAGTTCGCGGGGACCCCCGCGAGGCGCCCCCTCTGTGCCCCGCGTCCCCCGACGCTCGGGCTCGACCCGGGCCGGGCGCCCCCTCTCCCCGCGCCTGCCCCGAGGAGCGCGAGCCCACCCCTGCGGCGACAGAGGGAACGGGGCGGCGCGGGCCGCGGTCGCCGTCCCCCAGGGAGCGCTGGGGGTGCGGAGCCCGCGCGGCTCCAGCCGCCCCGGCGGCGCCCGGGCGAGCTCACCTGGCGTCCGGCGGCCTCCGGGGCGCCTCTGGGTGCTTCCGCGCGCCCCTCGGCTTCCCCGACCGGCTCCCTGGGAGACCCGGCCTTTCCCGGCCGCTTCCCCCGAGCTCTTCGGCCTCTCCCCGGAGCCCGCCCTGTGCCCCCTCGGCTCCCCGGCCGGCCCTCCCGAGATCGCGCGGGGCGTGGGGCGGGTGCGCCGGGAGGATCGTCTGGGGGCCGCGAGCACACGTGGGGGCCTGAGCAGGCTGGCAGCCAGCGTGCGCGGGGGGGTGGTACCCGGAAGGGGTCCAGGCTGTCGGAGGATGTGGGGAGGGAGCACTGGGTGGGGGCGCCGGGGTCCGAGGGGCGGCGAAGGGGAAGAAGGGCTGGAGGCCTTGCCGTTGGGGGTCCGCAGGACCTAAGGAGGGGCTAGAAGAGATTGCGAACTCCGCAGAGGTGGCCGGGGGGTTGGGTGGAGATCGCGCCGGGCTGGAAAGCTGGGAGCGGTCTCCAGACAGTATTGCAGGGGTGTCGGTGTACAGAGGGTGACACCTGGAAAGTGTCTGGGAAGGTCCCCTGGACAGTGGATCGCACGGAGGCCTGAGAGCTAGCCCTGGACTGGGGGTAGGGAGAAGGACCTGGGGAGAATATCAAGAAAGAGTGGATGTGGACGGAGTGTTTGGAAGACAGCCGGGTACTGTGCCTAGGAGATTAAGAAGAGCCAGTATAGGCATGGGGCCACCTCGGGTAGATCAGTGGAAGACTCATTGGTGTGTGCATGTCTTGGGGAGGGTGGTTTGTCTCCTGAAATGGAGTGGGGAGGGAGAGGTAGGGGCTGAGTTTCTGGCTAGTTGTGAGGTCAGTTTAGGAAGATGGACCCATGTAAGGAGGGGCCCAGGAGGTCATCTACAGATTGAGAGCAGAATTAGGGTGATACCTTGGGGAAGGTGGACAGGCATAAGCATGATGGGCAACTGGAGGAAGAACCTAAGAAGCTATCCAGTTAGGGAGTGAAGAAGTCCGTGGACATTTGGGAAGGGGAGATCTAGGGCCATTGGGTCTGTTTGAAGAGTGGTCAGTAGATGCCTATAGAGAGACCATTTCTGAAAAGATGGAGGTAGACAAGGTCTCCACATGAAAGGACCAGGCCATGGGCAGAAGACTAACAGGCCCAAATTTGTGATCATGACAGGGAGTAGTTAGATGGAGGCTCTTCAAGGTCCAATTAAACCTTCGCTTCACTCCTGTTAACTTTTTTCAGTAGGTATGTATCCCATCTGGGCTAAGTCTTGGGATTATAGCCCCGAGCCAACAGGCAAGACCTCTTCCTTCTCTGAGGTCACAGTCTGGTGGAAAAGACACATGAGATAATACGTTCTCATGGTGGAAAATGTTACTACAGAGGAAGTAGAAGGTTGGGAATTGTAGAAACACATAACAAAAATTGTTTATCCATTCTCAGAGATCAGAATACCTCCCTGAAACGGTTACCCTTAATCTCACTTTTGAAGGATAAGCAGATGTATTAATTGTTGCCCTGGTATTCCAGATGGAGAACCACTTGTGCAAAGGTCACAAAGTTTTGGAAAACTCAGAGATAACAAATATTGGCTAGAAGTTAGAAAGTTTTGAGCCAGACATTTTTGACGGTTGTGGGACACCATTAAAAGATTTTAGCATTGGTGTGATGTTATTCAGATGGCATTAAAAACAACAAGCACACTCTACTCTGAATAATAATGAAGGGAAGAGAAAGTGAGGCGTTGATTGGCCTCTCTCCTTTCTAACGTCTATAGCATATTGATTGTATGCCAAGCATGTTCTAATTACCACCCCCACTTTTCAGATGACACTGGAACACAAGGAGGTTAACTCAACCCTGGGTTGCACAGGTAGCAAGTTATAGAACCTGAGCTCAAAGCCAAAGGACCAACTGCCATGGTTCCTAGAGAGAAAGGATGGGGACTGAGACCAAGAGGAATGGCAGAGAAGCAGACAGATGGAAAAGAAACTGATGAGGTCGAATGTCAGGAGATTGAGTGGATGTGAGAGGAAGGGCCAAGGATTATTCCAGGTTTCTGATTGGAGTGACTGTGTGCTTATTAGTGCTATGGCTCTATTCATCGAGGTAGAGAACGGCAAAGGAGAGAGAGGTTTTGTCAGAGGGAGGTGAAGAGGAAGATGAGTTCTAATGCACTGATTACAGTCAAGTGCCCACTACATCCAGAGAGACCATCAGAATCCCCACTCTGCCATTCATAAGCAGTCTGACCTTGTGCAGGTTAATTAACCTCTTTGAGCCTCAGTTTCATTCCTTGTAAATGGGGATAATAAAATCTACTTCATAGGCTGGTTTTGAGAATTAGATGCAGCAAAATTTGTGAAGTGCTTTGCACTGAGGCTGATACACAGTAATGTCCAGTAAATATTATTAAATGTCAGATTTGGTTTACTTGCTTCTCCTCCACTTTCTTTTGATGAGGACTGTGCCTTCTCCCTTTCTTTATCTGTGCAGATTTCCCCTTCCTGCCTTTTCTGCCTGGTGACTGTCCATCTATTCTTCAGGACCCATATCAAATATTCTCCTCTGCTCTTTTCAAAAACCAGTTGATCTTTCACTTGTTAACCACATTATCTTATTATAAGGTGGTTAAGATTCCACACTTCCAATGCAAGGGGCACAGGTTTGATCCCTGGTTGGGGAACTAAGATCCCACATGCCTCACAAAGTGTCCCTTGGAAGTGATCGGAGAGTTTCGAGTGGTCAGCTTTTGGATCATCCCGGGTTTCTGTGTAGAGAATGAGTTGTAGGAAGGCAAGAATGGAAGCAGGGAGGCCAAAGAGAGGTGGTCCAAGTGAGAAACCAGGTGGACTCTGGTTAGGATGATGGCAGTGGGGAAGACTGAGGAGTGGGTGGCCTCTGCATCCTCAGCCTCCTGAAGGGTTCTTGGAGAAGTTCCAGTACCTGTTTCTAGAGACTTGAGGAGGGCAGGTGTCCTCTTGCCAATCTGAGTGCCTGGTCAGGTGCTGTGCCTTCAGGTAATCCTTCCATCCGGGTTTGCCTATCCAACTGGACTGGGAGCTCTTGGAAGAGAAACTCTATATCCTGTGCAAGGACACAATGGTTAGTTGGAGGAATAATCTGCCCTCCTCTAAGGGAAGAAGAGAGATACTACATTGCTATCTATAGATACTGAACTTAGATGGCATCACCAACTCAGTGAACATGAATTGGAGTGAGCCCTGGGAGACAAGAACAAGGAAGCCTGGCGTGCTGCTGCCACCGGCTTGCAAAGAGTTGGACACAACTTAGTGACCTTAGTGAACAGCAACAACTGAACTAGAAATGTTATCCCTAGAAGCATCATCTGTGCATGGACAAGTGGAGGTCCTGGGAAGTTAATGGCTTATTGTCACAAAGCCATTCTCTCTCCTTCCTTGTTGCCGCTCCAGCATTTCAGCTGACTGGAAAAACAGTTTACATGTTGTCACTGTTAATGTAAACTATGTTCACAGTTTGTATTTTGTGTGTTAATTTAAAGGATGTTAAACAGTGTTAGTACCCTAATAGAAGGCAGTTCAGCTTTTTGCAGTACAGAGAACATTAGGTATATGTCTTGATCTGCCAGAGCAACAGATGGATGATGAGAAGGGCAGTAGGGAGCGGGATGTGGCTGTACACTCCATTTAATAGAGCTTGTTGGTTTTGACAAGTGTTGCTTTTTTTTTTTTATTAGAAAGTATAATGCATGGATAATATGCTTGTTAAAACTTGAAATAAAGGTTTTTAACATGCCCATGAACAACATGACAGAATAATGGAATGCCACTGTGACTTTCTAATAATGTAATTATGTGTATTTTCCTCTAACTACAGAGATGACACTTTCCATCTGTAAAAGGAAGATAATAATACATGCCTTATTCGGTTTTCCACAGATGAAGTGTGATTAATATATGTAAAGCACTTCAAAGTTGAGTGACCATTTAATTGATTGTCCAAACCAGGACACTTTTCAGAGTGAAAGGAAGCAGGAGGTATGGTCATCAAATAGGAGTGTACAAACACTGTGTCTGCTGCTGTTCCTATTTCAGTTGTTGATCCAGTGTTAATTACACATTTGTAGCCAAAGGGTTTGTTTGACTTTTTTTTTTCCCCCACAAGTACCAATGGATTTGCCCACTTTGTTCTCTCATCTGTGGTCCCAGCACAGGGGTTACTGAAGCAGTTCAAATATTAAATAATATTTCTTTAGCCAAGATAAAAGGCATCTCAAAGTGTGGTTGGGGTTTCAACCTTGACTTGATTAGGGTCATACTCTAAACATTTAAATACATTTAGAGAAAAACCAGAGATGGTGAGGGACAGGGAAGCCTGGCACGTCGCAGTCCACGGGGTTGCAGAGGCGGACACGACTTGGCGACAGAATAGCAACAACAGAGAAAAACAAAGGACCTCAACATTGATTTTTCTGCTTTTCTGTTTTCATTTTTAATGTAATTTTGGCTTTTGTCATTTACTTTGGCATCAGCAATTTATTTAGACTGGGCCTGAGTGTCTCCGGAGACCTTACTCTCTCCACTTGACTTTTTTGTGTCTTAACATTGGTGGCCTTACTAGTTGTTTTAATGATTTTAAACTTCTTGAAAGGAGGGGCTCGGTGTTATTTTACCAGGAGGAATCCAGTGCAGTGGGATGTACGTAATTCAGCCTAATATCCCATAAGCCGTGGTGATCCAGTGATGAACGGAACAGGAATCTGCACACGCGCTGTTTTGACGTGGCCTTAGTCCCTCCTCTGTTAACAGGTCAAGTCAAACCAGTTTTCTTTTTTGTTGTTGCCACATCACAGATTTACTAAAGAACACTGATGAGAATTTTCAATACAGAAAAAATGAAGAAAAATACCTCAAAATGACCAGTAAGTTCTGTATCCAAATAACGACTCTTAATCTGTGAGGAAGAAAAGTGGTACATGTCAGGAAATTCAGGAAGAAATGGCCCGAGGGACAGTGAAAACCTGCCCCTCTTCACCTTCCACAGCTCAGCCCAGCCCCCAGTGGCAGTTACTGAAAGGTGTTTCTTCTGTACCCTTCCAGAGTGATTATTAAATGCCATCAAAGGTAAAAAGCATCTTCTCTGGTGTCAGACTCCTGAGCGTGAGTCCCAGCTCCAGTCCTACTTCTTATGGCATTTAATTTGCACAGGTAACTTCCAGTCCCTTCATTGGTAAAATTGGGATAATAATAGCTACTTTACTGGGCTGTTGTGAGACTAAATGAGCATATTTTAAACATTAGTTAGCTGGTATACCAGTATGCATATGTAAAGTTTTACACAAATATTTGCATGCTGTTCTGAACTACCATAATCCACCGGGTAGCAAAGAGTCGGACACGACTAAGCAACTTCACTTAACCGTAGGAGGAAGTTACATGACAGGTTCTTACATGTTGTCAAGCCTTGACCTGTCCCTAAAGTAGGAGTTTTGGAACTTCAGTTCAGTTCAGTCGCTCAGTCGTGTCCGACTCTCTGCAACCCCATGAATCGCAGCACGCCAGGCCTCCCTGTCCATCACCAACTCCCGGAGTTCACTCAGACTCACGTCCATTGAGTCCATGATGCCATCCAGCCATCTCATCCTCGGTCGTCCCCTTCTCCTCCTGCCCCCAATCCCTCACAGCATCAGGGTCTTTTCCAATGGGTCAGCTCTTCGCATAAGGTGGCCAAAGTACTGGAGCTTCAGTTTTAGCATCATTCCTTCCAAAGAAATCCCAGGGTCGATCTTCAGAATGGACTGGTTGGATCTCCTTGCAGCCCAAGGGACTCTCAAGAGTCTTCTCCAACACCACAGTTCAAAAGCATCAATTCTTCGGCGCTCAGCCTTCTTCACAGTCCAACTCTCATACCCATACATGACCACAGGACAAACCATAGCCTTGACTAGACAGACCTTAGTCGGCAAAGTAATGTCTTGCTTTTGAATATGCTATCTAGGTGGGTCATAACTTTTCTTCCAAGGAGTAAGCGTCTTTTAATTTCATGGCTGCAGTCACCATCTGCAGTGATTTTGGAGCCCAAAAAAATAGTCTGACACTGTTTCTACTGTTTCCCCATCTATTTCCCATGAAGTGATGGGGCCAGATGCCATGATCTTCGTTTTCTAAATGTTGAGCTTTAAGCCAACTTTTCCACTCTCCTCTTTCACTTTCAACAAGAGGCTTTTTAGCTCCTCTTCACTTTCTGCCATAAGAGTGGTGTCATCTGCATATCTGAGGTTATTGATATTTCTCCCGGCAATCTTGATTCCAGCTTGTATTTCTTCCAGTCCAGCGTTTCCCATGATGTACTCTGCATATAAGTTAAATAAGCAGGGTGACAATATACAGCCTTGACGTACTCCTTTTCCTATTTGGAACCAGTCTGTTGTTCCATGTCCGGTTCTAACTGTTGCTTCCTGACATGCATACAGATTTCTCAAGAGGCAGGTCAGGTGGTCTGGTATTCCCATCTCTTTCAGAATTTTCCACAGTCTCTTGTGATCCACACAGCCAAAGGCTTTGGCATAGTCAATAAACTTAGCCCACTATTATCTTTTGAACCTCTGCTCCAAGAGGCTATGAAAACTTGTTCTGTAATCAAGGTTTTAATAGCCACTTTGAGGGAGTAACAGTTTGTGAAAGCAGTGTTAGTGTGGGTTTATGAGAGATTGTCCTTTCCACACTAAAATGAGAAAACAACTGCGATGGCTATGTCAATCAACCAGAGGCTTGGAAATGGAGAGTTGGTTTAATAACTGTAAAGGAGTCGTTTCTTCAAGCCTGTTTATGAAAAGTTAGGTATTAAAATCTAACCCTTTAAAATAGCTTTCTTAAGACCTATTTAGCATGTTAAGCAGTTTTGTATTCTAGTTAGAGGATGGTATATAAGACAGGAACGGGTCTGAAAAAATGCATACCGGTTTTTCAAATAAATATTTGCTTATCATCATGCCTGTTCATAACTGATTTGGAAGTGATTTTGAATGGCAGACATTTTATAGGGTATACTTATGGTACACATATAACTGAATCCAATAGGAAATCTTCGTACAAGCCTAAAATCTGGTGGAAAGCCACCGTTCTCGGAGCAGACATTAGGTGTTTGGGGTTAAAAGCTTTTCCAAGGTGGTTTTGATCCTCGTACTCAGTAAAGAAAGGGATCATGACAATTAAGGAATGACGTTGATAACATCACTGAAATAATTTCTAAACCAATTTCACTATTTTTACAGGTAGACCAAGGGCCTCCTGATTTAATATTACTATTCAGATTGCTTACAGAGCTTCAGGCATGTTAATAATTTATGAAGTCAAAGCATATAGTAAACAGAACATGTTTAGGTGTGTCCAGTCTAGAGCTAATTGATGAAGTACAACTAAACAATGCTCATGTCATACATGCCAGGAACCATCAGCAGCTGGCCATCCTTAAATTTTAAAGAGCAGAGAAATTTCAGACAGGCAACTTACCCTTTTAATTTGTTGCTGTTAGAGCTGTGCTCTGTGCTATATATATATATATATATATATATATATAAAATTTCAGTCCTCCTCATCCCCATAGACATTCCTAGGCAGCAACTACTTATGCTGTTTAAGCTGGAAATACAATGACCTTATAGCATGAAGCTTGAGACAAGCAAATTTGTGACAAATCATAACTGTGCAGAACTTTCTATGCATCTTATATATCAGTATATAGATGTATCTATAGATATAGCTCCAGCATTTATTCACTGTTTCACATTACTTTGGGAATTAAATTTAACATGAAGATAAGAATGACTTTGCTTTTTTCTTTTTTGTTTTCCTATAGTGAACAGGCACTTGTACTTTTATTTCCATAATGTTTCACAGCAGTTCTATGAAGTGGATTGTTTTATTCCCATTTTTACAGATGAAGTTAAAAGATGGTCACGCACACAAAGTAAATACTGCGGACTAACCAGAACACTGGCCGCAGTTTTTGCATCGGGGTTGGCTGTGAAGAAATGCTCTGTAGACGAAAGAGGGATCAGGCTCAAGCAGGAGAAAGACCCCGAGGGCCTGACTGCACGTCGCCTGTGCTCCAGAGCTGATCAGCCTGCACTGCTCGTGGAGCCAGATGGTCCTGCTCCTGCCTTTTCCTAACCAAGTCTCTGTTGAGCCCTCGTCTGCCTTCCAGGACCTGTGACTCTGATCTCTGCTTTAATTCACACCCTTTTAGCTCCTTCGGTGGGCATGTGCTTTGGGAGCCTCCTAACTAGCCTTTGTGCCTGTGGGCGCTTCAAAGTTGCACCCCATTTTGTACACTTGATCCTCCTAGAAAGTCCCTTCACAAATCTCCAGCAACTCCAACTTGTTGCCTGCCAACAGGATCTGAGTCTACCAGTGTGGCATTCACTACTGCGGACTTCCACAATCTGCCCTCTGACTGCCTGTATGTGCTTGGGTCTTGACATCAGTCTCCAGGCCCCCAGACTTCTTAGTGTCCTAGAAGAGTGCTCACATCCCAGACCCAGCCTTGCAGTCGCCACCTCTGCCTTAGCTCACAGCTTTCTCCCTGCCTGCTGTAGGTGAGGTGGAGAGAGACAGGATTTTAGGTAGCTTGCTTGCTTTTCCTACCTTCCACTTTTGTTGAAGTATAATTGATACACTATGAACTGCATGTGTTGTGTATAATTTGATGCAATTGCATGCTGTGCTTAGCCACTGAGTTGTGTCCGACTCTTTGCAACCCTATGGACTGTAGCCCGCTAGGCTCCTCTGTCCGTGGGGACTCTCCAGGCAAGAATACTGGAGTGGGTTGCCATACCCTCCTCCAGGGGATCTTCCCGACCCAGGAATCGAACTGGGGTCTCCTGCATTGCAGGCGGATTCTTTACCAGCTGAGCTATCAGATACAAACACCTATGATACCATCACCACAGTCATAGCTTTCTTTATTTTGCAAACATCAACTAAAAAATTTTGAGTACTATATGGTTCAAAAATGAAGTAATATAAGACATATTTTCAAAACATAAGACATGGTTCAAAAATCAAGTAATATAAGACATCTTGCAGCCTGTCCTCCAGCTACCCAACTTACACTGCTCGATTCTTTGGTAACTCCTTATATTAGTTTCTTGTATCTCATTCCAGTATATCCATGTGACCATCAACACATATAAATATACTTATTTCCCTACATTTATATGAAAAGAAATATGCCATGAATAGGATTCTTCACCTTGCTCTTTTAACAAGTTGTATTAAGTGGTCTTCCTTTCAGTATACACAGTTTTCCTCATTCTTTGTTTTTTATTTACAACTTTATATTATCATATTCTTATACCAAAATTTATATATCTTAATCTGCTGCCAATGAGCATATCATATTGCATATGGTCAAGTATATCTAGGATTTTTGAGGTCAAAGAATACATATTTGAAATTTCCATAGATACTGTTAAAATGCCTTTTAGCTTTTTCTTTTTTTGACCAATGATGGTCATGTATCAGAAGAACAGCTTTAGGGACTTCCCTGGCAGTCTAGTGGTTAAGACTCCATGCTTCCAGGGAATGGGTTCAGTCCCTGGTCAGGGAACTAAGATCCCACAAGCCAAGAGGGAGGGCCAAAAAAGGGGGGAAAAAGCAGCTTAAAATTCTCTTTCCCTATTCCCCCAAAGCTAAAGGAAGCTCTCCTAATATCCTGCTGTGTGTCAGTATCACTTAACAGTCTCAGCCTCCTCTGTGTGTGTGTGCATTCATGGTGTGTGTTATGTCTCCAGCTAGAGTGAGGGAACTCTTGTCTTTACTTCATGTCCTCAAGAGGTTAGGCTGGCACCTATGGACACTGCTGCTCATTGATCAAATATTCATGTCTTTTGTCTCCGAAGAGAAATCTCTGCTATAGACCTGAAGATAAGATGGTTTTATTGAGACAAAGCTATTTGGAAGGCAGATGTTCCCAGGCAGGCACCACAAATCCAATTTTAAAATATTTATTGAGCATCAGAAATGTAAAGACACAGTATGAGAGACTGGAGAGGAAGCAGAATAACAGGACATAGGATGGGCCCTGATGAGCCTTCTCCCCAAGTTTATCTGGCCTGTATAATGCTTTCAACATTTTTCAAAAGTTTATGTAATTGGGATATTACATACATATGTAAACAAGTGCACAGATCTTAAATATACAGCTGAAAAGATCACAAAATGTCCTGGAAACATTTTCAGTTAGTCACCAAACTTTACAAATCCCTTGGAAAACCAGATCTGGTAATAACCTCTCGCTTTAGGTACTCAATCCTCAATTTCCCTACTCCCTGGTTCCTACCTTCATTTACAGTTGAAATCCATTGTCCTCCATAAAGGAGGGCTCCTAGTTATCTGGGAGGAAGAGGGGGTTTCTTGGGGGCTTGAAAGAGTAGAGGTAGGAAGGTCAAAAATAAACTAAATAGCATCAGTTGACCACTGGACTGCTCACCCACTGAACGTTTACTTTTAACAAAGTTAAAACATGATTGTGACTTTATAAAAAAGTTTCATTTTCTGAATTTTAATCTCTGCCAGGATTGTGTTTTGTTTCAGCCTCCTCAAATAACATTATTGGTGGTTAAAAGAGGAAACCATTAGTTTATATCTTTCAGTGTAAAATTAAAACACTTGATGAATCCGTAGCTTGAGCCGTCTGTCACAGCCATGACTCTGAGAACCAAACCCAATTCTAAACATGTTTATCTGATGTTGTCACAGAATAGATTTTAAAACTGGGGGAAAAAAAAAACTGGAGCCATCTGCCTTCCAAAGTTTATCTCTGCTGCACCTGCACTCAAAAATACTTCTGCCTACACACAGGAACTATTGTTTCAAGATTTTGCTGTTGATTCATCATGCAGGTTCTCTAGGAATTATTCACACTTTAAAAATTATTTTTTAAATGCCTGCATATGGTTGAAAAAAAAGACTCCTATAAAGTCATAAAAGTTAAATCTCATCCTCTGTAATACCTCTTATCAGAAACAGCCACTATTACCAGTTTCTTATGAATCCTTCCAAAGATATTTGCTGAATACATAGAACATGTGTGATGGGCACATACATACACAGATGGCCTCCTGGTTTACACAAATGGCAGCAAACTACGTGCTTCTCTGCACCTGTGTTATGTTCATTTTACTTAACATATCTAAGGAGATTTTTATGATATTAATGTATACATCCACACTATTTTTTTGGCTGAATCTTACTACCTCTTTTTAAAAACATGAGATTCAGCAATTATCTATTTATGTATGTATGTCTGTTTCTTTATTGGCCCCCCTTGGGAGGCATGTGGGATCTTAATTCCCCAACCAGGAATCGAACCCATGCCCCCTGCAATGGTAGCATGGAATCTTAACCACTGGACTGCCAGGGAAGTCCCTGCATGTTATTACACTTAACAACTATTTTATATTTAGCCAGTCTCTTCCTGGTGAAGGTTTAGGTTTGCCATCTTCCTACTACAAGCAGCACTCTTAAGAACAATACTTTTACATTTACCCGTGTGCATGGGTGCACATATTGGAGAAGGAAATGGCAGTCCACTCCAGTGTTCTTGCCTGGAGAATCCCAGGGACGGGGAGCCTGCTGGGCTGCCGTCTGTGGGGTCGCACAGAGTCGGACACAGCTGAAGCGACTCAGCAGCAGCATGGGTGCACATGCGTCTATAGGATGATTTCCTAGAACTGGACTAATGGGGTCAAAAAGCTGTATGCATTTGGAATATTATCTGATTGTCCAGCTGCCTTGCAAAGAGCACACCACTTACATCCTATCAGTGTATGTAAGTGTGATTTCTCAACACACTTACCATCACCTATTATCAGGTCTTTTGATCTTTACCAGTCTGAAAGATGAAAATGATATCTTATTGTGGTTTCAACTCGCACATCTCTTGTTATGATCCAGCATTATCTTGTCCAGGAAGAACACTAGCTCAGGGCTGCCAAGCAAGCCCACTGCGGCCCTGCTTGTTACTCAGCATTGTTATCTGCACTGCTCTTCTATTGTTTTTTCTCTTTTTCTTTTCCTTGGAGCAAAAGGGAGACAGACATTAAAAAAAAAAAAAGAAGTCCTCACGAGGAAAGAAATGTTACAGATACAATTACTAAATTACACCCCCCCCAAAAAATTTCTTTTTCTCTGACACATCTCATTCTCTTTTTCTAGTCTCCCACTGTGTCTTTCAATCTTCTTTTCTCTCTGTTCCTTTTACTAGTACCTTATAGTACTCAACGGCATGAATGCTTCAGGCTTTCTTCTGTCTGAACAGGTTTTGCCCAAAAAGTTTCTCCAAGAATTATTGACTTATTTCTCTGGTAGTACCTGAAAATTATTTTTACTTTACAGCCTGGCAATAAAATGTCAGTTCTGTGAGGGCAAGGCTTTTCCCTGATATAACCCCAGCCCCTAAAACAGTGCCTGACATGAGACACTTAATAACTCCATATATATACATGGAAATTATATTAAAACCTACCTAACATAAAATTGACCATTTTAATTCTTTTAAGTACAGTATTTTATGTACAGTTCAGTGGCATCAAATACATTTACATTTCAGTAGCTTTCTTCTAGATAAATGAATCTGTGGTGGTGTTGCTAATTTGTCCCTAAAAGTGAACAGGAACCAGATAGTCATTTTAATTCACATTATTCTGTCCTCCAGATGAAGTCATACGGAAGCGTCTCCTAATCGATGGAGATGGTGCTGGAGATGATCGGAGAATTAATCTGCTGGTGAAAAGTTTCATTAAATGGTGCAACTCAGGATCTCAGGAAGAAGGGTATTTCATGTTGCTGCCGTTTCTATACTAATATCCTGCTGTGATTTTTTTTAGACCATATAGTGCTGTCAGTTTTTCATATTTTCACTCGTTAACAGTCCAGAGTAGGTTTTTCTAGCCTTTCCTTCAGAGGCTACTTTTATGTTTATTAAAATGTGCAGAAGGTACAGTGATAAGAATTGAGGGTTAAATTCAGGCTTAATACTTTGGTCCCTTTTAAAAGCAGATAAGTGTTTAGTAAGACAAAATACTTTAGTGAAATTTTCTCTATTTTAAAAAAGTGTACTAATAAAGTGCGAGGTTTTATATATTTGATAAATTTCTAACTTAGAGTTTTTTCATCATTTGAGTTAGCTTTTCACATAGATAAATAATTATATAGAGTGAAAAAATTGAGAATAGAATTGTGATGATAAAAACCATCTTAAAACATTTTTAAAAGGATATTAAGCAAAATTCAGCAAATAGTTGTTTGAATTAAACTTATATTGCTAACAACTACAGTCCCATCTTTACATTTGTAACTGATACAGTTTATAAATTTAAGTAAACCACATTTGGAAAAAGAAAACCTAAGGGACAGATCTTTCAAATTGTTTTAAATAAAGCATGTTCTCTCAGAACCTGGCATAATTTACTTAGCAAAGGTGTGCCTGCATTGTAATGATTCAGCTGGAAATCCACAAAATGTTTATTCTCTTTCTCTCTCTTTTATGTTAGATACAGCCAGTACCAACGTATGCTGAGCACACTGTCCCAATGTGAATTTTCAATGGGCAAAACTTTGCTGGTATATGATATGAATCTCAGAGAAATGGAAAATTATGAAAAAATTTACAAAGAGATAGGTAAGGAAACAAAGTAATTGTTTCTGTCTGTAATTTTAATTTTTATGGGCTAAGGGAAACAATATTTACTAATAATTTTCTCTGGTTAGTGGTAAAATAATAACAACATTAATAGAAAGAATATATTCTAATATGATATTATACTTTGAGTTACAGCTGTGTTTTAAATGCCAGCATCTGTTTTATTAGCAAGGAAACTAAATTTAAAAACACATTTAAAAACTGAGAATGGAGATTATACATGTTGCTATAAGTATCTTAAAAAAAAACTTTTTATATAGAATGTAGCATTGCTGGAGCCCATGAAAAAATTGCTGAGTGCAAAAAGCAAATTCTTCAAGCAAAACGAATACGAAAAAATCGGCAAGGTAAGGGTTTTGTGGGATGTAGTGTGCAAATACTTCATTACTGACTAGTATTTTCATGCAGCTTTTAATGTGGTGAGATGAAACCTTCAGCTAGAATCAACCTAAATTATAAAAAAGAATTAGGAGACAAACTTAATTCTTTAAAACTATATTCTTGTTTAAAATAGCAGAGAAGGAAGGCCATGGTAAAAAAAAAAAAAAGTATGATTGTGTTGATTAAACAAGTATGTTTTTAAGTATTCATTTTTTTTTTTTTTTTTTACTGCCCTCGTACCCCTTTGCCTAAATAGTGTTATACAAGTACATTAGATTTAGGACTTTGTGTTTTGTGTGTGTTTAATGGAACTACATTTAAAAAAAAGAAAAAAGAAAGAATATAAGCCCAGTGACTTTTTTTTATTAAGGACTATGCAAGCAAACATTTATAACTGCCTGGATTTTATTAGAATAGGAAGGTTAAAAAAAAAAAAAAGAATAGGAAGGTTAAAGTTTAGTTTTCTCCTCATCTCTTTTGTTCTTAATTAAGGTCTGCCTTATTTTAGTTCATATCAACTAGTTCAAAATAATTTTAATGGCAAAGGCATTGCTCCTCCTATAATGTAAATTGAAAGGAAGATTAAAAATGTAAAGTCACAACTGTGACATATACATGAAAGATAGAGAAAATGTTAATAATTATTTTGGAGTTGTGGAGTTTTATCACTTAGGTTTTGTTGTTGTTTATATTGAACATGTATTATTTTGTAATCCAAAAATATTTTATTAAAAATCACACTTATATTGAATTAATACACTGTCAACAAACAATATTACTTTTTAATGAGTTAATTTAAGATGATGTTCAATTCCTTATTTTTAAAAGATGGTACTTTAATTCAGTCTAAAATGCATGTGGTCAGGTTGCAGTGGCCAATTTAGAGCAGGATATACCAACTTAAGAATTAATATCAACTGTAAAATCCTTAAAAAAAATTTTACAGTGTTTTGGTAGATTAATGAGGCTTTTAAGTAAATGCTGCCATATATCATTTCATAGGAAAAGTTAACAAGAGATACATGACTTATCTTGGTGGTCTTAGTGGAACAGAAACAAAGTTCCTGAATTATAAATTATTTCTAAGTTTATGAGATATTTACCTTTGAAATGAGTGAGAAGTATAATTTCCCCTTGTCTAAGATTTGAAATTAATTGTAGGATACCTTGTTAATTAATTATAGATCACCTTGTTGGACTTCCCTGGTGGCTCAGACGGTAAAGTGTCTGCCCGCAATGCGGGAGACCTGGGTTTGATCCCTGAGTTCAATCCCTGGGTCGGGAAGATCCCGTGGAAAAGGAAATGGTAACCCACTCCAGTACTCTTGCCTGGAAAAATTCCATGAACTGAGGAACCTGATAGGCTACAGTCCATGGGGTCACAAAGAGTCAGACACGACTGAGCAACTTCACTTTACTTTCACTTTGTCGGTCTTCTATTTGCTGGGCAAATAAGATTCTCTCATGTTCAGAATCAGTGTACTTGATGATCAATAATGACTTAAGTTCACTTTCTCTTATGCTAGTCCCTTGTATTCTACCCAGGGATACGTAAATGGAAAGACAGAGTAAGAGCTAAAATCCTTGTTTGCAACATACTTTTGAAGTCATGAATTGTTGCAGTTATAATTGAATGAAAGGAAGCTGACAATACTCCACATATCCTTCAATGTTTCTACTTCTTTATCTACTAGGAAAATAATTAGGAGACATTTGTGATGTTAGACATTTTGTTTTGATATCCAGGTTTGAAATATCTTATTTTGGAAAATATTTTTGTATCTTTCAGAATATGATGCACTGGCAAAAGTGATCCAGCATCATCCAGACAGGCATGAGACATTAAAGTAAGTTTAGAGCTTTACTTTGAAAAGAGCTAATCTTTATACATAAATGTTTACATACTAGTCTACACATTCCATTTCTATGGGAATATATCATATGTTTCAAAAAATAGGGGTCAACCTTAAAAATTACAGATTTTAATACCACTTGATTAGATCTTTCCTTCTGCTAACCTTGCTGCTTATAGTTCTAAAATAAATGCATATAATATGTATCAATACAAAAACAGATAAATAGGGATTTCCCCGGTGGTCTAGTGGTTAAGATTTCACCTCCCAATGCAGGGGGCGCAGGTTTGACTCCTGGTTGGGGAACTAAGATCCCACATGCGTCCTGGCCAAAGAACCAAAACATGAAACAGAAGCAATATTGTAACAAATTCAATAAAAGACTTTAAATATGGTCCATATTTAAAAAAACAAAAAAAAAAACCAGATAAATAGAATATGGTCTACTCATATAGAATACTAAATAGGAGTTATAGAGAATTTGGAAATAAACACTTTCCAAACACCACTTTAAAAAATAATCAGTGAAAAGGAAAACAAAAGATGTATATAATGAACTTTAAATTATTAATGTTTCTGAAATATTATAGAATAACAATCAAAAAAAAAAAACCAGATAAATAGAATATGGTCTACTCATATAGAATACTAAATAGGAGTTATAGAGAATTTGGAAATAAACACTTTCCAAACACCACTTTAAAAAATAATCAGTGAAAAGGAAAACAAAAGATGTATATAATGAACTTTAAATTATTAATGTTTCTGAAATATATATAGAATAACAATCATTTATAAAAGTTAAAGCCCTCCAAATATTCTATCCTGATGCTGTATGTTATTGACAAACAAATATATGCATAAAAAAGGATTGGCATAATATAAAGATTGCCTGAATGGAAAGTAGAGGAGGGAAAAGGGCCTGGTTCAGAGGAAACTGTAGCCCACCAGGGATTCTCCAGGCAAGAGTACTAGAGTGGGTTGCCACTTCCTTCTCCAGGGGATCTTCCTTACCCTGGGGTCGAAGCCAGGTCTTCCGCATTCCAGGCAGCCGCTTTAACCTCTGAGCTACCAGGACCAGGGGTTAAAGTTCAAAGGGTATTTAATTATTCTGCAATTTAGCACATTTACCCAAAAAAAAAAAGTTTTGAATTATGACAAAATGTTAAAAGGGTTTGATATCCTATTGTCAAGTTTTCCTATACTTTAAAAATTATCTAAAATTTAATTTTCATGAAAATTAGTACATATTTAGAAGGAATCACCCTTAGTTTTAAAAGTCATGGACATTAGAGCTCCTTATCCTTTATAATAAATACTATTATTTAGTAACTAAAAAATTAGATATTAATTATGAATTCTCTTCTCCCAATTAGCAAAATATAACACTTTTTTTTTTTTTCAGAGAACTAGAGGCTCTGGGAAAAGAATTAGAACATCTTTCACATATTAAAGAAAGTGTTGAAGATAAGGTATTTGCATGTGATATGTATTAGTCTTTGTGTTCTGTATTGGTTTATAGATCATTTGTGTATTAATTTTTTTTCTTACTAACACAGCTGGAATTGAGAAGGAAACAGTTTCATGTTCTTCTTAGTACCATCCATGAACTTCAGCAAACACTGGAAAGTAAGTAGCATGACTATAAAATGAATGTTCATGTAGATTTTATTTTTTAAAGATTAATTTATTTTACTGCATCAGTCTGAGCCGCAGCATGCCAACTCTTAGTTGCATCATGAGGGATCTAGTTCCCTAACCAGGGATCAAACCCAGTTCCCCTGCATTGGGAGCACAGTCTTAGCCACTGGACTACCAGGGAAGTCCCTATGTAGATATTTTAATGACCAGGGCAACTTCTTTTTAAATTGAAGTCTCTCACATAAATTTTGCATTTTGATTCGACTAATGTGTGCTTAGTCACTCAGTCATGTCTGACTCTTTGCGATCCCATGGACTGTAGCCCACCAGGCTCCCCTGTCCATGGGACCCTCCAGGCAAGAACACTGAAGTGGGTCGCCATTCCCTCCTCCAGGAATTCAACTAATAACAACAACCGAAGCAGGACTTTTAAAAACCAAACTCCCTTGTGTGGGTCAGTTGCAATCATAGGCTGCCATTTTGGCATTTTTGCTTTAAATATATTCACTTATAAAGGACAAAAATGTTTTCATATATTCATCAGACATATAGTTTAAGCAAATTTGATTAGAGTTTTATGTTTCTTTTTCAACTGCAGATGATGAAAAGCTCTCAGAGGTAGAAGAAGCTCAAGAAGCAAGCATGGAAACTGATCCTAAACCATAGACCAAGTAATCACTCTCCATCCCCAAGAATGTTGAAGTAGCAATGTGATCTCAGTGTGTTTAGAATTTGTTGTGCTCTCGAACAAAGTTTTGGCAGTCAACTATTTTCTTTTAAATGTTAATGCAGAGTTCATTCATATTTCTTCACACAGAGGAAGATGACTTCATTATATATTTGCTTTTACTGAAATGTCTTTTTTGTATTTAAAAGGTGGGAAGCAACATCCAAAATAAATGTTGAATAAAATGTTTTTAAGCCAGATATGTTTGTGCTCATTGCCATTCTAGATAGTTTTTAATTGGTAACGATTTGCTCACAAGATAAATGGAAGATAGTGAGAAGGTGGCGTTTCTGGAGTGTACATGAGAAAATGAGTCAATTTTTGGAAATTGTTACCACTTTTGAAAATGAAGACCATAACAGGCTCTCAGGAGAGCTGTGAACTTGTTAAATTATGTACAGAACATTTGTGGTCATAACTTTTCTTCCAAGGAGTAAGCGCCTTTTAATTTCATGGCTGCAGTCACCATCTGCAGTGATTTTGGAGCCCAAAAAAACAAAGTCTGACACTGTTTCTACTGTTTCCCCATCTATTTCCCATGAAGTGATGGGGCCAGATGCCATGATCTTCGTTTTCTGAATGTTGAGCTTCAAGCCAACTTTTCCACTCTCCTCTTTCACTTTCAACAAGAGGCTTTTTAGCTCCTCCTCACTTTCTGCCATAAGAAGTAATTATAAGATGTAAAGTCAATCAATATATATTATTTTCTAGATCTCTGTCCTTGATACTTGAGATATATGGTTGGTAAATGTTTTGGTAAAACATTTTCTGTTGTTTTCTTCTGTAGGAGTCATTTTCAAGAGTCTTGCAAGAAAGGATTTCATGATCTTTTTATAAATTTAAGTCTGAATCACATGTACTTTTCTTAAGGATTGAATTATATGTCTAATACTTGCTAGGTTCCATCCTTATCCATTCATTTTAGTTCAGAAACATGACACTTTGCATGAATCATACCTTAATAATGTTACATTTTTGTAATTTTAATAAGAACTCTTCTCTTTAAAAACAAAGGTTTAAAGTGGGCTCAATAGTAGTCATGGTGAAAGTGTCAAAATACCTTTAAGTGCTTCCTCTAATTTCATCTGGCAAATCATGGAAGAAATTTCTTTGTAGAATTGGTATGCCCTGGTAAATATTTCTATTTTCCATTATTAGTAAAAATTATAAAGCAAAAAATTGCTTATATTGACTCAGAATTAAAAATCAATTTTTATAAAAGGACTATTGGGAAAAATATTTTTATAAGGACTGTTGGGCAGAATATTTTTAAACTCAACCCCCCCAATTGATTAAGAGAAATTTATTCAGGACTATGTACCAAAAGATAAGAATCCCTATGAACATAACTTTTATGCCATCAGAAACAGAATCAGAAGCAGCACCGGGTACATGGGAAACACACATTTTTCAATTTATACTTTCTCGTGGTTCGCTTGGACATCCTCTGGAACTGCTTAGAAGACTGAAGAATTTCATCCCCTAGAAACTCACACTGTTGAAGTTCAGCATATTTTTGGGCCAATAACTTCATGGATTTATCTGTCACTGTTTGTATAGGTCATCCACCTAGCCAAAACAAAGAAACGAAGCCATGTGTTAGAAAGCCTTGTCCACACCCAAGGGAGAGCTGTTTTTCCTGAGAGATGAGTTCAGAATCTGGTGGATGTCTGCAAGTCCCAAAGTATTATTCTAATTCAAGTCATAGCAAACAGAGCTTGAAAACATGCATTTACCACCCAGTGCTAAAGACAATCTCATTTCTTTTCCAACCCTTGTGTGTGTGCCTTCATTTTAATTGAATTCACTTTAACATTTAGTAGGCACACAGCATCATCCTCAGCGCCCCCAGCAATCGTGTAGCCACTCTCAAATGCCCCCCACTAACAGGATGCCTTCATGCTAACCATTAGTTTCGTCCCACAGCCACGCTGTCTAGCAGGGCTGTGCGTTCAGTTGAGCCCAGGCCTCTGATGTTTTTGAAACACAAAGTAAAAACCTTTGTCCACTACCTGCATTTGAAGCTTTCCCACTGTCAAATCTGATTTCCAGAGAATGTTTTCCATGCTGTGCTTCTTTCTTTTAAATACAGGAAAGTGTGGTCTCTTTTTTGATGAATATGGAACCTATCATAAAAATGTAAAAAACACATCAGATTAAGAAGTGCCACCATTATTTCTGTGACGGTGCTTCAGTGAACACTCTTACCCTGCGACATCCTCTTTTAAACTGAATATTTGCCACATAACAACATTGGATTGGAGGCTGTATTCATATTATTCTCCACGCCCCATGCATCTCCTTTGTGCCCAGAGCTCTCTTTGAAGAGATCTATAGGGTGCAGAGAAATGAGATTGTCTGGTTCTGAAAGAATATACAGTGCAGGAAAAAAAGCAGGTCATTCGTAAGGGGAAGAAGAAGAAATTGCCTCTGTAGCCACTGAGCACAGCCAGAGTGTGGGCTGTTGTAGACGAGTGCCCCAGAAAGCTCATTATCACTGGATCCAGTTGCTAATCTGGTCTCTTTTCTGCAGGTTTCCTTATTTTCACGGCAGACATGTTTCCAAACATAAAAAAGAAACTCTGGGTTCTTTTCATTGCATGCCTGATACCCTTCCCATGGTCCTGGCTTGCTGGTTACAAGTACCTGTGCTATTAAAACTCATTCCTAGGTCATGGCTCCTGGCTAATATGGCCTTTTTAGTCTTACTAGTTTCACTCTTCCTTCCCCTTGTGTTTAGTAATTACCACCAGGACTACTGTGAGACCTACACAAAGTGGGATGTGCAATCATATATGGGTCTTGCCCTTTGCCCGAGTTTACAAATGAGTCTGTGGAACCTCTGCCCTGCCCTGCCGGCTCCTGCGTGCATGCTCAGTCACTCAATTGTGTCTGACTGTTTTGTGACCCCATGGGCTATAGCCCGCCAGGCTCCTCTGTCCTTGGGATTTCCCAGGCAAAAATACTGGAGTGGGTTGCTGTTCCTCCTCCAGGGGTTCTTCCCAACCCAGGGATGGAACTTGCATGTCCTGCATTGGCAGGCAGATTCTTTATCGCTGAGCCACCTGGGAAGCCCTGCCAGCTCACCCTGGCTCCAATGTCAGTTGCAGAACCTTCCTCAGTCTAACCAGAGCACAACTCCTCTTGTTTCTCTCTCATAAAACCCAGTGTTTTGGGTTTTTTTTTCCTACTAAGCACTTAGCTTGATAATTACTTAAGTTATTTCTGTGTGTTGAATACCGTTATTAAAAAGTCAAATGTCTTGAAGGGTCAGGTACATTTTGAGAAAAAGGCTCAGTTGGGCTGGCATGGCCTGGAGAGAACGGCCCTCCTGCAAAGGGGGTGGCCTCTGTGTAGCTCCTGCTGTTGCTGGAGGAACTGCAGGCTCCATGTTGCCAAATCCTCTTATTTTTCAAAAGGAAGTTGAAAATCCAGACTTTTGTTTGAATGATTCTAACTTCGAAACGTGGACAACTGATTCAAATATATGAGAACATATGAGAGCATATGAGAACATTCTGAGAGCTAACAGTGCCATGGTTTAATGTCCATCTCCTCCATCAAACTATAAGTTCCATGGCAACAGGACAAGGGTCATTGGGTCACCTTTATAGCCCCCAAACGTAGAAACTGTCCAGCACATATTAGGAATATGATAAATATGAACCTAGCACTCAAGAAAGCAAAGGGGGTGGCCTCTGTGTAGCTCCTGCTGTTGCTGGAGGAACTGCAGGCTCCATGTTGCCAAATCCTCTTATTTTTCAAAAGGAAGTTGAAAATCCAGACTTTTGTTTGAATGATTCTAACTTCGAAACGTGGACAACTGATTCAAATATATGAGAACATATGAGAGCATATGAGAACATTCTGAGAGCTAACAGTGCCATGGTTTAATGTCCATCTCCTCCATCAAACTATAAGTTCCATGGCAACAGGACAAGGGTCATTGGGTCACCTTTATAGCCCCCAAACGTAGAAACTGTCCAGCACATATTAGGAATATGATAAATATGAACCTAGCACTCAAGAAGCAAAATTGAAAACTAATACTGGTACACTCTGGCCGTGCACTAGAGCAGCGCTGTTTAATGGAACTTCCCACAAAAATGAAACTGTTCTTTATCTGTGCCGTCAAATACCATAGCCACTGGCCATATGTGTTAACTGAGCACATGAAATGTAGCTCGTGCAGTGAAGGGAATGGACTGTTCTTTTTATTTAGTTTTAATTAATGTAAATAGTCACGTGTGACTATTGGCTGCCATAATAGACAGCACAATTAGTACCTAGCATAGTCATTAGTGGACTTCCCAGGGCTTTACTCTTCTCAACAGTAAAGAGTCTGCCTGCAATGCAGAAACACAGGAGACCTGGGTTCAGTCCCTGGGTTGGGAAGAGTCCCCGAAGAAGGAAACAACAACCCACACCAGTATTCTTGCCTGGAGAATTCCATGGACATAGGAGCCTGGCGGGCTATAGTCCAAGGGGTCGGAAAGAGTCAACACGACTGAGCACAGCAGGAACAGCATAGTAATTAGGAGTAAGCACTTGTAGAGTCAAATCTTCCGGGTTTGAAGCCCGGCTCTTCCGATTATCTGGGCCAATTACTTAACCTCTCATTGCCATCCCTAAAATAATATCCTACTTATTGCAGTAAGCTATTGTTATCTACTTTATAGGGCTGTTGTAAGGAATATCTGAGTTGATATTTTTAAAGCACTTAGAAGAGGGTTTGGAACATAGTCAGCTTTAATAAATGCTTATTATGTCGGAAGAACAATACTTCAGATTCTATTAAAGAATAGCAGGGGCAATTCAGGCACAAACTTGATCTAAGCACAGATCAAGCTTTGGGTGGAGTGTCCTGGGCCATCAAGTGCTCACTGTCTATGCTATACACACGTTCTATTTGTATTTTAATTTCAATTATAACAAAATGAAATTTAAAATTCGATTCCTCAGTTATACTGCCACATCAGCTGGGAAGGACTGAAGGCAAAAGGAGAAGGGGGTGACAGAGGATGAGATGGTTATGTAGCATCATGGACTCAGTGGACATAAATTTGAGCAGTCTCCCGGAGACAGTGAAGGACAGAGGAGCCTGGCATGCTGCAATCCATAGGTTTGTAAAGAGTCGGACATGACTGAGGGACTGAACAACCACCACCAGCCATATGCAAAGGCTGAAAAGTACACATGCTAATGGCTACTGTTTTGGACAAATGTTTGCATCCTTGCAGAAATTCTGTGGGGTTGGTCTGGAGAATATCTCTCCACAGAGCATGCATGATATGCCAGGTGCTAATACACCAACTTGATATTTGAACAGCTGACCAAGTCAGTATAAAGCTGCAAACCCCACTGTTGCCCAGATTATAGCAGAAGCTGAACCATTGGAGCTCAGAAGTAGAGGAATCAGACCTGGCAAGTCCACTTGCCGTGCCCTGAATTCTAAGAATGGAGACACAAAGGGCAGCTTTAAATGGGAGAGAACTTGTTTTTACAACAGCCCCGAACATTGACTTCCGTGTAAGTCTTTAGACGCAAGTTTGTTTTAGCAGTTTACCTTTTGCATTCCTGAAGGAAGTGTGTCACAGATAAACGCTTGGTGGTTCTCCTGGCTCGGAGGAGTGTATTTCCTTGGGTTAGAGCCTCTGTCTGTGCTTCGACAACGTCAAGTTGTATAGTTGCTTAGAGGGAGTGAGGGGGAAAAAAATAGACAATCTTGAAGGATCACAAAAATAAACATAGGCTTTCTATGAGAAAGTCTCCTGAAAAGAAAGCATCACATGCGGTTTCAGTGGCTTTTTTTCTTTGGGGTTAAAATTGAAAATGGACTTGCTTTGCTGAATCTCGCACTTTCTCCTGAACACTTGGTCTTTTCCTGTGGTCATGACCTCCATAGTCACCAACCCATCTTGACAAGGTGGTTGGTAACTGTCTTTGAGACTTCACTTTTGCCCTCTGTTGTTTTCCTCTGTAACTCTTGTGGAATTAGAAAAAGTATCCTCTAACATAGAAGACAATGCAATGACTACTTGCCGTTGACTGAAAACAAGTGTAAGTGTACTCTGCAGCAAAGTGGCTCAAGCCTCAGTCATTCACATACCACCTTAATAGTTTTTCCCACATACTAGGAGCCCTGTGAATCCTAGGGTCCTTAATATTTTTCTCTGTCAGTTCAGTTCTTGGGACTTCTCTGGTGGTCCAAAGTTATGAGTCCTCACTGCCAATGCAGGCTGTTCAGGTTTTATCCCTGGTCAGGGAACTGAGATCCCACAGGCTATGCGGCACAGCCAAAAGATAAGGGAAAAAAGCATCCTCATAAAAAAAAAAAAATCAGTTCTTAACACAATAAACATACTTACAAAGGAAACTTAAAACACTGTCATAAATTAAAAACCAGTATCATAAATATAGACACTGAGACTAGTATGGCAAAACCAAAATCATGTTATTGCCAACAGAAGGCAATAAACTTGAGGCTACTCCCTTCTTTATTAAGATAGAAAAAGGGAAGGAGAGGAAACTTTTTCCTTGATGTAGTGAAAGAGGTCAAAAAGGCACTGGGGAAAGTGGGATGTGCAGCGTGTTCTATGTTTCAGTGTTTTACGCTGTGCACAGCCCCTAAAATCAATTTAATCTGCTTCAGGTCACTTGATAGCTGCATTGAGGAATCATGGCTCCTCAGCTCAGGAACTGGTGGCCCTAAATTCAAAGTGGATGCTCAACCCAGAGGGATGCTCCTTTCTCCCCCTCCACTGTCAGCTCTTGCCCAAATCTTGCAACTCCTACCAGTGAACATTCTCTTCAACCTCACCACGCCCACTGCCATGACCAGCCCCAGATAAAATTATCTGTTGCCTTGGATGAATGCAGGAGCCTGTTTATCATTCCTCCTGCATCAGATCTCATCCTCCACTAATCCAGTCTCTACCCTGCAGTCTGAGCTACCTTTAAAAAATGCCCTTCAAATCATAAATCCCCAGCTTGAAAGTATTTTATCACCCTTCCATTCCGTTCCATTCAGTTGCTCAGTCATGTCCGACTCTTTGCGACCCCATGAATCGCAGCACGCCAGGCCTCCCTGTCCATCACCAACTCCCGGACTTCACTCAGACTCACATCCATTGAGTCCGTGATGCCATCCAGCCATCTCATCCTCGGTCGTCCCCTTCTCCTCCTGCCCCCAATCCCTCCCAGCATCAGAGTCTTTTCCAATGAGTCAACTCTTCGCATGAGGTGGCCAAAGTACTGGAGCTTCAGTTTTAGCATCATTCCTTAGGAAAAGTTAAAATTTCTTAACATGGTTTACAAACACCCTCATCACCTTATTCAGCAGACTCTCCCTGGCTGGATTACTTTCATTCCTTAATTATGCCCAGTGCTCTCTTGACGTTGGGACTTGAACATGCTCTACCCTCTTCCTGATCTCACACTTTTTCCTTATCTAACGCTAGCTGTCCTTCAGGTCTCATCTGAGTTGTCCGTTCCTTAGGGAGGCTTTCTTGAGCTCCCTCCCCTAAAGTCAGCATCCATGACGTGTACCCACCCTAGCCTGTGCTGCTGCTTTTTGCATCAGAGGCAAATATCTGCATAACATTGAAATGCCCTTCCATGCCCTCTGTAACTCAGGAGGGCAGAGACCATGCCTATGTCTGCTGCTGTAGCCCTTACAGCGCGGCTGCTGCATAGTAAGTATTTACTACATAATTGTTTTAAAGTCTAATGAGTATCAACAGGGACGAGCAACCGTCTTTCGGCCACAGTTGAGAATCAGAATGTTTGAGCTGCAGCCTGAAAGATGGGCAAGTTTCTTGGAGAAATCTTAGTGTAGAGATTGTTATTTCAGCTATGATAAAAATAAGCCAATGCGTGGGCTGTGGGAGAAGGCTCTGGTCCTGTTTTTTGCTAGACTCTCCAAGTCCAGCCCCATCAGTAGAGGAGTATGCCCTCTTCGTTGATTTCAATAGAAACAGGCAGGTCAGTCTATGCCAGGTAACTGCTAGATGCTTGGATGCTTGTATTAGTTGTCTTTTTTCCAGAAGAGAGAGTTTGTTTGTAAGGGCCATGCGTCAGCTGGAGGCCATCAGTTTTTGTTTTTTTTTTCTGGATAAAGTATCTACCAGGTGTGCAGCCTTATCATGATGTGAAATTTGAAGATATGCGTGAATCACCTACACATACGTAAGTATTCTATATATTTCTGAATGCTGTACGGTCAAGGGCACTGGAAACATACAAAGGGTATTTATGGCACCGAAGCTCTTCTGTACGGTATTGTAATGAGAGACACATTACATGGTGGGTTTTTTAAACCCACGGAACTGTGGGGGCAAAGAGTGAATCCTAACGTAAACTATGGTGGCTGTTTACTCGCTAAGTTGTGTCCAACTCTTGTGACACCATGGACTGACTGTAGCCTGCCAGACTCCTCTGTCCATGGGATTCTCCAGGCAAGAATATTGGAGTGGATTGCCGTTTCTTCTCCAAGTTAGGGATCAAACCTGGGTCTCCTGCATCACAGGTGGATTCTTTACTAACTCAGCCACCAGGGAAGCCCAGCGTAAACTATGGACTAGTGTTAATAATAATATGTTAATATTGGCTCATCAACTAACAAGTGTACTGTACTAAGGCAAGAAGTTCATAACAAGGAAATTGTGTGGGTGGGGTAAGGAGAGGGGGTTATAAGAGGACATTTCTGTATTTTCCACTCAATTTTTCCAGTTTACCTAAAATTGCTCTACAAAATGTCTATCAATTTTAAAAAGGAGAATGCAAATAGTAGTCATCACTCACAAGACCCTCCCCCCCACCAAACGTCATTACCATGCCACAAAAGAAACTCTCAACAGTTCAAACGCCAATCCTTCACAAAGTATGTGGGAAGTAGATATGCTATGCTAAGTCACTTCAGTCGTGTCCGACTCTATGCAACCCCATAGACGGCAGCCCACCAGGCTAACTCGTCCCTGGGATTCTCCCGGCAAGAACACTGGAGTGGGTTGCCATTTCCTTCTCCAATGCATGAAAGTGAAAAGTAAAAGTGAAGTCGCTCAGTCGTGTCTGACCCTCAGTGACCCCATGGACTGCAGCCTTCCAGGCTCCTCCATCCATGGGATTTTCCAGGCAAGAGTACTAGAGTAGGGTGCCATTGCCTTCTCCGGGGAAGTAGATATAATAAAATAAAATTTCCTTTATGATTTACCAATCATACATTTTTAAAATAGAATTCTCACCACACCTTCGTCTGTTGGAAACAGCCATTTGAAAATCTGCCTCACTTCTTTCTCCAGAAATAAAATGAGAAAAGCCCACTTTGGTTTGATTTTCTAATATATGTATATGTGTGTATATATATATATATATATATATACACCGATGTACACATCGAATATTTAAATGAAAAGTAGTTTTTGACTGATGAGACCACTGATTAATTGGAGTGGGAGTGACCTCAAATGTAATCTAATTCAGTTTTTGAAGATGTATACACACACACACACACACACACACACGTCACCTGAGGATCTTTCTAAAAGGCAGATTCTGACTCAGTAACCCTGCGTGGGGGCCTTAACTTCTGCATTTCAGACAAGCTCCCCAGAAATGCTATTCTGTGGCTAGTAACAAAAGCTGTCCTATTTCATTTTCTCTCTTGGCCTTGACACTGGCCATATGTTGACTTGGATAACCATTCTGGGAGAGCTTTCTCATTCTTGGTTTGGTAAATAACTTGGGCAATGGAAGCTCCTTGACAATTCTAAGGAGGCTCTGTGTATTTGGAAGGAGGGTTTCCTTGTGGTTAGGGGCACCCTCTTCGTTGACACTTGCTGGCTTGCTTCTGTACGAGTGTGACAGCATCCTCCCCAAAACAGTCTTCACTTTCCTCACCAAATTTTTCTTCTGATTTTTCTGGCTCTTGTGAAATTCCACATCACTATTACCGGATGACTCCTCTTTAGGGACCAACACATTTTGTTTTACTAAGTTGGTAGACACAGCTTCGTGCCATCTGAACAAAGGAAAAGGAAATTGTGTTAAGGAAATTGAAAAGTTAAAAATGAAACACTGGAATCATGAAAATAAACTGCAAATGTGAACAACTTATACAGTTCCAGAAAACAAAACTGAAGACCAAGCGTCAAATCCAAAGCCAAAGCAACTACCTGATATTTTGTTGCTGAATTCTAGAAGTACATTCTGACCTCAGAGCTGGTAGTTTATGTTATTATCTTCAGTTTACGAATGAGTAAACTGAGACACAGAGAGATTAATTTAACTGATGGAGCATAGAATGCAGATTTTAATCTTGGTTTGTGAGTGTTGGAATATATTACCTCATATTGGCAAATTGGTGATCTCATTTCAATCACAGTTTGAGATTTTTTTTGCTGGACTTCAAAATGTGGTTCCAAACGTGATGAGACATGAGAGTGTCTGCTAGGGTAGATAATAAAAAATATATTCTCCAAGGTCCTATAAATGCTGAATTTTATGCAGAATACTGATTTAGAGAGAATAATTATAAATGCATATTTCCAAAATTCCACATAAATAATATCTTCATCATTTTAGTAATAAAATAGGTAATATTTCTTAGTAGACTTTTATGTGCTAAACACTCATCGAAGTTCTTTGATATGTATTACTTATTTTAATCCTCCTACTATCATCTCCATTTTACAAATGAGGAATTAAAACTTGGAAAGCTTAAATAACTTATGCCCAGATAATCTGACCCCAAAGTCTATTCTGTTACCTTCTGTTCTAAGTGAGTATCACCTGTTCCATGATACCCTTATTTACCTAATATTCTTCCTTGATTAACTATTTTGATGTTAGTTTCATCCAAAGCAATAATATCCATAAAATTCCAGGGATTTTTAAAAACCAGTCCTCTATTTTGAGATAAAAAATCATTTATGGGCTAGGACTAATCTCCCATGGACCCCTAGGAGAACTTTTAATAAAACCGTCAGTTTCTACTACCATAAATACACACACACACGGGAATACAATGTAGGAGGCTCAGGAACCCCCAAGGTCATCCATGCAACCCCCATCAAGGAAAAAGCCCAGCTCTAAGCAGTTTCTGAATCTCCAAAATGCATCTCCTAGTCCCATCCCCCCATGCTCATTCCCAATCTATTTATAACATAATTAATAAGATGATTTTGCTCCAAAGCCTAGGAATAGAACTGCTACCATTGCTGTTATGAAAAGAATATTTTCTTTCCTAACCTTTTAAGTATCTTTGTTGGTTGTGAATTTATTTGGATGTATTGCCTCTCCTTTTAACCCCTACTTTTTATTGGAAATGCAAATCTCTGCAAAATTTCATTTTGCCCATGGAAGTTCAGAAGTCTGGTCTTTGATACTTCAGGCCTCATGAAAATGACACTTTTCTACCTATCTGAGCTATTGCTCATGAATCTGGTAAGAAAGAATACTCCCCAAATTGGAAAATAATCATCTCACCGCCTTTCCAAATTGAAATGTATTACATTTGGAGTATTCCGTGCTTGTCTTCATGGTTTTGCCACTAGCGAGAAATATGAGGTATAAGACAGTTTTTAGGTTACATTAAAAAGCAGTACATGGGTAAAATATAACTGACATTACAACAGCCCAAATTGCTGGAAAGGGGAATGGAAAGAGCACTGATTATGGACTTATTTTGAAAAATGCACTATTGATTTTTCAAAATAATAGTATTGCTGTCTAAAACTGTGAGACTTAAATATCAACCTAGTATCTACTAATGTTAATATCATATGTGACATTAAATCTCAAGTTCAGGTAGAAAGGAAAGGTTTTCCCATTACAATGAAGACTTTTCTGATCACAAAACGAGGCCTCCATCGTGGCACTAGATTTCCTGATCCAATGTATATATGCTGTCTATATATGCGGTCTCTGCTCCCTCTAATCCACACGGAGCCTTCATTTCTAAATGCAGTGCTTAAAAACATGCTGCTTTTTTCTAATCAGCACAGTGAATATTGTTTAATGCAAAATCCAAAGCATCTCACTGAAGAGAGAAGAAAATGAGCCCCAGTTTCCTACCTTTCAATCCCTTTCCTTTTGAATGAGCCGCTTCTCTTTCTGGGCTGCTGAAATCTTCGGTACCGGCCAGCTCTTTCCTAAGCAACCTTAAAGCGCTCTGGAGTATACAGGTGAGGGCGATCCATTGCTGCCAACCTCACCTGCAGTAATGTAAAGTAAAGTCACTCAGTTGTGTCCGACTCTTTGTGACCCCGTGGACTGCAGCTCACCAGGCTCCTCTATCCATGAGATTCTCCAAGCAAGAATACTGGAGTGGTTTGCCATTTCCTTCTCCAGGTGATCTTCCCGACCCAGGGATTGAACCCGGGTCTCCGGCATTGGAGGCAGACGCTTTAACCTCTGAGCCACCAGGGAAGTCACCTGTTGTTAATTTCTTTAGCTCTTAGGCTCACAAACTACAAAACAAGATCAACCAGGGACCAAGGCGCTTTTAACTCCTGGGCTCTTTGGGGGTAAAGATGTAAGAAAATTTTTGGAAGTGCTTCCTTATTCCCTTGCAGGTGTTACAGACATCATTTGTGGGACCAGCCCTGTTTACCACTTTACAGAGGTCATCAATGATGCATTTGACAGAGCGGTGGGAAATTCCCAGTCGTGTTGCAGACTCCAGGGCAGGGCAGACATGAATAGGTGACCTGCTTGTCTCACCACTGCCATTTGGGTTGGTAATAAATAATCAGTCACACACCAACTGATTATCACATTCAAATGTGCATGTCTGCATTCCAAAGCGGGAAGAACCGAGACCACCAACACTAATTTCAACGACCCCAGCTTTTGTTAGATCTTTCATGTGGAACTGATGAATGCTCTCTGTCCAGTTTTTATTTGGCTTTCTCACAGTACACCCCTTGGGCTATTTTGTAGTGATCTCTCAAAACACAGGGCTGAGAAATTTGAGCCTCCCCCCTCCCTTTTGACATTTGGTTTATTTCCTGGAGGAGAGCAAATTCTAGCTGGGTTGGAACTTCTCACCACAAGGTGGCAGCAGACACTAGGGTTTATTCCCATCCTCTTCTGGCGCTTTGAGTTTTTCAGTCTGAACTAACTAGAAGCTAAGAAGGAAAACTCCAGAAAAGTTTTGGGGGATATAATGATTATTGTTTTCTGTGTTTGTACTCATCAGTCATCTGGAGCTGGACTCTCAAACTTTCATGTTTGAGAGTTTAAACTTTCATGTTTAAACTTTCATGTTTGAGAGTTATGAGGGTTTTTTAATCATTAACATTAAAGACAAATTAAAATTTTTTTAATTGTGGTAAAATATATATTATATTGGAGAAGGAAATGGTAACCCACTCCAGCGTTCTTGCCTGGAGAATCCCAGGGACGGGGGAGCCTGGTGAGCTGCGGTCTCTGGGGTTGCACAGAGTCGGACACGACTGAAGTGACTTAGCACTTAGCATATATTATATGCTGCTGCTGCTGTTGCTACGTCGCTTCAGTCGTGTCCAATTCTGTGTGACCCCACAGACACAAATTACCTGGGGATCTTGTTAAAATGCAGATTTTGTTGCAGCAGTTCTGCCTGATGAGGTCATTGGGCCAGCTGCTGCTGCTGCTGCTGCTAAGTCGCGTCAGTTGTGTCCGACTCTGTGCGACCCCACATACGGCGGCAGCCCACCAGGCTCCTCCATCCCTGGGATTCTCCGGGCAAGAACACTGGAGTGGGTTGCCATTTCCTTCTCCAATGATGAAAGTGAAAAGTGAAAATGAAGTCGCTCAGTCGTGTCTGACTCTTAGCGACCCCGTGGATTGCAACCTACCAGGCTCCTCCGTCTATGGGATTTTCCAAGGAAGAGTACTGGAGAGGGTTGCCATTGCCTTCTCCGCATTGGTCCAGAGAGCTCAACAAAATAAAAAAGGGTTACTTGCATGAGGATTTGTCTGCTCCTGGCAGATTAATCAGCAAGCACCAGAGCCCTGAGGTGGAAGAAGTCTGATGTCTTTGAAAACTTAGTCAGGGTGGCTGCAGCGAAGAGGCAATGTATGTGATAAGCTGGAGAGATAGGCAGGGCCAAGCCGGCTAGATCCTACAGAACAACTGAAAGTTGTAACATCATTTTGAATCTTCAGAAATGGAAAGTTATGAGGATTTTTTGATCATTAAAATTAAAGACACATTAAAAATTGTTAATTGTGGTAAAACATATTATATGCTGCTGTGTCGCTTCAGTCATGTCCAATTCTGTGTCACCCCATAGACAGTAGCCCACCAGGCTCCTCCATCCCTGGGATTCTCCAGGCAAGAACACTGGAGTGGGTTGCCATTTCCTTCTCCAATGTATGCATGCATGCTAAGTCGCTTCAGTCATGTCTGACTCTGTGGGACTCCATGGACAGCAGCCCACCAGGCTCCTCTGTCCACAGGATTCTCCAGGCAAGAATAGTGGAGTCGGGTGCCATCTCCTTCTCCAATACATTATATAAAATTTACCATTTTTAAGTGTGTTTGTACTGTTGTGCAAACATCACTACCAGCATCTTCAGAACTTTATCTTGGAAAACTGAAACTGAAAACCCATAACAATAACAATAACCCAAAACAATAACTCCTAATAACTTTTCTGTCTCTATGAATTTTTCTTAATTGGAAAAAAGTATCTTGGAAGAAGTCACTACGTAAGGTGACAAAATTCCAAAAATGAATTACCATGAAAATATATATCCCAATTTCTTTGTACAATAGTGAGAAAAGTCTGCAGTACAGAAGAAAGTGAATAAGAAATAGGAAGGGCTAAGGAGAAGGGTATGAGGGTGAACAGTATTTTAATGCAAGCCCAGAAGTTAAGTAGAAAGCCTGTAGCTGTGTATGCTTTATTCATCCAACCCATACATTAGGTAACTGAAGGGCAAAAATAAAGCCAAATGAGAATTCTGTTTTGTTTGGGGGTAAATTTCAAAACTGTTGATTTCTGAATTGAATTCAGAACCAACTCTTTTTAGTTCTTGGGATAATGACTGAATTCAACAGCTCTCAACGATGAAAAAAATGTTATTGCTACATCCAGTCCAAGAGACGGCTGCACTCTGTCTCTATGAATTTGATGACAGTTTTTGAGGAGTGATGCTGAAACGCAGCCTCTATGTACCAATGCTGAATTGAATCTCAGAGGCACAATTTTGGGTGAACTGGGAAAGAAGGACTCTATTTCTTTGCCCAGCAAAGGAAGCCAGAGCAAGCTAGTACCCATAAGACTGTCTCACCCTGGAGTGGGTAGAGAGGGGTCTTACAGTGTTAAAGCAACAGGGCATGATCAGCTCCTGGACATTCTTCTGAATGGTTGGTGGTGAGGTGACTGGGAGTCAGCGTTATCAGCCTTCTGGTTCCAATCAGTCTGGGGTCTACGTGCTTGCGGGCAGCGTTCTTCCACTTGGTGGAGGTTTCCATACCTGCAAAACAGTTCAAAAGATTAAGCTGAGAATATTATCGATAGTCCTTGGGGAGGAAATAAAGGTCCTTGACTTTGTTTAATGGCTAAAGTATTATTATTTTGTCTGGCTTGACTGTTTTCCTTTCTGCATTTTATTTTTTTTTTTTCGCTTCTGTGATTAAAGTAACTCTTTGACTTAAGCTTTTCTACAGACAAAAGGCAGGTGGAAGATGTGGCTTGGGGACTATTAGGGAAGACCTCAGAGGGTCCTGCTGGGTTGCAGGAGCTAGCAATATGTGTTTATTCTGTGCAATGAGAATCCAGCATTGAACAAAACAACCGGAACCCCTGTCTAAGATTTGCCTCTAGCGGAGGGCACAGATAGCAGACTTGTTAGTGAACTGACACAGGGTTCAGATACCGATAAGGAATGCGAGGAAAAAGCTAGGAAAACCCTGTAGCAAGTGAGCGCTTCTACCAGGGTGATCAAAAAAGACCTCTCAGGGCAGTGATAGTTGAGGTGAGACATTTCACCTTGGAAAGGACATAAACTATGGTCGGATCTGTGTTCTAAAGCAAAGTATTCCAAAGATGAAAAATGACCAGAGCAAAAGTTCTGAGGTGAGTGGGCACTAGGTCAGATTGGAGGGCAGGAAGGAGACCACGGTGGTGGGAATTCAGATGACAAAGGAAGGCAACCTTATGTTTGTGCTTTTAAAAAGATTGCTGGGACTTCCCTGGCTGTCCAGTGGTTAAGACTCGGCACTTTCAAGGCAAGGGTGAGGGTGTGATCCCTTGTTGGGAAACTGAGATTCTGGCTGCCACGTGGCATGGCCAGGAAGTTAAAGAAAAAAAAAGAAGAAGAAGAAAGAAAAGATTGCTGTGTGCTGCTTGCAATGCACTGGAAAAAAGTATGATGACTGAAGAGGCGATTGATCCAGGATGGAGATGCTTGTGGTTAGGCATAGAGTGAGACATGTGCAGAGATTCGGGGAATATTTAGGAAGTATCATACTGAAATGAACTCGATGTCAATTGGCAGTGAGTAGACAGCAGGATAAATTAGACTGGGAAGTTAGCTTGTTGCAGTAGCTCAAGTCTGAGACTGGAGTGGCTTTTTAAAAGTTGGTGTTTTTTTTTTGGCCATGCTGGGCAGCATGTGGGATCTACAGTTCCCCAACCAGAGATCGAACCTGTGTCCCCTGCCTTGGAAGCATGGGGTCTGAACCACTAGACTGCCAGGTAAGTTCTTGGAGTGGTTTAACTAAATAGGGGTAATGGAGGTAGAGAGAAGTGCACTGATTCAAGAGTCCCCCATAAGTCTACTTTTCTTTCCAACCCTCCTTGGGATATGGCTTGGCATCAAACCCATAGGATCACTACCTAACGTTGGTAAATGTCCCTTTCAAAAGCCAGAGCAGGGCAAAGCCTGGTCAAAACGCAATCTCCCTTGTTCTTAACATTATCCTTCTATTCTATCCTTCTAACACATCTGAGATCACATAATTCTGTTTAGGTAACCAAAACAACAGTTGCAAATGAGAATGCTTGTGTGGCCAGGCAGGTAAATGTGAGAAGTTGCAGGGTGTAGCAAGGAGGGGAAGCACCTTTGGTAAACTGTGGAATGCTGGACCAATCAAATGCTAATGAACTTCAAATTGTTAAGGCTCTTCCAGCATTTAAAAATATGCTCTGCAAGTCCTGTTTAGCTTGTGGGTCACCTATTTGCTGACTCCAAAAGTCTTTTTATGTAAACTCTCCATTTAGTCAGGCAGATTTTTCCTATCTGTGGTCCCATGGCTGATTCCCATCCTCATCCAAGTTTTTTTTCCCCCTTCAAGTTTTAACTTCAATGTATTAACTTGCATTCTATTGCCTCTGGGCTAGTTATTACATTGTTTTTGCATCTCATCTCTATCTGGTTTCATATTAACCTTACCTATGAATGTGGAAGTTCTCAAAAACTTGGTAAGCAGAGATTCCAGGTCTTATTTCAAATTTGGGTGTGATGAACACATAGACTTTTGAGAATCTCTTGGACAGCAAGGAGATCAAACTAGTCAATCCTAAAGGAAATCAGTCCTGAATATTCATTGGAAGGACAGATGCTGAAGCTGAAGCTGAAGCTCCAGTACTTTGGCCACCTGATGAGAGGAACTGACTCATTTGAAAAGACCTTGAGGCTGGGAAAGATTGAAGATGGAGGAGAAAGGGACAACAGGGGATGAGATGGTTGGATGGCATCACTGACTCTACGGCCATGAGTTTGAGCGAGCTCCCGGAGTTGGTGATGGACAGGGAAGTCTGGTGTGCTGCAGTCCATGGTGTCTCAAGAGTAGGACATGACTGAATGACTGAACTGAATTGAACTGAAACGCATAGAACAGGCAAGATTATGTACTTAGTGTGCTGTGGTTTCGTCGCTAAGTCGTGTTCCACTCTTGCAACCCCATGGACTGGAGCCCACCAGGCTCCTCTGTCCGGGATTTCCCCCAGCAAGAATACTGGAGTGGGTTGCCACACCCTCCTCTAGGGGATCCTCATGCCCAGGGATTGAACCTGGGTCTCCTGCACTGCAGGTAGATTCTTTACTGACTGAGATATGAGGGAACCTCTATCTTAGTGGAGTCATTCAAAAATGGAATCCCTTTGAATCACTCTAGTAAAGTGAAGAGTTCTCACTCACTCAACTCACCCAGGACTGACCACGGCTTAGGAGGTCTTTGCATGTAGAGAAATAGGAATTGGGGACATTTTCCTTTTTGCTTGGGCACATCTCCTTACTGGAGCTTTTGCCCACTTGAGAGAAGAAGGTAACATTTTACAGGTCACTTAGCAAGTACTGTTCCACGAGGAAGTGTATACTGGGTGCCTAGAGACAGAATGCTTCACCCAAGGACTCCTTGCCTAGAGGGTGCCACTCCCTAGCGGTCCAGGAACGCTGGGGCTGGGGCATAGTGTCTCAGAAGTGGCAAGAGGAACGATGTCTTTTCAAGGAAGGATGTCTTTTTTTCAGTTGTTTTTTGTATGGATTTCTGCCCCAGGTAAGTATCTGTAACTTTAGATTCATCGTGTACCTCTTAGGATAAACATTTGGTTTGCTTTGACGGTCTTTAATAGCTTGAACTCTTTCGAAGTTGTCAAGTACTCTAGGCTGTGCCCCATTAGAAAGTCAATGTTTCAGTTAAAATGTCCTCTCAGACGCAGTTGAGATCAGTGTAGACTGGTACAAGTTCTTTGGAGGGCAGTTTGGCAACATCTACCAGCATGTGATGTCTATATTGTCTCAGAGCCAGTGTGTTACTTCTGGGAATTTATTCTACAGAAATACTCATAGAAAGATGTAAAGATATATGTAGGTTTATTTGTAAGAGCAAAGACTAGAGGCAGCCTATATGGCCATCGATAGAAGAGTAAACACTATGTCTGAGACACAGACATAATATGGCCACTGGAGCCATTGAAAGGAGGAGGAAGATCTGTTTGTTCTGATGTGCAAATAAGATAATTCACAGTGTATCATGGAGTGGAGACAAGATGTCCTAAAACTGTGAATACAAGAAGATTAAAAAAAAAAAAACTATATTCACATGCAAGCTGGCATAGGATGTACTGGAAGAATATCCACCAAAGAGTTAACAGTGTATATTTTTGGAGATTGGGACTGAAAATGGTGATACAGCAGCAGACATGAGGAGGAACAACTAGGAGGTTTAAAGATGCTCATTTTATATACTTTATATTGTTTTATTTTTTAAAAAATTGAGCATCTATTACATTAAACTAAGAAATCAAACTCAAGAATTTAAAATTTAATTATCAAAATTTTGAATCATTTTCTTCATACATTTATTCACTTATTCATTTAGCAAATATTTCTTAAGTGCCTACCATGGCCAGACACTGTTCTTTTTCCTGGTGACATAGCAGGGATCTAACAGATGAAAATCCCCAATTTCATGCAACCTGTATTTGAGGTGGGGGGAGAGGAAGCTGAAAGTAAATGTATAATATGACAAAAAGAAGGAAATAATATATAAAATTTAAAACTTTTCACCTGCAGGGATAGGATATAATGCTATTTTTGTGCCAGGCTGGCCTGGGAAGACCTCTCTGATACGAGGACATTATATCAGAGTCCTAAAAGGAAATGAGTACACAGGAGCTGTATTGATCCAGGGAAGATGCATTTGGACAGGGAGTGCAGTCAAGGTAAAGGCCCTGAGGCAGGACCTGCTCGATGTGTTTAAGGAACAGAAAGGTTTGTGTGGGTCAAGCAGAGGGAGTAAGGGCAAGAGTGGAGGAGTATGAGGCCAGATAAATGAAGGAAGACTCATCTCTCCTGTGGGGCGTGGAGGCCAGCATATAAACTTGGCTTTCATTCTGCGTGAGAGGAAAAGCTGTCATAGGATTTTGAGAAAAAGCACGGTGTTACCTGACTTCAGTTTTAGATGTTGTTACCTCCACTTCGAGTTGCTCAATCATGTAAAAGGTACATGTTGATATTTTCTAACATAACCCAAAGAACCCCTGAATTAGCATGACTGCTGTAAGAAATTATCACAAACTTGGAAGTGCCTTAAGACAGCATAGATATATGACCTTACAGTTTTCCAGTTAGAAGTCTGGCATGGGTCTCACTGGGCTAAAATTAAAGTATTGGCAGGACTGGATTTTCCTCTGGACTCTCAAGGGCTATACCCATTTCCTTACCTCTTCTAGTGTCTAGAGGCCATCCCCTTCCTCCGCTGGTCACTCCTTCGTCCACATTAAAGCCAGCAACTTGCATCTTTTTGACCTTCCATCCTATCTCCTGATTCTCTTTTTCTGCCTCCCTCTGCTACTTTCAAGGAAACTTGTACCTACATGGATCAGAACCAGAAAACCCAGGACCATCTTCCTATTTCAAGATCCCTAACTTAATCATGTTGGCAATGTAACCACTTTTGCTATGTAACGTAACATATTGTGAGGGTCTGGGGATCAGGAAATGGATATCCATGGGGTGGGGCCATTATTCTAGCACAGAGCCCAAGCATTGTACTTTGCTAAGCAACCGCAGTCCCCCACCCCAGGATACACATATATCCCTCGTGGAGTGCAAATTTCAACTATGGAGAAAAAATTCTGGGTAAGACATTGACATGCTGTTCCAGAGGGAAATCAATGAACAGAAATTAAAATTTTCCATTGACAAATTTCAGGATTCAGAAACTTTCAGATCATTTCTTAGATGGGAGGCCTATACTGTGGTCTGAAGGACACCTTTGAAAGCAGAAAAGAATTTGTCAACACAGGAAAGAGGATAGTGGAATATTAATCACTGGAGGGAAGCCTGCAAACATATTTAGAAACAGGTTCATGAAATAACTGTCAAGAAAGTCTCCTTGGATGGAGATTAAAAAAGAAGAAAACAAAAGAAAGAAACACGAATTCTCTAGCACTTTGGCGCTAGAGGGCACCATCAGACAAGTGCAGGGGCTGACGGATGGAGTTAGGCTTGCGTGCACTGAAATGGTGAGAAGAGACCAAGAAACGGGCAGGGCACTGAAACGCCTCCTTCCTCCTCCTGGAAACAGCAAACCTTCTATCTGGCTGAGAGTGCCTGGGGTGATAGTGAAGAACCGTAAAAAGGCCCTATTCATCACTGTGTGAAAGTGAAAATAAAGTCGCTCAGTCTCTTTGCGACCCCATTGACTGTAGCCTACCAGGCTCCTCCCTCCATGGGATTCTCCAGGCAAGAGTACTGGAGTGGGTTGCCATTTCCTTCTCCAGGGGATCTTCCCAACCCAGGGATTGAACCCAGGTCTCCCGCATTCCAGGCAGACGCTTTAACCTCTGAGCCTGTGTAGGAGCATATATATATACTTATTATCTTACTGTGAATGGCCATTGGAATGTCCTTTAAGTTTTATTGCTCATTGCAAAAGATGACACTACAACAATACCTGGCCTGCCTCCTTAGCACTTAATAATTGCGCTAAGCACTTAATAATTAATGACCAAGTAAACTGCAATAGAATTTTAATTTCAGAGTGGAGAAGCAACAGGACCTGAATTCAGGGCACTGTCTTTGCGAAGTGTTTGAGAATCTATCCTTAGTCTGCATGTGTGCGTGCAAAGTCGTTTTGACTCTGTGTGACCCTATGAACTGTAGCCCACAGGCTCCTTTGTCCATGAGATTCTCCAGGCAAGAATACTGGAGTGGGTTGCCATGCCCTCCTCCAGGGGCTATCCTTAGTGTACCTTAGCTAAAATTTTCACCATAAAGAAGAGACCCAGCTGAAATTCAAGGGCAGCAGAAAACACATAGGACAGAGGGCAAGAAGGAAAGATAGAAAAACAGAGCTGAGGTAGGTCAGCCCAAGTAGGGCATATAATGACATTTGTCTCTGAATGTATTGTGATTTCGAGCACTGAGTAATTTCCTGCACTGAGGGGTTAAATAGAAGTCATGTCAAACAATGTCATTTAGGAAACTATTTTTGTTCACATTCATGCATCATGTCTAATAAAATTTATAATGAATCAATGTAGAAAGAAATCTTACATCTCTCACGAGTGAATGGCAAGTCTTTGTCAGTAATCTAACATCTTTTTTTTTTATCTTGTCCTTATTCTTTATTGTTTAAAATTTATTTATTTTTTATTGAAGGATACTTGCTTTACAGAATAAATCACTTACCTCTTAAATACAGTGATCTGTTCCTTGACTTGGTTTAGCCAAAGAAGCTTCTTATCAAACAGCAGTTGATTTCCAGCTTCAGAGATGAGTTGCTTGCCCAGTGGTCACATGCCCAGTTAAGAGGCAAACCTGGGATGTGAGTCAAGGTCTGTCTGCTCGGTTTAAAAGGTCACTCCTAATGCTGTCCCTTCTCCTTTCTCCCTAACTAGAGCTTTTTGGTGAGGGCTTTCTCAAAATTTGAAATTTGAGGACATTTGTCTTTCCCAATTTCTACCCCAAATTACTTTACTCTGAATCATGAACTCATCTCTATCATTTAAAAATATATGATTTGGTTCCATCAAAATTTCGGGTTCCAATCTTCACATCCCTGTTTGTTAGCTGTGTACTTTTAGGCCAGTTGGTCTCTCTGTGCCTTAGTTTTCTTATGTGCACATGGAAATGATGATAATCCTACTCCTTGCTCTAGCACTGTTGTGAAGATTAAACAAAAAAAATCATATGGGGACTTCCCTGTGGTCCAGTGCATGAGACTTTGCCTTCCAGTGCTGGGGGTGCAGTTTCGATCCCTGGTTGGAGAGCTGAGATTCTGCATGCCTGGCAGCCAAAAATGCAGAACAGACCCAACAGAAGCAATACTGTAACAAACTCAAGAAAGACTTAAGAAATTTCTATGAAGGAGTGTCCTATAAATGGTCATTAACATTATTTATTATTCATTCAGCAAATACTCTCAGTATTCTTATTTAGTGTCCTGAATAGATACATTCCTTGCACTTTTCTGCAAACTTTAAATGCAAGGGGAGTCACAGCAGTGAAAGGAAATTGGAACTAATGTGTCTAATGTTGTGGTGGGGTGGCATGGAAACACTGAGAATAAGCGTCTAATCCAGCCTGGGTAGGTCAGGGCAGGCTTTCTGAAGGAAGTAACATTTAAGGGGCAACCAAAGGATGGGTAGAATTTGAGGGAATCAAAAAATATTTCGGAAACAATTTATGTAATTTTCCAGAGATGGTCAAGAGAAATGGAGAGCAGGTCAGGATAACTGGAACAGAGAATGTAAGGAGAGTTGTTCAAATGTAATATGAGATCTGGTGGCTCAGATGGTAAAGAATCTGCGAGGAATGCAGGAGACCTGGGTTTGATCCCTCATTGGCAAGATCCTCTGGAGAAGGGAATGGCTACCCACTCCAGTACTCTTGCCTGGGAAATCCATGGACAGAGGAGCCTGGCAGGCTACAGTCCTTGGGCTTGCAAAGAGTCAGGCACAACCAAGTGCCCGACTTAACACTTTCACTTTTCAATACAATACAGAAAACGACCATTGCAATAATCTTTACATTTTGACATATGTTATAAAAAATGATTATACCATATGGTCTTAGTTTGGATTTTCCTGGAAGCAGTACCCAACAGAAGGGTTCCAAAGCAAGCAGATTGATTTGGGAGACGATCCCGGAAAAACACCAGTAAGGGGATAAGGAAATGAGGAGTGGGTAGCCATTTTTACCAGCCAGTAAAAGGCATGCAATCAAGCATGTGAGCAGCGAGGGCGGCTGGGGCTCACCCCACTGGGACTCGGTCTCCAATGGAGAGGCACAGTTTGAGTTACTGAGGATGGGGAGGTCGAGCTGTTTAACCACCAGCCACCTGCTGGCCGTCAATGGAGGGCTGCTTCCAGGAGCATGAACTCGCTGGTCCTCTGTGTCACCCTGAATTTGGGCCATGCTGACAACCTGGCAGAACTAGAAATGCTCTCAGTAAGTAGCCCTCTGCATAGAGAGGTGGGTATGGACCGAATGGAGGCAGGACCCTTAGCATCTGTGAACATTTCTAAACAAGTTTGGAAGCAAAAGAAAGAAACACAAATAGCAACCCTGCCTGGTAGATGGTTCTCCACAACCCCTCTCATTGTACATCTTGTGAGTGAAGGCAATGGCTGCCTGTGTCTGCACTATGTTTTCAATGATGTTTATTTATTTTTAAGTTTTTTTTTTTTCAGCAACAAACTTGACATATTTATTCACTAAACTATCACTTAAATTTAAAAAGTGCATAGAAAATGAACATGCTGAAAAATTCCTTTTTAAAAAACAACCATGTACACTTTTTACTTTTACATTCAGTCTTTCATGGACAGCTTTCAGCATTATTGTGTTTTTAAATATTAAAGTATTTTCCTTCATCCCTGTCACAGGGAGTTAACACTAATGGACTTCAGATATATTCCCCCCCTTTTTTTTTCTTCTTTTTCTCTAAGCAGAAGTTTGGGAGAACACAAAGGGTAAAAAAAAAAAAAAACACACAACAACAACAACAACAAAATTTGTTATACATGGCAAAGTTGTCAAGAAAGGCCTTATTTCTAGAAAAGAAGCTTGTCATCTATTGCACTTTGGAAGAGTCATTCAACTACCTGTATTTACTAAAGAGACTGTTAAAAGTTCAATAAAAGAAACACCACAAGTCTGTTTTCTTGGTTGAAAGACAGAACTAGAGTGCCTTGGAACAAGATACCAGGAAAGTACAGAACACAATTTTCTCCTAAATGCAAGGGGTAACCCCAACATTCATAACCAAAAATAGAACACAGGCACTGACGGCAACATTCCAGGCACAAAAAACCCAGGGGACATCATTTCTGCATTTCTCTCTGATCCCAGGAATGGGCTGTTTCACCATTCTTCAAGGATGTTTAAACAGTGGTACAGACTTAAACAGTGGTACAGACAGTGTCTCTCTGTGGAGCAGAGAATGTTTGTTTATCATGGACTAAAATAAAGCTATTTTCTCCCTCTAGGGCAATGATCGGCAGGCTTATGCCTCCTTCTAAAGATTAGGGTTCCCTGAGCACAGGGTTTCTCAACCGTGTCATAGTCTCGTGCACACTCATGTCCACCTGGATCCCTCTTTGCTGTCCCCTGGGACTTCAGGAGCAAAGGAAATTGATGCGAACATTAAGTGCCTGCTGCTTGTTGTACCATCAATAGCAAAGTCCTACGTCTCTGTATTAGTCAGCTCAGGCTGCCACCTCAAAGTACCAAAGAGTGGGTGGCTTCAATGACAGACATTGATTTTCTTACAGTTCTGGAAGCTGCAAATCTGAGATCAGGGTGTTAGCATGGTCAGGTCCTGGGGAAGGCTGTCTTCCTGGCCTCATGTGTCAGAAAGAGAGAGAGATCTCTTCCTCTTCTGATAAGGCCATGGTCTTATTGGATATGGGCCTCCACCCTCATGACCTCACTAACCTTAATTACATCCTAAAGATCCTGTATCCAGACGTAGTCACATTGGAGTTACAACATACGAATTTTGGGAGCACACAATTCAGTCCGTTGCATCATGCCCTAATTCAAGAGCCCTAATTCAAATGTTCATCTCACTCAGACACATCCGGATTAATGTTTGGTCAAATGTTGGGCACCTTATGGCCCAGTCAAGTTGACACATTACATTAACCATCATAGTCCCTGACATAGGAATCTTGAGTCTTCTGCCAGCATTTGTGAAACTATGGCAGATTTAACTTGTCATATGGGAACCTAGGGTTAAGTTCTCAGATACTTCATGGCTCTTAATGATCCTACCATGTCTACCTAACTGATATGCTGCCTAACCAATATGCTACCAAGAAGAGCAGAGGGCAATTACTAAAGAGCTCCACAAAGAATGAAGTGGCTGGGCCAAAGTGGAAACGATGCTCAGTTTCAGATGTGTCTGGTGATGAAAGTAAAGTCTGATGGATGCTGAAAAGAGCAATATCGCATAGGAACCTGGAACATTAGGTCCATGAATCAAGCAGGAGATGGCAAGAGTGAACATTGACATTGTAGGAATCAGTGAACTAAAATGAACGGGAATGGGTATTTAATTCAGATGACCGTTAGATCTACTTCGGGGCAAGAATCCCTTAGAAGAAATGGAGTAGCCCTCATAGTCAACAAGAGTCCAAAATGCATTACTTGGGTGCAGTCTCAAAAATGACACAATGATCTCTGTTCATTTCCAAGGCAAACCATTCAACATCACAGTAATCCAAGTCTATGCCCCAACCACTAATGCCAAAGAAGCTGAAGTTAACTGGTTCTATGAAGACCTACAAGACCTTCTAGAACTAACACCAAAATAAAAAGAGATATCCTTTTCAACATAGGAGATTGGAATGAAAAACTGATTTTATCAGTTCTAATGAGGTGGATGACGCTGGAGCCGATTATACAGAGTGAAGTAAGCCAGAAAGAAAAACACCAATACAGTATACTTACACATATATATGGAATTTAGAATGATGGTAATGATAAACCTGTACGCAAGACAGCAAAAGAGACACAGATGTATAGAACGGCCTTTTGGACTCTGTGGGAGAGGGAGAGGGTGGGATGGGTTGGCAGAGTGGCAGTGTAACATGTGTGATATCATAAGTGAAACGAATTGCCAGTCCAGGTTTGATGCAGGATGCAGGATGCTTGGGACTGATGCACGGGGATGATCCAGAGAGAAGGTGTGGGGTAGGAGGGGGGAGGTGGGGGTCGGGATTGGGAGTTTATGTACACTCGTGGCTGATCCATGTCGATGTGTAGCCAAACGAATACAGTATTGTAAAGCAAAACAAACTAAAAAAAAAAAAACAATTAATTAAAAAAAAAGAAAAGAAAAGGAAAAAAAAGAAAAACTGATTTTAGGACTTTTCATAAAAAAAGGAGCTGTCGTTATTTTTTTCCTTTGTGGCTTTAAAATATGAAAGAAGTTGGGAAGCACTGCAGAAATCCCTATAAGAAAAAGTCCAATTTTGTGTTTTCTCTAAGGTGTTCTAGCCTTTCCAAATTTTGCCACCAAAAATGCCAGCCCTCTTCCCGAAAATGCTTCTGAACACACATGAATTGCCATAATCACCGTCTGTCTCACTCCACGTTTCTCTGCTGGCGATCCAGTCAATATCCACGCGTTTGTGCTGTCTTGAAGACTTACATATCAGTGGGAAGTAAATGCAGGCAAACTATCGTCACTTGGTACCACAAGAGTTCTAAAAGGAAACCATCACCATTTCCATTCTTACCTTCCACTGTATCTTATTAACCTGGCACCTATTCCTTGGGATCCTAGTATGTGTCAGATGCTCTAAAATATCCTTATGGGCATCAAGATGCATTTATCTTACAGTTACCTATTGAGGACCTCCTCAGACACAGGGCAAGGCAGTGGGGCTCTTATGGAACATGGTCCTTGCCTTCATGGTGTTTACTGGTTTGTAGAGAGATACTATTTAAGTCAATACTCACACATGTGTAACATGGCGAGTATAATAGGAGTCATGGAGGACAGGCCCACAGGTCTGTGAGAGCACTTCAATGGGCCATTTGACTGAGTCAGGCTTCCCTGAGGTAGCATGAGAAGCAATCTTCTAAATAGATGGAGAGAGAGAGGACTCCAGGTAGAGAGAACAGCATGTGCAAAGGCTCTGTGGCAAGAAAGAATACAGTGAAGAGAAGGGCCTGGGAGGTGGCTCAAGTGGCAGGAGCTGAAGGGGGAGTGGAGAGAGAGTAGATTATAAAGGAGGTGGGGGTAGGGGGCTAGATCCTGCAGGGTTTGTGAGCTGTCTTATCAAGTCTTACCATCCAGTATAATAAAGCCAATATCCCCCTCTGGGGCAAAGTTCAAGCAGACTTACAAGATTATAAGATAAGCTCAAGATTCCTCAAATATAATGCAAACCCACTGCACACACAACATTCACCTGCGCGCCCCTCTGCCCGCATTGCTCCCACAGGACTTGAGAGCCCGTAGGAAAGCATGAAGCACACGCTGTTTGCTGGGCTGGGGATAATAAAGCCCTAAATAGCAATGTGTGATTTCCACCAAACAGCCTTATGTAGGGGAATCTGCACTGGCTCCAGGCTTTAAGAGATTCTGAAACAAATAGAGAGAGTGCTGGGCTAAGTCATTCAGTCGTGTCCAACTCTATGTGACCCTATGGACGATAGCCCACCAGGCTTCTTGGTCCATGGCATTCTCTAGGCAAGAATACTGGAGTGGGTTGTCATGCCCATCTGCAAGGGCTCTTCCAGACCCAGGGACTGAAGCTGCATCTCTTTATGTCTTCTGCACTGGCAAGCAGGTTCTCTGCCACCAGAGTCAGAAAACCAGTAGGGGGAGGACATGGCTAAACGGGCAGCTGTGGTGAATCAGGAAAGGCAGGATGAGATAGGGTAAGACTGCAGACTGCGGAGCCAAACTGCACGTGTTTAAATCCTGGTTTGGTATCACTCTGAGCAAGTGAATTAACTTGTCTATTCTGATTTTTGTCATCTAGAAAATTTTTGTCATCTATAGATAAGAACAACAGCTGCCTCATGGGCAGTATTAAATCCATTAAGTGCTTGAACAGTGCCTGGTAGTCAGTCAGTTCTGTATCAGTATTAGTTATGTTTTTATAATGGTGATCCAGGCTAGATAGAGGTTGACACAAAGAGCTGCTGACATAGAATCCAAACTGGGAAAGCAAGGAGGAGGCTCTGTTAAGGGGTTAACATTCCTCCCAAAGAACTCGAGGGAAAGGGCACTACATCAGAGGAACCATAGCTGTTCTCGGCGTAGGTTTTGTGAGCTGAGAATGCTAGGTTTGTGTTGCAGTACCTCCGGTTAATAGCAATATGACCTGGGGAAGTTACTTGACTTTTCTGCACTTTTTCTATTCTGTACAAAGAGATTAATAATAATAATAATACCACCTCACTCAGGAGTTGGTAAGAAGATCGTATGAGATAATAAATGCAAAATGTTGTTTAGTGCTTGACCATAAGGAGCAATTTACACACTGGAGATGTTACTAAAATAAATATACTTTAACATTCAACAGTAGTGTAATTAAATTACAGAGAATAAAAAGCTATAAGAAAGGTGGTCATATTATCATAATTATGTCATAGACCAGCTCTAGATAGCTTTAGAAACATTTCAATCATGAACAGCTTCATAGCATGGAAGTAAATCTACAGAGAAAGACTCAACTAAATGAGTTAATATCTGTCTTGACAGTATCACTGTATAAGAAGGCATATATTGTTCTTTTACAGGTTAACAAATCATTATCCTTTGTTGAACTTCCTTTCTTACAGAATATATATTTGCTTGGTTTGCAAAAGACTGAGCTTGGGATGGGTAACTGAGCAGGCAGTCAAACCAAAAGAGAGAGGGAAAAAAAAATCCAGTGCCAAACTAGTCTCCTGAAGAAACAATAGCAAAGCTTGAAGTGATCTGATTATATAGACGCATCAATGAAGTGAGACAAGGTGTTCTGCAGTTATGTAATCTTCAAATTGCTACCTGTCATTGAGTAATCTAAATGGGGTCACACAAGCAGGATGGCAAAAGGAATTCAAGTTAGCCTTCGTGTGTGCACTTTCTGTTCTCTGGACAGGAGTAATCAACCAGAGGAACACGTAAACCATCTTCCTGTCTTCTTCCATTGTGAAGTGTAAAGAATACCATTTGCATTTTAAAAAATTCAACAAGTATTTGTTAAAGAGCCTAACACGGTGGAAGGAGCTAAGGAGTAAGAAGGACACAGTTGATGCCTCCGTGGGGCTTCCAAGGCAAAGGGCACCATCCCATGAGGGCCAGCCTGGGCCGAGGGCTATGTTTCTTGGTTAAGAGAGTCCTTGAGAACAAGACTGTGCTTAATTGCAGCTTGAAAATCCTATGCATCTTCAAATCAGGAGATAAGTATTAACTTACCAGGAAGCATCTGAGTGTGAGGAAAAGAAAACAGGTTTTAGAGTCAGGAAGACTTGACATCTTAGCTCTTCCCAGCCATGTTACCTTGGTCATCTAACTTCAGAGCCTCAGTTTCCTCTTTGGTAGAATAAGGATGTTAATAGTATTTGCTCCATGGAATAACTGTGAGAACTGACAAGATGAAGGGTCCAGCCTGTGATAAGTGTTCAGTAGAGGAGCGGTGTCAAGTAAGAATATATTACTGACGTCTCTGGAAGTGGGAGGAAAACATTCAGGTGTTACTGCCAGAGGTGGAGTTGGTCAGTACAAGCTCTGGGGTACATTGGCAAGGGTCAGGTCCAAGTCCTGCCTCTTTCAGTAGCATGACTTTCCTAGCTGTATTATATAGTCCAAACTTCAGTGGCCTCTTGTGTGAAATGGGGATACTGATATTATCTTTCTCGTGAGTTTGTTTTGATGTTTAAATTATGTAAGACGCTAAGAGCATTAAAAGTGCTCAATAAATGTTAGCCCTTGTTAGTATGAGGCTGCCAGGATAGTATGGTGATCCTTTCTTCTGAGGGTTGGTTATTTGCTTACTGGGAAGGCAGACCCACTGGAAGCATAGCAGCGTGGTTAAAGAGTACGGACTTCGGTGTAAAAAACCTGAGTTCACATCTTGCCTCTGTTCTTTGCTTGCTGACCTCTCTAAGCCTCAGTTACTTCATCTGCCATACTAATAGTACCAAGAACACTTTTTCTTCAGGGGTAAATGATTCAAATTAAATATTTGCAGTTGGTACAGAGAAAGTGCTCAGTACACTAAGCTATTAGAATTGCCTTAGAACCCATCATCATTACGGGCAAGGGGTTCATGGTTTAACATAGAATGTCCAAAACACGTGGCCAGCCTTTCCAGTGAGTTTTGCTACCCAATAAAACCCTTTTCCCCCTGTAACTTTACCAATAAGAAAAGCTTTAGAAACAATAATTAACCAACCAACTCACATCATGCCAGGCATGGAAAGGACATGAACAACAGAACATACAAGGCTTTTATATGAGGGTGAAGAAATACAAGTTAGAGACCTGAAGGGTCGTGGTTGAAGTCTTGAGGCCATTTCTTCGGGAACATGGATTTGAATTCAATTTTCTTGTTTTTCAACTTTCAGTTCAGTTCAGTTGCTCAGTCGTGTCTGACTCTTTGCAACCCCATGAATCGCAGCCTGCCAGGCCTCCCTGTCCATCACCAACTCTCGGAGTTCACTCAGACTCACGTCCATCGAGTCAGTGGTGCCATCCAGCCATCTCATCCTCTGTCATCCCCTTCTCCTGCCCCCAATCCCTCTCAGCATCAGAGTCTTTTCCAATGAGTCAACTCTTCACATGAGGTGGCCAAAGTACTGGAGTTTCACCTTTAGCATCATTCCTTCCAAAGAAATCCCAGGGCTGATCTCCTTCAGAATGGACTGGTTGGATCTCCTTGCAGTCCAAGGGACTCTCAAGAGTCTTCTCCAACATCACAGTTCAAAAGCATCAATTCTTCTGCGCTCAGCCTTCTTCACAGTTCAACTCTCACATCCATACATGACCACAGGAAAAACCATAGCCTTGACTAGACGGACCTTAGTCGGCAAAGTAACATCTCTGCTTTTGAATATGCTATCTAGGTTGGTCATAACTTTTCTTCCAAGGAGTAAGCGTCTTTTAATTTCATGGCTGCAGTCACCATCTGCAGTGATTTTGGAGCCCCAAAAAATAAAGTCTGACACTGTTTCTACTGTTTCCCCATCTATTTCCCATGAAGTGATGGGACCAGATGCCATGATCTTCGTTTTCTGAATGTTGAGCTTTAAGCCAACTTCTTCACTCTCCTCTTTCACTTTCATCAAGAGGCTTTTTAGCTCCTCTTCACTTTCTGCCATAAGGGTGGTGTCATCTGCGTATCTGAGGTTATTGATATTTCTCCTGGCAATCTTGATTCCAGCTTGGTTTCTTCCAGTCCAGCGTTTCTCATGATGCACTCTGCATAGAAGTTAAATAAGCAGGGTGACAATATACAGCCTTGATGTCCTCCTTTTCCTATTTGGAACCAGTCTGTTGTTCCATGTCCAGTTCTAACTGTTGCTTCCTGACCTGCATACAGATTTCTCAAGAGGCAGGTTAGGTGATCTGGTATTCCTATCTCTTTCAGAATTTTCCACAGTTTATTGTGATCGACACAGTCAAAGGCTTTGGCATAGTCAATAAAGCAGAAGTATTCACAGCCTTCCTTAAAACTCTGTTCCTAGACATTTAAAACAAATGTGTAGTAGTGTGACAGACAAAATTACTGAAATTCAGAAATGGTTTTATTCAGACCATTGTAACGTGGAGCTCACTCTGATGGGGAGCACTCGGGGGAAGGAGAAGCCCTGGGGTTTCACAGAGCCAGGGACGCAAGGGGTGGCATTGAGAGTCTTTGGGCAAGGAGATGTGAGCACAGGGCGTCTGAATCTTGAGTTGGTGGAGCAAGAAAGGTGGTTGGGTGATGGAGAGCAGTAGTCCTTGGGAGTTATACTTTTCTTCAAACACGGGGGTAGCAGCTTTCCAACCAGCGTGGTCTCGCAGGCGCACAGGGCTCAGGTTCCGTTTTCTCAGTCCCAGAGAAAAGGACGTGGCTCCTCAGCAAACAAGTCGGACATGATGGTAAACCTTCTGAGTGAGGCAAAGCTGAGTCTCCTAGCCTTTGGGGAGTTCTTGCTGATGCTGGTTCATCTGCCATTGGCAAAGATTGGTTGTTTTCGGGCCCTGAAGATTGGGCATTGTAAAAGAGGTATAGCTAAAGTGAAAAGGAGCAAGCAACTGACTTAGACAGTTGAACTGTATGAAGACTCGGGAGCTGAGCCTTCAGGACTCCATGAAGGAGCAGCTCTTAGTTTTGCAGGACAGCTTCTCAAGTGTCCAGAGGGGCTGCATCAAGGTTGCCCACAGGCATGGCCACCTCTCACACAGAGGCATGTGCCAGACGCTCCGGGGCCTGTGCAGAGAGGACCTTGCCCACCCGGGCTCATGTTGGGCGGCAGCGCCCATGGCTCCACCAGAGCCAGGGAGAAAGGCGCCTGCCAGGTCACCAAAGGCCAGACTGGGGTCCTGGCCGCCTGGCGCTGGCTCCCGGTGGTGCCAAGACTTTAGTGTGGGGGACTGTAGGCAGATGCTGAAGGAAACAGAAACCCTGGAGGTTCAGGAAGGACTGGCAGTTTGAGCAAGGCATAGGCCCTGGGCCAGGGTGCAGATAGGGGTGGAAACTGGTTTCTTCCTAGAGGAAAGGAAGTCTAGTAAGTTCCTACCAGACAAAGCAGCGTTTTCGCCTCCACCAGCTCCCTGCAGTGGCCGCAGAGGTGCAGAGTCACTCAGTGAACGTGGCTAAAACCCAAAGTCCCGGAATGGTGTTCAGTAAACACTGCAGAGTTTCCCATAGAAACCGAATTTTTTTCTATAGTCCCTCCCCCAGTAATCAAAGAAAGATTATTTATGATCACAGAATAAGGCTGGTCTCATTAGCTGTGTTTAGATAGGTGCAGCAAGAATGCTAATTTACCACCTAGGCCTTAGGTTTGATTTTCGGGAAGTTTTCATAAGGAATCGTAGATTGTAACGTTTAAAAGCCTCTTGGGGTGAGGAAGCCAAGCCAAGAGCCTGCTGTCAGATTTCACCTGCAGTGCCTATAAATTTGGGTGAATTCCTTTCTTCTGAGGTCCCCACTGTCTGCTGTAGTTCTTGGGCCTGCTCAGAGTCAACTCCCTCACTCCGGGAACACTGTAAGCCAGGGACCAGGCTCGTCATAAATAAGCTATAAAGATATATTGCACAGCACAGGGAATATAGCTCGTATTTTACAGTAACTTTAAGTGGAGTATAATCTATAAAAATTTTGAATCATTTTTTTATAACTTGAAACTAACATAATATTGTAGATCAACTATACCCCAATTTAAAAAAGGAAACAGTAAGGAAATCCCTCCCCCCAATTTTTTTTAAAGTATTTTTTCTTTTTGGCACTGTTTAAAACACTGGGAGTTCAATTTCCATAATATTTGGGAATTTTAGGAATATTTGGTTTGTAGGCACTTTATTTGTAAGCCAACAGCTTCTACAGGAGATTTTAAAATCTCAGTTGGTAACACCATCTCAAGATGCTTTTCTCAGGATGGGAATGGCCTTTCTGGATTACAGGCATGGATGCACATAGACACACAGAACACACACAGAGCTTGTAATTTCAATTTTAAAATTTTACTCATAGCTAAAAATTTCTCTCATGGCATAAACACGTAAATCCAAAATTTAGTCCAGATATCTACTCCCTGGTGGCATAAAATTGTTAATAGTTTTGAGCTGAAAGTAGAAAAACAAGCAGAAAAAACTCTGTCATCTGTCAGGGAACAAAGATCTCTGTGAACCATCAACCCATTTGGAGAGATCACCAAACAGTCAGACCGTGAAACCAAAAGAAACAGGCACCAGAGAGAACACTCAGAACGTCAGTAAACATCAAACCCTTACCATGGTATTGCTGGACTAGAGTCCGGACTCCAGGACTTGGTCTGGTCCCAGTGCTGGGACCCTGAGTCCTCACTCAGGAAGGGTCCCGAAGATGCCTTCAGCCAGGGTTACCTGGGCGGGGAAGCAGGGCCAGTCCCATGTGAGGCCCAGCCCCAGATCTGTGAAAACAAACGTAGGAGACAGTTGAGCCCATTCTTCTCAGACTAATGTAACAGGAGCATGGGGAGCCTTGCAGAGGAAAGACGGCGGCCTGGGGGCTCCCAAGGCAGGTGAGCAAAGGGGTCGTCAGTGAGTCTGGTGGGAACCCCAGGGAGGCAGGAGCTGGGCTTTTCCAGGCCACCAAGGAAGGGCGCTGCTGGCTGTGCTGTCTCAGAGCAGCGGAGGGGACCGTGGGCCCTTCTGCTGTGCTTTCCCAAGAACCTGAAAGGGTGGGAAGAGTTCTTACCCAGCCTTCTAGGTTCCAGGGCACAGGGACCAAGTCACGTTCAAGTTTGTTTTGGAGAATCAGCTTTCATAGAATGGGAATGCATCTTACAGGACAGGGAGATCAAGGTCTCAGTCTTGAAGGACCGTTTCAATTTTCAACACTGGTTGGTTCGAATAGAGGTTAGCCCGTCTTTTTTTTTTTTTCTTTTCCAATAACGTTAACTAAGATGCACCAATCCTCATTAGCTTTGTGCCCTGTGGCTGTCACCCTATGTGTAGCATCACAGACAGGGTGGAGCAGGGCCAGGCTGCCATCATTAGGAGAGAAGAAAGCGGCTGAACTTTCTCCCCATTTTTATTACTTTTGTTGAAAGGTGACATGTAGCAAAGGTTACATAGATAAACGACCGAGTTAGGAAATGTATTCCCATGAAATCACATACTGTGAAGGTTATAGTTTACAAAGCTGTTCGGATTAATATCTGCTTTCAGCAGAGTAATTAATCATTTAGCCCTGTAGGAGTACTTCACTGTCTGGTTTCGTAGGTGAGACGCACGAGGTAAGGAAAGGCCAAGTGGCCGTCAGATACAGAGCCACTAACAAGGGGGCAGCAAAAAGATGCAGTGAGTTGCAGTCTTGTTCTGGGTCTCCTAGCATCTGATTGTATCTTTTATGCATCATCTATTCTTGCTGGATAATTGCCTGGTAGAAGGTATTTTCCGGCAGTGATAGCATTCTAAGAGGAGGAAAGATACTTTGACTTCTGTGCACAGAGCTTTTAATCTGCTCAGCAGAGCATACTGAATGCTTGCTGCGCTTCAAGTCCTGTAAGGGGTAAATTGATAATTGACCCTCTAAATGGTTTTTACAGTGGTGGTTATAGGCCTTGCCAGTTCACAGAATGTTCACCTGATAACAGTTAAAACTTGCTCTTATGAAGATTTTCAAATAGAGGAAAAGTGAAGGAATTGTCCACGCGTTCCCAAACCAAATTTGTGTTTGCTCCCTGACCGTGTAGTAGAGCCATTTTACTGATAGGAGGTTGTGGTGAAGGGAAGTACAGGGCCCAAAAAGAACATGCTTGGAAGACCCTAGCACCCCAAAAGCCTTCAGAGAAGGGTTTTTAATAACCCCCAGTTCCCACCTCACCCTGTCCTCTGGTAAGTACTTCTTTCTTTTTTTTTTTTTAACACCAGAGACATGTAGTGGAATGTAGCCAGTTAACGTGGTGATAGTTTCAGGTGAACAGCAAAGGCTCAGCCAGACACACACATGTATCCATTCTCCCCCAAACCCCTCTCCCATCCGAGCTGTCAGGTCACATGGAGCAGAGTTCCCTGTGCTATACCGGGTCCTTGTTGGTTATCCATTTTAAATACAGCAGAGTGTGCCTGACCTTCCCCAAGTCCCGAACTGTTCCTCGCTGCCCCGGAAACCAGAAGTTCATTATCTACGTCTGTGAGTCTCTTTCTGTTTTATACGTTCAGTTCTATAGTTTCTTTTTAGATTCCACATATAAATGATGTCATATGGACATTTCTCCTCTGACTTACTTCACTCAATATGACACACTCTGGGTCCATCCAGGTTGCTGCAGATGGCATGATTTCATCCTTTTTTAATGAATGAAATATTCCATTGTATGTGTGTACCACGTCTTTGTCCAGTCCTCTGTCTGTGGACATGTAGGTTGCTTCCGTGCCCTGGCGATTGTAAACAGTGCTGCAGTGAACGTTGGGTTGAGTGTTATCTTTTCGCTGCAGCCCCTAGTAACTTCTGGTCTACTTCTATCTCTACAAGCTTACCTTTTCTAGAAATTTTGTAAATAGAATTACACAATATGCATCCTTTTATATAGAGCTTTTTTTTCTCTTAGCATGTTTTCAAGAGTCATCCATGTTGTATATACGAGAACTTCATTTGTTTTTATGGATGAATAATATTGCATTGTATGTATATTCCAGATTTTGTCTGTCCTTTTATCTACTGATGGACATGGGTTGTTTTCATCTTTTGGCTCTTGTGAACATTCACATACAAGTATGTGAGTCCTTGTTTTTCAGTTCATTTTGATACATGCCAGGAGTAAGTTTGCTGGCCCTGTGATAATTCTCGGTTTCACTTTTTGAGAGCCACCAGGTGTTTCCCACTGCGGGTGCATCAGTTTATATTCCAGCCAAAACGCGTGCGGCTTCCAGCACAAACCCTCAACAGTTGCTGTTTGGGGGGCTGGTTTATTGTTGTTGTCACTGTAACCATCCTAGTAGCTATAAAGTGGTATCTCATTAGGTCTGGTATCTCATTTGAATTTCCCAAATGACTAGTGGTTTAGAGCATATTTTCATGTGCTACGGGCCATTTGCTTATTTTCTTTGGAGAAATGTCTCTTCAAGTTATTTGCTCATATTTAAAATGAGTTGTCCTTTTCTTGTTGAGTTGTAGAAGTTGTTGTAAACCCTTGTCAGATGTGTGATTAGCACGTATTTTCTCCCATCTTTGGGGCTATCTTTTCACTCTCTTGATAGTGTTTTCTGATGCCAAAAAAAAAGTTAATTTTGATGAAGTCAATTTATTTAATTATCTTTTTTGCCTGTGCTTTTGGTGCCATAATTTAAGGAAACAGTGTCATGAATATTTTTCCCTGTGTTTTCTTCCAAGAGTTTTACAGCTTCTGCTCTCAAATTAGATCCATTTTGAGTTAATTTTTTTCTATAGTGTAAGATAAAGATCCAGGTTTATTATTTCATGTGTGGTTATCCAGTTCTCTCAACATCATTTGTTGAAGAGACTATCCATGAACAATCTTGGCAGCCTTGTCAAAAATAGTTGACCATAGATGTGAAGGTTTATTTCCAGACTTTCAATTCTGTATTCACATCTATCCCTATGCAGTACTTTACAATCTGAGTACTGTAATTTTGTAGTAAATTTTGAAATCAGAAAGTGTGAGATCTCCATCTTGTGGTTCTTTTTCAAGATTGTTTTGGCTATTTGTGTTTCCTTGGAATTCCATATGGATTTTAGGATGGATTTTTCCATTTCTACAAAAATTGCCATTGGAATTTTGGTAGAGATTGCATTGAATCTGCTGTGGCAAGTATTGTCATCAATAATATTAAGTCTTCCAATTCACGAACACAGATTCTTTCCGTTATTTAGGTCATCTTTGATTTCTTTTAGCAATTAAAAAAATTTTCAGTGTACAAGGCTTGCATCATCTTTGTTAAATTTATTCCTCAGTATTTTATTCTTTTTGGTGCTAATAAAGGGAAGTGGTTTCTTAGTTTCCTTTTTTGATTGTTCATTACTAAGGTATAGAAATACAAATAAGTTCCGTGCTGTTTTTGTTTCCTGCAACTTTGCTAAATTCATTTCTCCTAACATTTTTTAATGGCTTCTTCATAGAGTTTTCTGCCTGTAAGATCTTCTCATCTGTGAAGAGAGTTTGATTTCTTCCTTTGCAATTTGAATTTCTTTTTCTTGCATAATTTCCTGAAAAGAACAGTAGCTTAGTTTTGGGTATGTCACATCTGAGATCCTTACTAGACCTCCAGATGGAGATGTCAGGTAGGAGGAGAGTCTGAGTCTTGGCATCACTGAGTGGGTCTCAGCTAGAAATGTGAAGTTGGGGCTGTAGGCCTTTTGCTCCTGCAGAAAGCCCTGAGGCCATGTGAGGGCTCCTGGGGAGCAAGTGCAGGTAAGAAAGAGAAGCAGCCTGAGGGGCAGTCACGGAGAAGGAGCCTGGTGATCAGAAACCAGGCAGGCTTCCTCTGCCTGCCCCCCTTCACGCCTTCATTCTGGGAATGAGCACTTCCCACCGATGACGTCCTACAGGCTGCTTCTGGATGGGTCCCCAGAAGAAAGTAAATGCCTTGGAATGACCTCCGCAGGGTTTTACTTGGGGTTGGCCCTGTCGCTGGCTCTGTGTCGTCCTCATTCTAGGATGACACTGAAGCCAGAATCTTACACCTGCATAAAGGCCTTGTCTTCAGACTCAACCCGGGGAGCCGTGCTCACGTTCCACTTGTATCCAGGACAGAGGAGAGCTGACAAAGGATGTTCTGGAGGGAAACTAAAACCACGGGGTGATGGCTGTCCATTGTCGGCTAGCTCTGTGCCGTTTCCGAGGCCTCCTCCTCGCTGCCTCTCAGAGCCCCCGTGTGTCCCCCTGGGCCCTTGGCCACCTTTGGTTCCTTCTCATTCATTCATCCGACCATTGAAGGCACTGCTTTTTGTGCCTTGATGGTTTTGAGGTTATACTGAGCAGCTGGTTCCATTTGAGGCGCATCACATGACCTGAAAGAGTGTAAGGATAGTGTGCATTCACATTTTTTTTTTAAAATAAAGAGAACATTTAGGGGGACTTCCCTGGTGGTCCAGTGGTTAAGAATCTGCCTTCCAATTCAGGGAATGTAGGTTTGATCCCTTAGTTCCCTGTGGGAACTAAGATCCCACATGATGTAGGGCAGCTAAGCCTGTGTACCGCAATGAAGACCCAGCACAGACAAAAGTAAATAAATAAAGTTTTTTTTTTTAATAAAAGAACATTTGCCCTAATATATATCGAATTATAAAAGAATAGTCATTTCTAGTTGGTGGAACTACAGGGAAATTTATATGTCTAATTATATATTTCTGAAACATTTAATTCTTTGCTAGCAGCGTGGATAAGTAAAAAGTATTTTTAAATTTTTATTTTTAAAAATTTGCAGTTGCAGTTGATAGGAGATGCCAATGCACAAATAAACAGTCCCATTATCTGTGCCCTTGTGTGGGAGGGGTGAAAGACTCTGCTTGAGTCAGGTAGCAAAGCTTGAACACGATTGTGTACTTACATCTGAGACCAAGAATATGGCTGCCCAGAAGCCTCAGGAAAAATGGTTTCTAAGCCTGCAAGAAAAATGTCTCTCTTACGCTCTGCTTCCTTGGAAGCGTATTAGCAGTTTGGCACCTGTGGAAGCCCACTAGGCAACTGGTAGAATGAATTTCTGGAGGGAAACTTTTTTTCTCTTCTACCTCATGTCCTGGATTATTCTGGATTGGTTTGGGGATAGTATCTGAGTTTCTGTCTTTTGGGCTACTTTTTTTTTTTTTTCAGGAATATAAAGTTTTTTTCCTTTGATATATGCTTAAATGTTTACTTTTAAGTGATGTAACTTTTCAGAAAACAAAGTTTATTTCTGTGGGAAAAATACTTTTATATTTTTGACTGTTTTTTGTTCCTTCTCTTTTGACATCCGTAGCCAACAAGAACATTAGTCATGACAAGCATGCCATCTGAGTAAGTACTCGTTGTTTTGATAACTTTCTCCTCGATACAGAGTTTGGACTTTTCGTTCATAAACTGTGCTGGCGCTTGGGCAGCCCTCATGTCTGTGCTGTGTCCATGTTGCTCTCTGTAATTAATACTGGAGTCAGAAGAGCACTGGAAATAAGAGAGGTGGTGAAAAGGCTGTGAACAGTTCAGCACGAAGACCTTTGAGTGGCTTGGACGGCATTTAGAGGCGTTTTAGTATTTGCCGCTCCTCTTGCTCGTCTAGATCTGCGTGGCTTTGCGAGTCCACAACCCCCACCCCGTGAAGGCCCCGTAAGTGGAGCCTCACCAGTGGAAGCACTTCCCTTAAAGATCTTAAAGAAATGCTTTAGTGGGACGCTTTCTACCACTGTGGTAAAGCAGCTGTCTGCACATCTGGTGGAAGCATTCACAGCTCCCCAGCGCACTCTTATCATCTCCCTTAAACATTAGCACAATGTTGTACATCCAAAAAAAATACCATGCCTTATTCTTTGCAACAGATTTTTGAATTTTTATTTAAAGAGGAAAAAAAATTTTTTTAATAGCAGAAGTTTTAGGGCTTTAAGATATCCGTCAAAACACTGGGACATCTCAGTGAAAAACAGGCTGCAGAAAGTGCATGCTTCCAAGACTCTGGGTAGCAGGATCCCGTCCCACCTGTGGCATGAAGTTAAAAGGACTGGTTGTTGAAAACCCACATGTTATCTAGTGAAAAAGGAGCACCCTCACAAGTTCTGTTTACGTCTTGTGAGATACATTGGTCATCCTAAATAGTTTAATACAGAAACGAATAATTGAATATTGGTCTAACATTTTTAAAAGTCTGTATTTTTGCTCCAAATTTAAAAAACAAAAAACCACTGATGGCTAACTATTTTCTCAATCAAAGCTTTGAAAATCAAACTCTTCATTTAGGCCATTTGAATCTCTTTTTGATTCATTCCTGCCCTACAAATACTTGTTGTCAGAAGGTAAGAACAAGACTTAGATGTTCTAAGGTTATATTGATTAGCCGTGTTTTGCAAAGATCCTTGTTATTGATTAGCACATCCAGCGAAGAGCTAGAAGCTCCGAGACTTGGAATGACAAAATCATAGATATGCAGGAACAGGTTTCTAGAGAGCATCTAGCTTAGAGGTTTTCACTTCTTTTTGCTATTTTATTTGCATTTTGTACCCCTCCCCCAATTTGAATATTTTCTGCAACTCCAGTAAGCATATATCCTCTGGTTAAAGTGATGTGTCAAGTCCTGACTCATCCATCTGCTATACCCTGGGGATCCCTGGAAAATTCTCACCAGGATAGAGGTCAGGCCTTGTATTTCACAAATGAAGAAATAGGTCTTGTGATCGGCAAAGCCCAGATCATAACTGAGAAATGCCATAATATAAGCAGGAGATAGTTGGAGACGATGTGCGTAATCATGGACAAAACTGCCTCCTTCCTTTTGGAATGTAATTTTTGGAGACGAGAAGTTTCTTAACTCACTGTGCACGTCACAGTGTGGCTCAGAAAGCCTACGTGGTGGTCATGTTTGGCAGGGATTTCCCAAAGCTGCTGGCAGAGAGGGGGTAAAGCAACATGTCAAAGTTAAAGGCATGATAGAAAGCTGATCGTAAGAGGAAGAAAGGGAATATGAAGAGTGATTTGGGAAGCAAGTTAGGGAAGAGAAATATTTAAAGAGAAAAAAGGGTACTTAAGGCATTAATGGAAATGACAAATCAGAAGACAGACAGGGATGAGCTTTGTGAAATTTGCCCTGAAGTTTAATCTGAAGTTTTAATAAACAGGACCTATAAAATTATGTTTGACTCTTGATAAATGTTTCATTTTTAAAATAAAATAAGTGAGGATCTTGGTTCTGACAGTGCAAAAACTAAGTCTGACAGGACTCAAAAGTACACATGACCAGGTCTGGGTGTGGAGGAAGCCTGGTGCAGGGGCTGGCGGCCCCGCCGGGCACCTGGGGAAACCACTTTTAGCTTTGAGGCCGCTGTTTCTTAGCCACTAGAACAGACAGTTGGAGTTGAGATCTGAAATTTATTTCCCCTAGATTTCAAGTTATGGATTGCAGGGAAACCAGCACCATAGAAGAAATCAGTGTGCATTTTTTCCTAGTTTTTTTACATTTTAGTTCATTGTAATCCCCTTGATGTTTATGCACAGGAAACACATCCAACCGTGTGTTGATTTTTCTCCCTGCTTCACAGAAAGTACAGCATGGTGATCCAGGTCATGAACAAACTGAAGGGCTTCTCGCTGGCGCAAGAGGTGTGTGGTAGCACTACGCACGTGCTGGCCGGGAGGCCGCGCCGCACCCTGAACGTGCTGCTGGGCATAGCGCGCGGCTGCTGGATCCTGTCCTTCGAGTGGGTAAGCCTCCGCGCCCGCACAGTGTGTATGCGCCTCCCGGGTGCTCGCCCCGGGCTGAGTGGCCGGCCGGTCAGTGTTAGTCCCGTCCTCTCTCCCCGATTGTCCTAGCCTCCAGCCCTGATGGTCCCCAGGAGGATGAGCAGGTAGGTTTCCAGGTAAAGAGCTCACGGCCACGAGCAGATGTAAGATTAGGGCAGACTTGGAATGAGAACGCCCAGTGCACGTTCTCACAGTCAAATGCTCTTCTTTGCTTGACCAAGAATTAATGTGACCTATGTTAGCGATGGTTTAAAGAGCCGAAGGAATTCCGTGATTGTTTTCACAGATGGGTCTACTTACTGAGAGACATGTTCGTTTAATCCCGTTTGGATATGTTATTATCTATGCATGTCTATCTTTAACATTACTTGCCCTTATTTCTGTGTATTAAATGCAGAGTTTGAGGGGTTTTTTTTTAAGTCATTTTCCCCCCGTTATTCTTGAAATTGAAATTGTTTCTTACTCTTTCTATTTTTACTTTGACCCACAACCCGTGGTCACTCCAAAGCATTACTGTCTGATGAGGGGAGCATCGTTTGTTACTTGCGTCACTTTTTACATCTGTTGAGTACCCAGCCTCCCTTCTCCTCCTGCTAAGCATGTGTTATACTGCTGTTGTTTAGTCACTAAGTCATGCCAGTTCTTTTGTGACCTCGTGGACTGTAGCCCGCCAGACTCCTCTCTCCATGGAACTTCCCAGGCAAGAATACCAGAGTGGGTTGCTGTTTCCATCTCCAGGAGAGCTTCCCAACCCAAGGATCAAACCTGCTGCACCTCCTGCATTGCAGGCAGATTCTTTGCCACTGAGCCACCTGGGAATGCTCTGTTAATTTAAGCCGGTAGAATTATAATATGCAGATAAACAGCAGATATATTTGCAAGTTCAGCTGTGGTCTTTTTCCCTTGTTATGATTTAACCTGCATCTCTCTCTGATGTGTGAGGTTTAAGATATTAGTGGTTGGAGTCATGAAGTGGAAAAGGCTGGAATTCCCCCTACAAAGTCCTGTTTGTCTAGGCAACAATTAGGAATTACCTTAATTATATAGAAATACCGGTCCACATTTCTTTGTATGCAATGTCATTAATAGCTCCAGCCCCTGTGAATGAATATCCTGTTTGCTTTCTCTCCAATTCACAGTGTCTCTGTTTATCAGTCACCTCTTCCTTCCCTCATGTCTCAGAGGAAGACATTATCTTTTATGAGGCCAGGCAGCTGTGCTCTGTTCTGTACCAGCCTGTCCTCCTGGAACGCAGAGCCAGCGGAGGGCGCAGGCATGAGGGCTCGCCCTCCCCGCTGCCAGGCGCAGGAAGCCCTGCCTGGGTGCCCCCGTTTCTGCCCCAAGCCCTGCCAGGGTTCCACCACTAATCACATGTAGAAACAGAGCCAGGTGTGCATTTAACATCAGGCCACTGTGTGTGAAATTAACCTCTCTCTGTGGGACTAACTGCTATCCATGAGCAAGGCGGGAAGTGAAACATGTTATCTGATAAACTTCCTGTGCTCAGACAGGACTGCCTGCGTGGGAATTCCTGCCCGAGGGAGGAGCCTTGCCCACGGTGACATAGTGAGCAGATAAGTGTGAGTGCAGTAATAAGCCAAGAAAAGGAAATAAAAGGCATTTAGGTTATAGAGGGTAAGAGAGGGAGCTACCTCTGTTCTCAGACTACATGAGAGTCTGTGTGGACAATTGCAACAAATCCACCAGAAAGCTCTCAGTATTAATAAGTGAGTTCAGCAAATTGTTGGCAAACAAGGATTCAGTAGTACAAGGTCAACACTAAGATGGTGGTGGTGTTTAGTTGGTCACTTGTGTCTGATTCTTTGCGACTCCCTGGACTGTGGCCAGGCTCCTCTGTCCATGGGATTCTCCAGGCAAAGATGCTGGAATAGGTTGTCATTTTCTCCTCCAAGGGATCTTTCCAACCCCGGGATCAAACCCAGGTCTCCTGCATTGACAGGAAGATTCTTTACCTCTGAGCCACGGGGGATGCCCCAGCATTGACATACTTAGGTTTAAATCTAACAGAAAAAGATATGCAGACTCTGTGGCCTGGAAGATTGGAAACAGCAGAGACATATCGTGCGCAAGGACTGGAAGACTCAGTGTGGTTCAAAGGCCCTCTCCCCTAAAGTGCCCTGCAGATTTAATGTGTTCCTGCTCACACTCACAGACTTCACCGACGACGCACAGGCTGACTCTCAGATGTGTGTGTGGAAAACGAGACAGCACAGCTGGGACAGTTTAGAAAGCAAAGCACAGAACTGGAGGCACATGCCCGCAGGGTCCGTGGTACTGTGTTAGTGGCCCTTGGCCATGTTAAATTACTGCAAATTTAGAGGCTAACCCCCCTCCCCCGCCACCCGACCTGTCTTCTCACAGCCTCCGAGGTCAGCAGTCTGCATAGGCTTCCCGGACTCACGGCCAGGTGTTGTGGGGCTCTGTCCCGGCCGGAGGCTCTGGGAGAACTCCTGCTTCCTGCCCTCTTCAGCTTCTGCGGGCTGCCCACGGCCCATGGCTCGCAGCCCCTTCCAGCCGTGATGTCACCAGCCTCTGCTTCCCTGGTCATGTCTCTGACTTCCTGCCTCCATCATTCATTATTAGGACCCTCATGGTCTCTCGGAGCCCCTGGGATAATCCAGAGCACCTCCCATCTTGACGTCGTTCGTGTCACTGCCCCTGTAAAGCACCTGTCTCCGCATCAGGTCACAGACCCCTGAGATTCCCCCAAGGATAGCTGCAGGGCCCTTCTTCTGCCTGCTCTCACGACAAGGCCGATGTGTTATTTCCATAAGGGCTGCATAAGACTACTGTATCCCTGGCTGATGACTTTCAATTGACTGGAATTCTGTAAGTTTAGAAAGCCCCAGAAGGAGGAAGGCCGTGTGAGATGCAGAGCCTGCTGTGGTGCATCTGTCGCTGAGGAGCCCGAGACTTCAGGGAGCTCCAGGGGGAGGGTGCCTGGGCCAGGGTCTCCCTCAGAGGTCTCTGCCCCTCCCCTCCGGAAGGGATCCTGTCTACACCTTCACGTGGGACTTTTTAATCTTCAGAACAGGGTTTAGTCATTGTAAGCAAGGAGACAGACTGGTCAAAAATAGAGCTCACTGAGAAAAAACTAAAGAGGAATTGCTTACAGAAAGACTAGAGTAGGTCACCCTGGGCCTCCAGCCATCTGCAAACTGTGCATGTTCTTCCTGACGCAGAGCTCACCCACGGTGCTGGCCCAGAGCGAGGCTGAGCCACGGGAGGGTTGGCTGTGGACCCCCAAGACTCGACCAAAGGCAAGACTGGGGCGGGGCTGTGTTAGTGCCGAAGCCAGGAGCCTGCCTCAGTCTGGGTTTGAACACTAGCAAGACAGTGCAGCCCAGCATTCGGTTAACATTTTAAGCAGCACATTTTACCTGCCAGGATAATGATTTCAGGGCTTCCCTGGTGGCTCAGATGGTAAAGAATCTGCTTGCAATGTGGGAGGCCTGGGTTCAATCCCTGGGTTGGGAAGAACCCCTGGAGGAGGGCATGGCAACCCACTCCAGTGTTCTTGCCTGGAGAATCCCATGGACGGGGAGCCTGGCGGACTAGAGTCCATCAGGTCACAAAGAGTCGGACACAACTAAGTGACAAGCGCAGCACACATGATGATTTCAAACAGTGGTAAAGCAGGTTCTTCAAAACGTAGTAGAACTTCGCCCTTATTAAGCCTAAGTAAGCCACCGGTTCTTCTGGAAGATAGGACTTCTGACAGGTTTATATATTTCACTTGTCTAGTATCTCATACATCCAATGCCTTCTACTAAGAAGACTGGAATACACAGGTAGCTGTTCAGAGGGAGAGGATGAGTGAAAATGACTGCACTGAACATGCAGTTTCATTGTCCGTCTGTACACACATGTAAATCCATATGTGCTTGCTCTGTGTGGAGGATTCCCATCAGTTTCCTCTAAAGAATAATAAGTGCAGGACAGTGAAATGGTGAGCTACCCTGTTGCCCCCAGATTGGAGAGTTTAACCACCCCCAGAGAAAATGGTACATCATGTGAATTGCCAGGCTGGACGAAGCACAAGCTGCCGTCATGATTGCCGGGAGAAATATCAACAACCTCAGATACGCAAATGACACCACCGTTATGGCAGAAAGAGAAGAACTAAACAGCCTCTTGATGAAAGTGAAAAAGGAGGCTTGAATCTCAACATTCAAAAAACTAAGATCATGGCATCCAGTCCCATCGCTTCATGGCAAAGAGATGGGAAAACAATGGAAACAGAGACAGAATTTTATTTTCTTAGGCTCCAAAATCACCGAGGATGGTGATTGCAGCCATGAAAGTAAAAGACACTTGCTCCTTGGAAGAAAAGCTATGACAAACCTAGGCCGCATATTAAAAAACAGAGACATCATTTTGCTGACAAAGATCTGTCTAGTTAAAGCTGTGATTTTCCATGTACAGATGTGAGAGTTGGACCCTAAATAAGGCTGAGCACTGAAGAATTGATCCTTTTGAACTGTGCTGTTCAAGAAGACTCTTGAGCGTCCCTTGGACTGCAGGGATATCCAGTCAGTCCATCCTAAAGGAGATCAGTCCTGGGTGTTCATTGGAAGGACTGATGTTGAAGCTGAAGCTCCAATACTTTGGCCACTTGATCGAAGAGTTGACTCATTGGAAAAGACCCTGATGCTGGGAAAGACTGAGGGCAGGAGGAGAAGGGGGCAACAGTGGACAAGATCTGAGGCATCATTGACTCAACAGACATTAGTTTGAGCAAGCTCTAGGAGATAGTGAAGGACAGGTAAGCCTGGTATGCTGCCGTCCATGTGGTCAAAAAGAGTCGGACATGACTTAGTAATGAACAACAACAAAGAAAACGAGACAGAGGGTGCTGAGCTGCCCGGGTGCCGGGAACCTTTCCCGCTGGGCAGCCTTAGGGAAGACATCCTATCTCCCTGAGCTGCGGCTCCTCCTCTGTAAGACACACCCAGTGACAGGATGTCCTTCATAGGATCACATGAAAGCTAAGAGGTAAAGATGTGTGGTGCTCCTCGTGGCAATTGACAAAAAGTAAGGATTTAACACGTTAGCCTTACAACAGAAATAACTTAGTAACCTCCTGCGAGAACTGGAAAAATCAACTGCTACATCCTGTCCCCATAGCCTTATATAGGGAAAGAGTGCTGCTAAGTCACTTCAGTCGTGTCCAACTGTGTGTGACCCCATAGACGACAGTCCACCAGGCTCCCTCGTCCCTGGGATTCTCCAGGCAAGAACACTCGAGTGGGTTGCCATTGCCTTCTCCGGGAAAGAGTACATTAACCCTAAAATTGACCAAAGGCACTTGCTCTGGACAAGTGAGCACTTGGTCGAGGACTAAGTGAGGGAGGCTGGAAATGGGGATGGTCTGGGTGGGCAATGGCGGGAGGTGCGTCTCCATCCGTCCTTGCAGGGACCCAAGAGTAGTGTCCTTCCTGATCCAGAGGCTGACCGGAGGATTTCAGTGTGCTTGAGAGCCTGCTCCCCCGGAAGGCACTGTGGTGCTGATCTTCTCCAGAACCTTCAGAGTACTATTTCTCCAAATGGTTGCTCTCAGGTTCCAAAGATAATTTTGGAATTCGTGTCTATGCAAACAGCTTCCCAGCGGTGTGCAAACCCTCCCTAATCGTGGAAAACACAACCCCTGGGAAACCGAGAAGCACAGGATCCGCTGCGGCTTAAAGAAAAATGCCTGGTCATGTAATTGTGATGACTCAGAAGCTTCCTCTAGTGGGGGATGGGGTGTGACGTGTTCACTGATGCTTATAGATGAAGGCCTTGGAAAACACCATAGACACGAACTGAACCCCTTTCCTTGTCCAACTCCATCTTAAATAAGACAGACATGCTCCCTGACTCTTGAATGGCCTCCTTTGATTTTCTAAAATAATTCAAGCAAACAAACATGATAAGCTGTTCTGCGAGACTGAGGTCACACCTGCTGTTTACAGAGCCACACAGGGTAGTCTCTAAAGCTTAACGCACAGCACAGCGGTCAGCGACTTGTTCGTGACTCTGGACAGGAGCTTCGAAGGTGGCGACTTCTGGTCAGTGCTAGAAGAATCCACACGCTTCCTGAAGGATCTCATGTCTTTGTGTAAAAGGAACGACTCTCTCCCTGTGGTCTGCCTCCTTTCTGCTTGTCCCCAATGCAATTTGGGGGATTCTTAAAATATTCCTTTTGGCGAGCGCTGTCAACTCGCCTCCAAGAAAAACATCACTGGGAATGTTTTTATTTCAGGGTTTGTGTGGTATTCTCTGGAAATTTTTTGTAAAGGAGAATTCTAACAGCTCTTTAAAATTAGATGGTTGTATGTGGCCTGGTTTATCATATCCAAAAAATTATGGTGATTTTATAACACAATTCAGTTTGGATTTTTACTTAATCTTTTGTGTGTGTGTATGGGAAAACCATGTTGGCAACTTCAGCTTGTTTACAGCAGTTCCTACTTCCACTGTTCACTCTGCTGTTTTCAGCAAAGCAAGTAACTTTTTTCCTGCTTCATGATCGAGTTGTCTGTCAGAAACATGGAAGTGTAGGCCTGTGTCCTATTCAAGAGGGACAGGAAGTAACACAAAAGAAAAAGAGAGAAATTGGTTTTACCAGAGTGTCCCTTTAGACTAGTTTGTTATATTTTGTTTACGTGTGAGGGTCCTTGAATCTCTAGAAGAAGCGTCTTTCACTTATTTAGTGTCTGCCTCACTCTTCCTGGCATTACCTGAATTCGGCCCCACCTGCGTGCCCTCTATCCCAGGAGAGGGGACCCGCGACTTCTTCTCCCCTCTGCTTCCAGTACACACTGCTCTGTCCCCCTTTCAGACACACACAGGAGTGACTCAGCCTGTGTTCAGGTTAGAAAGTGTTGATTCTGACTGCTTTTGAGTAAGGCTTGATGGGGACACTTAAAGCTAAGTCTCTTATAAATGCAAATTCAGGGCTTAGAAGCTTAATCAGTCTTGCAGCCAAATTTCAAGGCAGTGTAACTTTTAACAGAAAAGTAGAGAAGCACTTCATAGTCAAGGGTGTCATAAGTCAAAACATGATGTCCTGGCGGGTCAGCTGTCTTGAAATACGGTGATTCCGTTTGGGCTTTTCCACACTGACCTCAGCAGGCGATGCATCTGAGAGATGTACGTGATTAGGGTGAGCGCAGGGTCAACTGTCTGAGGTAGAATGAAACGTAGTCCCTGCAGCCCGTGCCTGTGTGTCGCTCGGAAGAATGCTTAGTCACCCTTCTGAGATCACAGCCAGTGCTGAAACCAGGCTGGCCTTTTCCCTGGTACATCCCTGTCCTGAGACTGCTTAGGAGGAATAGACCCTGAAACTGTCTTCTCTCTTTTCTTTATAAACCTGAAGTGAGCGGATTAACCCTGAATCATTTTTAGACAGAATGTACTTATGCAGTGTGCCTGTGGCCAGGGTTCCTGAGCTGTTTTCCTGCATTCTCTAGCAAACATTTATTGGCTGCAAGGCGCTGATGATGTGAGAGCTCCACCTCGGGTCTTCATATCTTACTTGGTTTGATTCCAAAGTCATTTTGACTGTGCCAGAGGTTATATTTTGATGAAGTACTTACATTGGAAAAAGCATTTTCACATCCTCTGTCTCCTGGACCCCGTGAGATGATAAACATTGTTGTGTTTAGTGGTGGAGATACTAGGAAAAGTAGCCCTTCTGACTTAATACCAGGATTGACTCTTTGAAACAGTCTTGATAAAGATACTACCCTAAGGCACTGGGTTCAGTTCAGTTCAGTCACGCAGTCGTGTCCGACTCTTTGCGACCCCATAAATCGCAGCACGCCAGGCCTCCCTGTCCATCACCAACTCCCGGAGTTCACTCAGACTAACGTCCATTGAGTCCATGATGCCATCCAGCCATCTCATCCTCGGTCGTCCCCTTCTCCTCCTGCCCCCAATCCCTCCCAGCATTAGGGTCTTTTCCAATGAGTCAACTCTTCGCATGAGGTGGCCAAAGTACTGGAGCTTCAGCTTCAGCATCATTCCTTCCAAAGAAATCCCAGGGTTGATCTCCCTCAGAATGGACTGGTTGGATCTCCTTGCAGTCCAAGGGACTCTCAAGAGTCTTCTCCAACACCACAGCTCAAAAGCATCAATTCTTCTGCGCTCAGCCTTCTTCACAGTCCAGCTCTCATCCATCCATGACCACAGGAAAAACCATAGCCTTGACTAGACGGACCTTAGTCGGCAAAGTAACGTCTCTGCTTTTGAATATACTATCTAGGTTGGTCATCACTTTTCTTCCAAGGAGTAAGCGCCTTTTAATTTCATGGCTGCAGTCACCATCTGCAGTGATTTTGGAGCCCAAAAAAACAAAGTCTGACACTGTTTCTACTGTTTCCCCATCTATTTCCCATGAAGTGATGGGACTGGATGCCATGATCTTCGTTTTCTGAATGTTGAGCTTTAAGTCAACTTTTTCACTCTCCTCTCTCACTTTCAACAAGAGGCTTTTTAGCTCCTCCTCACTTTCTGCCATAAGGGTGGTGTCATCTGCATATCTGAGATTATTGATATTTCTCCCAGCAATCTTGATTCCAGCTTGTGTTTCTTCCAGTCCAGCGTTTCTCATGATGTACTCTGCATAGAAGTTAAATAAGCAGGGTGACAATATACAGCCTTGACGTACTCCTTTTCCTATTTGGAACCAGTCTGTTGTTCCATGTCCAGTTCTAACTGTTGCTAACTGTTTCCACTGTTTCCCCATCTATTTCCCATGAAGTGATGGGACCAGATGCCATGATCTTCGTTTTCTGAATGTTGAGCTTTAAGCCAACTTTTTCACTCTCCTCTTTCACTTTCAACAAGAGGCTTTTTAGTTCCTCTTCACTTTCTGCCATAAGGCTGGTGTCATCTGCATATCTGAGGTTATTGATATTCTCCCAGCAATCTTGATTCCAGCTTGTGTTTCTTCCAGTCCAGCATTTCTCATGATGTACTCTGCATATAAGTTAAATAAGCAGGGTGACAATATATAGCCTTGACATACTTCTTTTCCTATTTGAAACCAGTCTGTTGTTCCATGTCCAGTTCTAACTGTTGTTTCCTGACCTGCATACAGATACCACTCCCCTATTCTTTCTAAAACAGTGTCACACACACACACACACACATACACACACACACACTTAACCCAGCTAAACAGGAGATTTAAATGAGATCCAGAATCTCATAACACAATACTTAAATTTTCTAAGTTTAAATAGAAAATCACTATTCATACTATGTTAGTCTACTTAGGGTTTCATAACAAAACACCACAGACTGGGTGGCTTAAACAACCAAAACTTATTTCTTCAAGTGCTAGAAGCTGGGAAGTTCAAGATGAAAGTGCCAGTCAGTTCCGTTCCTAATGAGAGCCCTCTTTCCGGCTTGCACTCTACCTTCTCACTATATCCTCACATAACAATACAGACAAATTGAATGTAAAAAGACAGAAAAAGATATACAAATATTCATCAAAAGCAAGCAGAAATCACTATAATAATACCAGATAAAGTATTCTCAGAGCAAAGAAAATTGCCAGAGACAGAGGACAGGGACATCCTAAAACACAGCTGACCAGTACTCTTCCAAACTATTGAGGCAATTAAAAACAAGGGCAATCTGAGAAAGTATCATAGCCAGTGGGATTCTGAGGAGACACAACAACCAAATGTATTGTGACATCCTTGATCTGATTGGGAAGTCATTAGGGAAAAAAATTAAGAAATCTGAATAAATTATGGACTTTGGGTAATAATAATATATTGATATTGATGCATTAATTATAAACATGTACCCTATTAATGTTAATAGGAGAAATTTTGTGCAGAGTATATATAAGAATTCTCTGTATTATCTGTTCAATTTTTCTGTAAATTGAAACTGTTCTAAAAAGTAAAGAGTATTAATTTTTAAAAAGTAACAAGTGGTCTCTGGCATATTAAGAAAACTGATGGCAAACATAAAAGCAATAAATAGAAAATGTCAAAATATTATCTTTAGTTTATCAAATGGAATGTTCTTGTACCTTAAGACAAAGCAATCATATTCCTTGGTATTTGTCAGGATTCCGATACAAGAATATGGAGAAGGAAACAACAACCCACCCCAGTACTCTTGCTTGAAGAATCTCATGGATAGAAGAGCCTGGCAGGCTATAGTTCAAAGGGTCACAGGGAATTGGACACAAGTGAGTGTCAGCACACACACATACAGGTTACAAGAATGCTTACAGCAGCAAAATTCTGGAAGTGAACAGATACCCAAAGGAGAATGGATGAACAGGCATGGTATACCAATCAACAAAGACACTTCAAGAGTGGAGAATAATAAACCTGTTCCATTCATGAATACAGATGAAAATTTTTTTAATATTAGCAAATCTAATGTAAAAGTGTGTGATAAGCAATCACAACATTACTCAGTTGAATTTAACTCATGTATGCCAACTTAGTTTAATAGTAGAAAATCCACAAATATAAATAATCATATTAACTAATTGAAATGAAAAAACATACTGTGTCAATTGATACATAAAAAGTCTTTTTATGATAAACTCCATCTCTCAGTCATGATATATACGGCAAAATGAGAATAAAGGAGAGAAAATCCTTGGGACTTCCCTGGTGGTCCAGTGGTCATGACTCCACACTCCCAGTGCAGGGGGCCTGGGTTCGATTCCTGGTCAGGGAACTAGATCCCACATGCGGCAACTAAAGATCTCACATGCCACAACTAAGACCCATGCACCCAAATAATTTTTTTAAGAGAAAATCCTCAATCTAATAAAGACTACATGCTCTATAAAAACACCTAGACAAATCTCATCCAAAATGGGGAAACTCTGGAAACGTTCCTCTGAAATCAATAAAAAATATACAAGAAAATCCACTATCAATAATTTTATTCAATATGGTATTGGAGATTCTAGCCAATACAACAAAGAAAAAAGGACATTGAGGTACAAGGATTGGAACAGAAGACAGAAAAATACCATTGTTTGAAAACAACAAACTCAAATGGATATACATACAAATTGTTAGAAATTATTATAGCTAGTTATAAGATTACCAATCACTTGAATTTCTATATACCAGCAGCAAACAACTATAAAATATAAATTTTCTAAAATACATTTTTTTTCAGAGAAAATAAAGTCTCTAAGAGTAAATATACTGAAAGATCTTCAAAACCCCTTTATAGAATATTATAAAGAAATCTGTTCTTCTCAAATTGATCTGCAAATTCATTGTGATTCCAATAAATATCTCAACAGAGTTTGCATGGAACATGATGAAATGCTTCTAAAATGTATATGGAAGAGTAAAGGGCCAAGAATGGCCAGAACATCTCTGTAGCTGAAAGAAGAGAAGGGTGGTGCCTGGGGAAGAGAGAGAAGGAGGAGAACCAAGGATCCAGTGTCCATTCCAAGTCACCTAAGGAACTTCTCCTGTCAACTGACCAAGCTAGCAGACTTCTGGGTAGAAACAATGATAGTATTTCTCTTTGTGTGGTGGAACCATTAAATAATAATTCTACTTTATACTGAGTGAAGCTGGGGCAAGAAAGAAAGAAGTCAGAAAAAAATATCATTCTACCCACAGTTCAGAGGATGCAGACAAACCTCAAACAAGCCCAAACAACCTGCTTGTGCTTTCTGTTCTGCTGTTTTGGAGTTAAGATTTTCTGGCTGTCTATCTGTCGAAAGATTTGTGCAAGTGTGGGAGAGAGATAAAGGCTAAGTCTTCAGTATTTATAACAGAAACACTTAGAATGTCATAAAAAAGAAACTAATTTAAATTTCACTCTTAAGCTCAAGTATCCCATCTCAGAAACTATTTTTATTTCTTCATATTTCTTTACTGTCTTTAGATAGGCATGCAGTTTTTTGCAGAGTCATCATTTTAAAGACGTCATAATGGTTGTCTGATTCCCCCGGCTTTAGACATTCATGTTGTTCCTGAATTTTTCACTTTTATAAATAATGCTCTATAAATATTTTGTGCAGTTACATGCCCCATCATTTCAGAAAAGGTCAGAGAGATGAGAAGTATGAAGCATTTCTAGTAATTATCTTTTCTTTCTTCCAAACATTCAGCAAGAGGCTCTAGCCATTTCTCAATCTCTATAGATATGATCTCTCTACTATTTATCTAATAATATCTGCATAATTAAGGACAACTCCAGTCTCTGGAATGAATCTTGGCCATTAAAGTGAAAGTGAAGTCGCTCAGTCGTGTCCGACTTTTTGTGGCCCCATGGACTGTAGCCCACCAGGCTCCTCCATCCATGGATTTCTCCAGGCAAGAGTACTGGAGTGGGTTGCCATTTCCTTCTCCAGGGGATCTTTCCAACCCAGGGATCAAACTCGGGTCTCCTACATTGTAGGCAGACACCTTACAGTCTGAGCCACCAGGGAAGTCCAGTAGTCTGGAGATGAAACGCATTTATTGAGCATCACTCATGTGATGAGTGGAATACTTAAGAGGGCCCTTCCCAGATGGATCTCTGAGTTACTTAAGATAGAGAATATTTCCTAAACTTCTGTCTGTGATTATGTGCATTAAACTAATGATAGATTCTTAATCCCTGAAACTAAGTATGGGAGAAATAAGCCAAAGACTGATAAGCCACTCTACTGATGGAATGGCTTTGAGAGAGCAGACCAAGATAAATATTCTTTTTCAATGGATAAGAGTAGGGAGAGTGGAGGGTGTTACAAAGGATCCCTCCAAATATCTGAGCCCTGGTCACCTGCTAGACTGATGATACATCTATCTTACTTAAAGCACGCTTTGATCCAGTCCTTCTTCTCTAGTTCTCTTTAAGGGCCTCAAGGGAAGTTGAGGCCCATGCAACTGAGCCAGGATCAAGGATAGCTATTAACATGTGCTGACTATAGTAGAAAGATGACTGCATTTGGCCACATCAAGGTAAAGAGTAAATAAATAAGAACAATGCATGTGCCCAAAGCTCCAAGTCTTTATGGCTTTACTCTTAAATGTAAACAGATAACAAAGATAACCAGACATTTGAAGTAAGCTCAAAAAATAAAAGAGGATGACCAAGATAAAATGAGAAGAGGTTGTTTTTATTTGTTTGTTTTAAGGAACAATCAGAAGTCAATAATGAAGTCTTGGAAACTGAAAATATTTGCCAAATCTTTGAGTTCAAGGGAAGAGTAGAAGATAAATTCATGTGAATCTCTCAAGGGGTAGAACAAAAATAAGAAATCATAAAATATGGAAGATAATAGAAATGAGATTAATCTAGGAGGTACAACTTCTAGTTAAAAAAAACAAAAAAAACAAAAAAACCTTTTAAAAGAGAAAACCAGGGACTTCTCTGGCATCCCAGTGGTTAAGACTTTTACTGTAAGGTCATGGGTTCCATCCCTGGCTGGGGAACTATGATTCTGCATGCCTTCTGGTGTGGCCAAAAAAAAAAAAGAGAGAGAGAGAGATAGGAAATCAAAGGTAAGAAATCATTGAAGAATAAAAATGAGACCTTTTCCTGGATGTTAAAGACTGTCGATCTAAAAGATACACAACTTGAGGGTTTCAAGTTAAGTTTTATTTGGGGCAAAATAAGGACTGCAGCCCAGGAGGCAGCATCTTAGACAGCTCTGGGAGACTGCTCCAAAGCAGCAGCGGGGGAAGATCAATATATAAGGTTTCAGTGAAGGGAGTTCAATACCATTAAGCACTCATTTTACAAAAGGTTTTTTGTTAGTCATGAGGATCTGATGTCACCATGAAGGGATTTAGTGCTTCTCTAGATATGAGGAGATGCATGGACTGAGATCATAAAACTGTTCTTAAAAACATCTAGGGTTCTACTAGATTGCCTGGAGCACAGAGTGCCTCCCTCACTCTACCCTGAACTCCCTCAGGGGCTGTTGAAGGTTAACAGCTATAGCAGCACGGGGTTCAGTCTCCATAGAGGGAGATGGCAAATGCCTTTGTTGTCCAGTAGTTGGCAATGCTCTTGGTAAGTGCCAAATTATAGTTGAAAGACCAAGTTTGCAGATTAAAAAGTCTTACCAAATTTTAGAGGAGAGGGTGAGTAGGGGAAATAGATGACCTCCAAATGATGTAAATCAGACTGGCTTCAGGTTTAGATTGCTCGTTAACAGTACTGGAAATTAAAACTACATAGCAGTTCCCTCAAAGTCCTGAGGGGAAATTACTTTTAATCCATGATTTTACATCCAGCCAAACAAAACCAAGTGTGGGGTAAAATAGAAATATTTTCATACATGCAAGGAATTATGTCCCTCATACCTCTATTAGAAAATTACTTGAGAATATGCTTAAATGAAACAAATGAATTGTTCAGCCTAAGCTTCCTGAAGGCAAAGCTTGAAGTAAGGGTTTATAGATAAATTGGGAGTGCAATCCAAGGGGGCAGAAGTGAGTGACAGATAAAATGCACAAAGGGAAACAGGAAAACCAAGGCAAGGTTGCTTTATTTATTTTTTAAATTCAAGTATAGTTAATTTACAATGTTATCTTATTAATACTTTCTGGTGTACAGCAAAGCTTTTCAGCTATATGTATATGTGTGTGTGTGTATATATATATATATATATAATTCTTTCCCATTATGATTTATTATAGCATATTGAATATTGTTCCATACAGTAGAGCCTTGCTGTTTATCTACTTTATATATAGTAGTTTGTATCTGCTAATCCCAAATTTCTAATTTATGCTCCCCATCCCTTTGGTAACTGGTTTGTTTTCTATATCTGTGAGTCTGTTTTATAAATAAATTCATTTGTGTCATATTTTAGATTCCACTCATAAGTGATATCGTGTGATAATTGCCTTTTCTAACTTACTTCACTTAGCATGACAGTCTCTAGGTCCATCCATGTTGCTACAAATGACAATATTCCATTCTCTTTTATGGTCCAGTAGTATTCTATATTGTGTGTGTGTGTGTATCATTGAGGTGGCAACCATAAGTGCCTAGTTACTATATCCCATGTAAAGAAACCTGATGAAATACAAATACATTGTAGAAAGAAGAGGGAAAGAGAAAGAGGAAGAAGGGAAAGAAAGAAAGAGGCAATTATCTACTGAATCTTCTCTTCCGTTTGTCAAAAATTCTTCCATGGAACATAAACTTCCTTGCTCTTCCGGTTAGCACATTGAGTCAGCATGTGAGTTCACACAGCATGATGTCAAGCCCCGTATTAGACAGGAATTCAGATCATGAGCTAGAGGTAAGGTGCTGTCAGCTTTCAACTACACAAAGTCAGTCAGAGTCCACGGCAGAGGCTACAGAAAGAGATGAGAACTAGAATATTGGAAAGAGTACATAAAATTTCATTGAACACTTCCAGTATAGCCCTATGGGTCTTCTCATACGTTCTGTTAACAGCAGTCCATCACAGGGTCTTTGCAGCTGCCATCTCTGCAAAGACAAGCTGCAAGAGGATTACTGAAAGAGCTACAATTCCTGCTGCTGTAGTTGGTCCCTGAGCCATAACTGTTAACATCACCTCCCTTTAATATCCAATAATACAGTGTTATAATATTATTTTATATAATCTGATGATAGCTTTTACAGATGTTAAAGAGGAGAATTATAACTATATAGTCTTTTTTATTAAGCTACATGTTTACCATTTCTGATATGGGCATACTTCATTTTATTTGTGCTTTGTTTTATTGCACTCCACAGATTATGAGTTGTTTTTTTGTTTTGTTTTGTTTTTACAAATTTGTGCCACAGGTTTGTGGCAACTCTGGATGGAACAATTCTATTGGCACAATTTTCCCCATAGCATCTGCTCACATTTCACTAATTCTCACCGTATTTCCAACCTTTTCATCAGTGTTTTATTTTTATGGTGATCTGTAATCAGCGATCTTTTATGTTACTATTGTAATTGTTTTGGGGTGCCACAAACTGTGTTCCAACTGCTCCACTGACCAGCCATGCCCCATGTCTCTCCCTCTCCTGGGGCCTCCCTATTCCTTGAGACACAATATTGAAATTAGGCCAGTTAATAACCCTACACTGGCCTCTAAGAGTTCAAGTGAGGGAACATTTGCAAGTATCTCACTTTAAATCAAAAGTTAGAAATGATTATGTTTAGTGAGAAAGAAAAAGCTGAGACAGGCTGAAAACTAGGCCTCCTGAGTCAAACATTTAGCCATTGTGAATGCAAAAGAAAAGTTCTTAAAGGAAATTAAAAGTGCCGCTCCAGCGAACTCATGCGTGATAAAAATGCCTTATTGCTGATTTGGAGAAGGCTTTAGTGGCCTGGACAGAAGAACAAACCAGCCACAACATTCTCTTAAGCCAAAGTCTAAATCAGACCCATGCCCTGTGACAGTGAAAGTCACTCAGTCGTGTCCGCTCTTTGTGACCCCATGGACTATACAGTCCATGGGATTCTCTAGGCCAGAATACTGGAGTGGGTAGCCTTTTCCGTCTCCAGGGGATCTTCCCAACCCAGAAATTGAACCAGAGTCTCCTGCATTGCAGGCAGATTCTTTACCAACTGCGCTATAACGGAAACCCCCTAACTCTCTTCAATGCCACAAAAACTGAGAAAGGTGAAGAAGTGGCAGAACAAAAGTTTGAAACTGACATAGGTTGGTTCATGAGGTTTAAGGAAAGTAGTCATTTCTATAACCCCAAAGTGCAAAGCGAAGCAGCAAACACTAATGTAGAAGCTGCAGCAATTTATCCAGAAGATCTGGTTAAAATAATAAAGGAAAGTGGTCACACTAAACAAAATTTTTTGATGTAGCTTCCTTATATTGGAAGAAGATGCCCCCTAGAACTTAAATAGATAAAGAGGAGAAGTCAATGTCTGGCTTCAAAGCTTCAAAGGATAGGCTGGCTCTTGTGGTATTAACCTGCTGGTGACTTGAAGCTGAATCCAGAGAACATTTACCATTTCAGAAATCTTAGGCCCTTTCTGCAGAGAAGACAATGACAACCCACTCCAGTACTCTTGCCTGACAAATCCCATGGAAGGAGGAGCCTGGTATGCTGCAGTCCATGAGGTCGCTAAGAGTCGGACACAACTGAGCGACTTCACTTTCACTTTTCACATTCACACATTGGGGAAGGAAATAGCATCACACTCCAGTGTTCTTGCCTGGAGAATCCTAGGAACGGGAGAGCCTGGTGGGCTGCCGTCTATGGGGTCGCACAGAGTCGGGCACGACTGACGCAACTTAGCAGCAGCAGCAGGCCCTTTCTGAATGCTAAATCTACTCTGCCTTGCTCTCTAAATGGAGCAACAAAGCCTGGAAGACAGCACATTTGTTTACCACATGGTTTATTGAATATTTTAAGCCGACAAGTGATATCTATTGCTCCGAAAAAGATTCCTTTCAAAATATTATTGCTCACTGAAAGTGCACCTCTCACCCAAGATCTCCGATGGAGACATACAATTAGATTAATGTTGTTTTCATGCAAGCTAATACAACATTCATCCTATAAGTTGTGGGTCAAGGAGTAATTTTGACTTTCAACTTTTATGATTTAAAAGAGACATTTCGTAAGGTTATATAGCTGCCTTAGATAATGATTCTTCTAATGGATCTGGGCCAATTCAATCAAAAACCTTCTGGGAAGGATTCACCATTCTAGATGACATTAAAGACATTCCTGATTTATGAGGGAAAATCAAAATACAACATTAACAGGAGTTTGGAAGAAGGTGATTCCAGCCCCTGTGTACTTGGATGAATTCAAGGTTTTAGTGGAGGAAGTAACTGCAGATGTGGTGAAAATAGCAAAAGAACTAGAATTAGAAGTGGAGCCTGAAGATGTGACTGAATTGCTGTAACCTTATGATAAATCTTTAACAGATTGAGTATTTCTTTTGGATGAGTAAAGAAAATGGCTCCTTGAGATGGGATCTACTCTGGTCAAGCTGTGAAGATTGTTAAAATGACAACAAAGGATTTAGAAGAGTGCTTAAACTTAGTTGATAAGGCAGGGTTTGAGAAAGTTGACTCCTCCAATTTCAAAAGAAGTTCTACTGTGAGTAAAAGGGTCGGGAAGATCCCCTGGAGAAGGAAATGGCAACCTACTCCAATACTCTTGCCTGGAGAATCCCATGGAGGGAGGAGCCTGGTAGGCTACAGTCCATGGAGTCGTAAAGAGTTGGACACGACTGAGCGACTTCACTTTCACTTTAACAGCAGAGCAGGCTATAGAGAAATAGTTTGTGAAAGAAAGAATCTAATGCAATGAACTTCATCTTATTTTTTTATTTTTATTTTTTTTTTTTTTGTGAAAAATGCTTCAATTTATTTTCTTTTCTACTGTGATTTTAATGGAAATTGCAAAATTCCCCCTTAATGTATTTTAAGAAATTTATTATTTTTTTTTCTAAATTAATTTTTATTTTTTAGTTTGTTTTGCTTTACTATACTGTATTCGTTTTGTTACACATTGACATGAATTAGCCATGAGTGTACATGAACTCCCAATCCCGACCCCCACCTCCACCCTCCCGCCCCACACCCTCTCTCTGGATTATTCCCGTGCATCAGTCCCTAGCATCCTGCATCCTGCATCAAACCTGGACTGGCAATTCGTTTCGCTTATGATATCACACATGTTACATTGCCACTCTGCCAACCCATCCCACCCTCTCCCTCTCCCACAGAGTCCAAAAGGCCATTCTATACATCTGTGTCTCTTTTGCTGTCTTGCGTACAGGTTTATCATTACCATCATTCTAAATTCCATATATATGTTTTTAGATCTTTAATCCATTTTGAGTTTATTTTTGTGTATGGGGTTAGAAAGTGATCTAATTTCATTCTTTTACAAGTGGTTGTCCAGTTTTCCCAGCACAAAAATATGGAACGCTTCACGAATTTGCGTGTCATCCTTGCGCAGGGGCCATGCTAATCTTCTCTGTATCGTTCCAATTTTAGTATATGTGCTGCCGAAGCGAGCACTCATCTTATTTTTTTAAATTGCCATGGCTACCCCAGCCTCCAGCAACCTCCACTCTGATCACCAGTAACCATCAACACTGAGCAAGGCAAGACCCTCTACCAGCAAAAGATGTAACTCACTGAAGGCTCAGATGATGGTTAGCATTTTTTAGCAATAAAGTATTATTATTTAAGGTATGTACATTATTTTCTAAGACAAAATGCTATTTCACAATTAATAGACCACAGTAAAGTATAAACATAACTTTTATATGGAGCTTCCCAGGTGGCACTAGTGGTAAAGAATCCATCTGCCAATACAGGAAATGCAAAATATGTGGGTTCGATCCCTGAGTCGGGAAGATCCCCTGAAGTAGAAATTGTAACCCGCTCCAGTATTCTTGCCATGGACAGAAGAATCAGGAGGGCTACAGTTCATGGGGCTGGAAAGAGTCAGACATGACCGAGTGACTGAGCACACACAACTTTCATACACATTGGAAAACCCAAAAATTCATGTGACTAGCTTTATCACAACATTCACTTTATTGCACTGTTCCGGAACCAAACCCAAATCCACTTCCACTAATTTTACCAATACTCAGAGTATTTTTAAAAAATAAATGCTTCTCAATTTGTTGTATGCTCTTTGATCAATTTAAACAGTTTTTTGTTTGTTTATTGTTTTGTCACTGTGTTTTGGGAAGAGAATTTGCACAGCTCCTCATCCAGCCATCCCAGAATATGAAAAAATATTTTCATAAAATAAGTAAGGGAAAGATGGAAAAATCAAGAAATTTTAAAAAATAATCTAAATTTTTATAAAACATTTGATAAAATTTTCAAGTAACTGCACATAAGGCAAAAACCAATTCAAGATGAACAATCCTCTGCAAAATGTAAGGTCAAGGGAAAAATCAGATAAATCAGCTAAACCCCAAGTAATATCTGCAAAATAAAATTGAGAATTCTCATCCAGCAATTACTAGTGTTGATCACAGAAGCATAATATGGTGTATGTTTATTTAAAAGCTCTCACCACAGGAATATAATGTTGTCTAGGCCCCTAAATTATAATTCATATTGTAATAATGGGATAGGGGAAGGGTCTGAATGATGGACCTAACGCAGTCTGGGGATTGGCCACACGGTAAAGACTATCCAGAGTGAGGTAGTGGGCAGGAGCACAGGTGGAACCAAGAAAGAAGACAAAAGAATAAAAATTTGACATTGCGTGGACATGTGTAATTTCAATTTGTGGGCTTGAGAAATTCTTAGGTATGGGAATGCCTGCCCTTTCTCATGGCACAAAACTGACAATACCAATAAATCAATGTAAGTAAATTTTTGGTATCTTGCCTACTTCGTATGTCAGCATTATATCATGGACAGGTCCATGATCCAGATGTGGAAAACCTCATTCTTTCAAAGTGCCTCTAAACTGAATTCAGAATATAGTGTATATGAAAGCATATCCCTGTCTCTTAGTTCTGCCAAGCAGAGTGAGAAGGGTTTTAAAGGTTAGTTATGGTTCAGTGGGAAATTGTGACTACAACTAACCTAATCTTATTATTAAATCCTCTTGAACACAGTAAATTGTTACTGAGAACACATGTCCAAAGAGAAAGCAATCACTGTTCTATGAATACATTACTTTCAAATTGTGTTTCTAGTTAAGACACTACACTGTGTCAGTATCATCTGGAGGTGCTACTGCTCATGTTCTAAGGTTGCTTGGAAAAAGCTCTTTTGCAGTAGGAGAAAATAAAATCAACATGCAAAATTAAGTAAAACCAAGAGATGGCAACAAAGCACTGAGTGATATTTGTTTCTGGACCAGACATTCCTGAAGCCAAATAACCAAAGATTAGAGAAGTAGAAATAACAACAACAATATTACTTCATTTTTTCCCAGATTTTCTAAATTTGAAAATACCAGAAACACCCAGTACAGGAAATATGTGAGGAAACTCACACTATAAGGGTCAGTTGGTACAACTTTAGTGGAAAGCTATTTAGCAGTAGATACAAAATTCTAAATAGTAAATAACTTGACCTATCACTTACACTCCTATGAGTTTATTCCACTGGAAAACATTTCTCATAAATGCAAATATATAAGCATTTTCATTGAGATATTCTCTATAAAAAGGAGAATCAGATGCAACCTGTTTATGAATACGTAGAAACAAAAGATTACATGTTTCATACTACATTCCCTTAAGTCTCTTTTGTCCTTTTCCTTTCCTTTACTGTTAAGTTTTAAGACTCTCAAGTCCCACCCTTTTCTGTGGGCACTAACCCCTAATAATAATATTTAGTTCTTTAAAATGGTGACCTTTCTTTTAACTGTTACTAGTAAAAATAAATCTCAGAAAATTAAGGGGGAAATGTCCGTTCTTTCTGTAAAAAATTAATAAACAGAAACCTCAATTAAAATAAAGTCAAAAGGTCAGAGAGGGAGTGCTCATGCCCTACAATGGTAGCAGAGCCCAACAGGAAGAACAAAAATTTCCTCTTCTTTCCTGGCAAGAGTTCAGCCGATGAGAGACTGTCACAACTCACCCAATGAGCAGCTATCGACTCTTTTTGCAAAAGAGAAAAAAGCCTCCTCAACTTCTTTATTTCCTTTATAAAGAGTTCTTCTCTTCACTTCTGCTGGGAGCTTGCACTTGGCTTACCATGGTTGCAGACTTTGAATTGCAATTCTTTCTTGATCCCAGATAAACTCATTATTTCTGCTAGAGAAATAACTGGCAGTTATTAGTTAACAAATAACTTTTGATTTAGGTACATGTCTTATAGCTGCAGAAAATCAGATACTGTTCTACATCACAAAGTCAGTTTTGATAAGATTGGAATCATTCATCAGACTGTCTTACTCTCCATTGCTGTGAAGAGACTTGTTTTTCAGTATTTAACTGAAACTATCCCTTTCTGTACCCACTCCAGTGTTTTTGCCTGGAGAATCCCAGGGGCGGGGGAACCTGGTGGGCTGATGTCTATAGGGTGCACAGAGTCGGACAGACTGAAGTGACTTAGCATCAGCATCAGCATCCCTTTCTGTTTATTGTTTAACAAATGAGTTTTCTTTTAAGATATATGGATTTAAAAGAATGAGGGTAATTCCTATAAAGCATACTTTTAATCTCAAAAGTCTTCAATCCTGGGAGTTCCCTGGTAGTCTAATGGTTAGGACTTGGTGCTATTGCTGCTGGGGCCAGGGTTCAATCCCTGGTCAGGGAACCAAGATCCCACAAGCTGTGTGGTACAGCCAAAAAAAGACAAATGAAAGAAAAAACTGGACTTTCATAAGGCACATGCACTGAGCAGTCAGATCAGACTGCTGCTGCAAACAGGAATACTGTAGTGGCACACAGAAGGGAGGACCAGCCTTGCAATTTCTTATTAAATTTATTGCCCTCATACTGAATTGGATACTAACGTACCTCTAGAAATACAAATATTTGTGTTTTGTGGAGGATCTTTGTTAAGTCATAGAAGGAAAACGGACTTTCCCTTATCCACATCTATTTACAAAATTTTATGGCTGATACATTTCTGATTCAAACTAGGAATTTCAATAAATCTATCTCACCTGAATCAAAACATTTTTAAAAGACTAATTTTTTAGAGTAGTTTTAAATTCACAGCAAAATTATAAAGAAGGTAGAGATTTCCACAGACCCTTTCCTTCCACACATGTACTGTCTCCTCCATTATGAACACCTCCCAATAGAGTGGTATATTTCTTACAATTAGTGAACCTACACTGACATATAATTATCACTTCACTCTTGGTGTTATACATTCTATGGGTTTGGATAAATGTATAATAATATGTATCCATTATAGTATTATACAGAATATTTTTTCACGGCTTTAAAATCCTCTGTGTTCTGCCTATTCATCTCTCCTCCCACCCACCCCCAATCCCTTGCAACTGCTAATCTTTTCAATGTCTCCACAGTTTTGCTTTTTCCCAGAATGTCACATAGTTGGAATTATACAGTATAAATGTTTTTCACATTGATGCTTTTACTTAATGAGAAATGGAATATTTCCTGCCATATCAGTAAACAAGGATGTCACAGTCATCAGCCATTGTGGCCCTCCAATGTGCACTGCTGAACTTTAAGGGCACTCAGGAAAGAGAAGAATACTTGTCCTCTAGTAGCCATCAGACCACAGCTACTCCCTATGGTGAGCCCCAAGGGAGCTCAGGATGTGAAAAACACAGGATACTGGCCCTGGATAGCTGAAGTGCATATGAAAGGAATGATTTCAGTAAGCCCACACTCCTGCATCTTCCCATACACAGAAAACCACTAAATTCCTTAACTTGAGAGATCTGGTTTTCTTTAATTAATAGTTGTATATAACCTGGCTCCTCCCTGTACCTCCTCCTCAGAGTAGTTCCCTCAGTGTTACCTGAGATGCTGTCTCCTGGGCTTGAAGTCCAAAATTTCCCATTGAATAAAACATAACTCTCAACTTTTAGGTTGTGAATATTTTTAAAGTTGACTCTAGAAATATGTATTTAAGTTTCCTCCATGTCTTTTCATGACTTGGTGGCTCTTTTAGATTCCATTGTCTGGGTGTACCATAGTTTATTTGTCCATCTGCCTACTGAAGGACATCTTGGTTGCATCCAAGTTTTTGCGATTATGAGCAAGACTGCTATAAACATCTGTGTGCAGGTTTTTGTGGGGTTATAAGTTTTCCGTTCCTTTGGGTAAATACCATGCAGTGTAGTTACTGTTTCTCACTCTCTTTCTTCCTCTTAGGTAGGATACAATGGCTGTAGGGTGGTCTGGGGATGAATATTTCCCTTCCCCCAGGTAGGTTTAGGCTCTGATTAGTTTCTCATGAGGGCAAGACTTGTCAAGAGGAATCAGTTCAGTTCAGTTCAGTCGCTCAGTCGTGTCCGACTCTTTGCGACCCCATGAATCGCCGCACACCAGGTCTCCCTGTCCATCACCATCTCCCGGAGTTCACTCAGACTCACGTCCATCGAGTCAGTGATGCCATCCAGCTATCTCATCCTCTGTCATCCCTTCTCCTCATGCACCCAATCCCTCCCAGCATCACAGTCTTTTCCAATGAGTCAATCTTCGCATGAGGTGGCCAGAGTACTGCAGCTTCAGCTTTAGCATCATTCCTTCCAAAGAAATCCCAGGGCTGATCTCCTTCAGAATGGACTGGTTGGATCTCCTTGCAGTCCAAAGGACTCTCAAGAGTCTTCTCCAACATCACACTTCAAAAGCATCAATTCTTTGGCGCTCAGCCTTCTTCACAGTCCAACTCTCACGTCCATACATGACCACAGGAAAAACAATAGCCTTGACTAGACAGACCTTAGTCGGCAAAGTAATGTCTCTGCTTTTGAATATGCTATCTGGTTGGTCATAACTTTTCTTCCAAGGAGTAAGCATCTTTTAATTTCATGGCTGCAATCACCATCTGCAGTGATTCGGAGCCCAAAAAAATAAAGTCTGACACTGTTTCCCCATCTATTTCCCATAAAGTAATGGGACCGGATGCCATGATCTTCGTTTTCTGAATGTTGAGCTTTAAGCCAACTTTTTCACTCTCCTCTTTCACTTTCATCAAGAGGCTTTTTAGTTCCTCTTCACTTTCTGCCATAAGGGTGGTGTCATCTGCATATCTGAGGTTATTGAGATTTCTCCTGGCAAGATGGATTCCAGCTTGTGCTTCTTCCAGCCCAGCGTTTCTCATGATGTACTCTGCAGAGAAGTTAAATAAGCAGGGGGACGATATACAGCCTTGATGCACTCCTTTTCCTCTTTGGAACCAGTCTGTTGTTCCATGTCCAGTTCTAACTGTTGCTTCCTGACCTGCATACAGGTTTCTCAAGAGGCAGGTCAGGTGATCTGGTATTCCCATCTCTTTCAGAATTTTCCACAGTTTATTGTGATCCACACAGTCAAAGGCTTTGGCATAGTCAATAAAGCAGAAAGAGATGTTTTTCTGGCACTCTCTTGCTTTTTCCATGATCCAGCGGATGTTGGCAATTTGATCTCTGGTTCCTCTGCCTTTTCTAAAACCAGCTTGAACATCAAGGAGTTCGCAGTTCACGTATTGCTGAAGGCTGGCTTGGAGAATTTTGAGCATTACTTTACTAGCATGTGAGATGAGTGCAATTGTGCGGTAGTTTGAGCATTCTTTGGCATTGCCTTTCTTGGGATTGGAATGAAAACTGACTTTTTCCAGTCCTGCGGCTACTGCTGAGTTTTCCAAATTTGTTGGCATATTGAGTGCAGCACTGTAATGGAAATAAAGCCAAACTAAACAAATGGGGCCTAATTAAACTTAAAAAGTGTCTGCTTGGGAAAGGAAACCATAAACAAGATGAAAAGATGACCGTCAGAATGTGAGAAAATAATTGCAAATGAAGCAACTGACAAAGGATTAATCCCCCAAATATACAAGTAGCTCGTGCAGCTCAATATGAAGCAAACAACCCAATCAAGAAACGGGCAGAAGACTTAAACAGACACTTCTCCAAAGAAGACATACAGATGGCCAGCAAAGCCATGAAAAAGTATTCAACATCGCTGATTATTAGAGAAATGCAGATCAAAATGACAATGAGGTAGCAATTGGCACCAGTCAGAATGGCCGTCATCAAAATGTCTACAAACAGTAAACGCTGGAGAGGGTGTGGAGAAAAGAGAACAGTCTTGTACTGTTGGGGTGGGGGGTGGAAATGTAAACTGATACAGCCACCATGAGACCAGTGTAGAGATTTCTTTAAAAGCTAGGAGTAAAATTACCATATGACAACAAACCCACTCCTGGGCATATACCCTGAGAAAACCGTAATTTGAAAAAGGTACGTGTACCCCAGCGTCCATTCCAGCATTATTCACAACAGCTATGACATGGGAGCAACCTAGACGTCCATTGACAGATGAATGGATAAAGGCGCTGTGGTAAATATAGACAAAGGAGTATGACTCAGCACAGTCAGAATGGCCGTCATCAAAATGTCTACAAACAGTAAACGCTGGAGAGGGTGTGGAGAAAAGAGAACAGTCTTGTACTGTTGGGGTGGGGGGTGGAAATGTAAACTGATACAGCCACCATGAGACCAGTGTAGAGATTTCTTTAAAAGCTAGGAGTAAAATTACCATATGACAACAAACCCACTCCTGGGCATATACCCTGAGAAAACCGTAATTTGAAAAAGGTACGTGTACCCCAGCGTCCATTCCAGCATTATTCACAACAGCTATGACATGGGAGCAACCTAGACGTCCATTGACAGATGAATGGATAAAGGCGCTGTGGTAAATATAGACAAAGGAGTATGACTCAGCCATAAAAAGGAATGAACTTGAGTCAGTTCTAGGGAGGAGGATGAACCTAGAGCCTGTTGTACAGAGCGAGGTAAATCAGAAAGTAAGTAAGTAAAGTCACTCAGTCGTGTCCGACCCTTTGTGACCCCATGGACTGCAGCCCACCAGGCTCCTCAGTCCATGAGATTCTCCAAGCAAGAATACTGGAGTGGGTTGCCATTTCCTTCTCCAGGGGATCTTCCCGACCCAGGGATCGAACCCGGGTCTCCTGCATTGGTGGCAGACGCTTTAACCTCTGAGCCACCAGGGAAAAGAGAAAAATAAAAATCGTGTAATGACACGTGTGTATGAAATCTAGAAACATGGTGCTGATGAACCTATCTGCAGGGCAGAAACGGAGACGCAGACTGTGTCCTCACTTGTGGACACAGTGAGGGCAGGAGGGGGGGACGAATTGAGAGAGTGGCGTCGACGCGTATACGTCGCCGTGTGTGAAACAGCTAGTGGGAAGCGGCTGTAGACACAGGGAGCTCAGCCCTGCTCCGCGACAACCCAGAGGCTGGGACGGGGTGAAGGTGGGAGGGAGGCTCTACAGGAGAGGCCGCACGCATACTAGGCTGATCCAACCCATTGCGTGGCAGAAACAATACAACCTTGTTAAGCAATCACCTTCCAATTAAAAATTAAAAAAAAAAAATGCTTTCCATAGGACTGGAAAAAAGAAAGAAAGTGTGTATTCAAGTGCTAACTTTTTAGAGCTTTTTTTGATGTGCACCATTTTTAAAGTCTTTATTGAATTTGTTATAATATTGCGTCTGTTTTATGCATTGTTGCTTGGCCAGGAGGCATATGATCAAATTCTCTTAGCTCCCTGACTAGGCATGGAGCCCCTACCCCTGCATTGGAAGGTAAAATCTTAACCACTGAATCGCCAAGGGAAGCCCTCAGTTTTCTCTGAATTGGAATATTGGATTTTGGGGTTCTTCTTTTTATTCTGTTAGGGGTTTCTTATGTTTTCCAAAATTTCTACCGCAAACATTTGCTATAGTGTTAATCATAACATTTTTTTGGAAATTACTTAGCTCTGTCACATTTTAGCTTTTAATCCCACAGTGATTTTGGATCGACATGCCACCTGTAGTCTTCCTCTTTCACCTTGCTGCGCTCTACTGTTACTATCTACATTTTCCTCATAAAGGGAAGATGGCATTTTAATTTGCTGAGACAAATGTGGAGCAAACCATTTACGTCTGTGTTTATAATTCTGCATTTGTTGTATGCTTTGGGGAAAACAAACCAAAATAAAGGTTTCCATTTTTTTATTAGCTCCATAATTACTTTCTGCAGTATTCTGCCATGATAGCAGAACACTTAAAAATGTAATTAAGAAATTCTCAACCACAGCAGGAATTTTTCCTGGAAAAAAAGAACCTTCAATATCCAACTCAATGATCAAGAGAAACTGGACCTTGAAGGCTGTTTCTAAACCTTGACCTCTGAGGGAGAAAGACTCATACAGGCACCATTTCAAATCCGTGGTGATTATAGTCAAAACAACTCATCTTTTAGTCATTACCTTATTATTTGATGTAGCTGTTGCACTGGTGATTTCCATATTTTCCCCTCAGATACTTGAGTTTGTCTCATTGCATTTTGCAAAGTCTACTGTTGCACCATCTCAGGGAATCCAAGAGGCAGCATAATTGAAAAATCCTGGGTAAAGTAGTTATCTTCTGATTAAAAATAAATAAATAGATTTTAAAAAGTTAAAAAATCTGTAATGTGGATTCGTTGCCCACCGTAGGTGGAAGCAGCTGCCCTGCTCCGGTCCTGTCTGAGTCAGGAAGCGACTTTCTCTCCCTGCTCACCTGCTGGCCCCCTCCCCAGCCTCCTGCCAGCCTTCTTCTAGAGCTGATTCTGCCTGAAGTATGGCCCCCGTTTTTTTCAGGAGATTGAAGTCTGGTTTTAAAAGGGGCAATTGGTAAAAGCTCTAGAGAAAACTGTCTATCTTGTTCTTTAAAAGAAACTATGTGATATTTTGGGCTTCCCAGGTGGTGCTGATGGTAAAGAATGTGCCTGCCAATGCAGGAGATGCAAGCGATGGGGATTCCGTCCCCAGGCCAGGAAGAGCCCGCTCCAGTATTCTTGCCTGAGAACCCCAAGACAGAGGAGCCTGGTGGGCTACAGTCCACGGGGCTGCAGAGAGCTGGACACGACTGAGCTACTAAGTATACACACACACGTAATATTTTACTATGGGTAATAGAGATTAAATAAATCTGAGTAGTCTTTTTACCTTGGAAGGTGGGGGGAGGTCAGACTCACCTCCTATTATCCAGGATATAGTCTCACTACTTTAGCTTTTTTGGAGGGCATAGGGGAAATTCGTTGTTTAGAGACAGTTTTATTTCATAAAATAGTGTGATAGTTAAATAACTGTTTTAGATAAAGCCTGCACATTTCAATGGACAAATAAATAGATAATGTCAGAGATATTTATTACAAAAATCTATCCTCATATTTTATTTAGTCAGAGTCGTTCATAACCTTAAGAAAAAAGCTGCTGGCTTGAAACGTTCATAAAGTAACAAACAAATACCCTTGGGCGAAGAGTCTCCCCACATAAATTGATTTCTAAATAAAGATTCAATTTAGATTTAAAAGTCTTGTATGCACCCAGAGGTATCTTTACATCTGTAATTTCCTTGTGGGGTTCTGGTGCCTGATTCTGCTGCCATCAACTTCTTATTAGCTGCTTTCACATGGAAGAAGCAAAGCTTCCAATTAGCACAGCTTTTTTTTTTTTTAGGCAATACACTATAACTTTTATTTTATATAATTTAGATTACAATGAAGCACAATCAACGAATCTATACTGAAGAAAAGTGTTCTACTTCAAAACACTGAATGCATAAGGGTGTGTTTTTAATTAAAATGTTCAAGGTACTTATTTATTGTGGTCTCTGATTTCTCACTTTAACTGATTTTTTTTTCAAACAATGGACCAAATATCTATCCAGATAACAGAATAAATGGTTTTCTACTGAATATCTATGTGACTGTCTCTGTTTGAATGTTAACTGTATTTTTCTCTTTTTCTAGTTCTTTTTCCTTTGCAGAGTAAAGTAGTTTTGAAGCTTAGCTATATATGTGGACAGCTTCAAAAACTAAAGAAGCCCAGGTCCTACCTTCTGAGATTCTTGTTACTGTGCAGCTGGGTGTAGAGCTTTAAATGCTCTTCAAGTGATTTTAATATGTATCCAGTTGAGAACTGTTGGCCCAGTAGATTTGGACCGTATAAATTGGTTATAATCACCTGTTCATAACTCAATTCCAGCTTACAGATTCAGGTCCTCAGTATATTCTTATGATTATTATTCTCTTCTGGTCTCTCACTGTATGAGTACTCTTTCTCTGATATAAATCACATTAAAGCGAATTTCCTGCAGTGGTCATTTTCAAATGTTCCTCCTCTGGAAACCATTTTCAGTTTTACTCTCAAAAGATGCTTTTCTTCCTCATAGTTGTGTGAAGTTCCTCGTGTGTGTAGCACAGCTTTTTTAACGAACATGTGTTAGAAATCCCTGCTAAAATATATCTTACATTGATCTGGTCTTTATCAACCCCCCCTTTTTTTTTGGCTTTTACTGTTTGGGCTCACCTAGCCTTAGATTAGGAGAAGGCAATGGCAACCCACTCCAGTATTCTTGCTGGAAAATCCCAGGGATGGGGGAGCCTGGTGGGCTGCCGTCAATGGGGTCGCACAGAGTTGGACACGACTGAAGTGACTTAGCAGCAGCAGCAGCCTTAGATTATGATATTCCTGAGATAAAATTCAAAAATGAGAAAATCTTTTTTTTCTCTTCATTGGGAAATATCAAGATAGCCTTACATCTTGGCTGGATTACATTTTAAACATGCACAGTTATTATTATCAGACATTATTTTTAGGTTGGTTGTGAACCTTCCATCCTCCTGAGGGTGCAGGTGATGCTGAAAGCTTTTGGAGCAAAGCCGCATCCCGAGTGGTAGCCTCACCCCGGGTCCTTGCCCCTGCGGCCGGTCCTCTGGGAGGGCCACTGAGCCTACAGGGCATGGGACCGTCCCGGGGCCTCAGTGCGTTCACGCGGGGCCGCTTCTCTTCATCCCTCTGCGTTCGCGGGGGCGGAGTGGGAAAGAATCTGTCTGCCAAGCAGGAGACACAGGCTTGATCCCTGAGTCGGGAAGATCCCCTGGAGGAGGAGATGGCAACCCCCTCCAGTATTCTTGTCTGGGAAATCCCACCGACAGAGGAGCCTGGGGGGCTACAGTCCATGGGGTTGCAAAGACGTCGGGCACAACTTAGCAACTGAACAGCGGTAACAACCACCTCTGCTTTCATCAGGAATAATTAGAACACCCTCTTGAGGGTCTGTGCGATGTTTCCCCTCTGACATCAGTCCTGGAGTACGGGAACTACATGCTTTTCTCACTTAGAGTCGCGCATTTCCAATTCATTAACACAGCCCGGAAGGGCAGGTGTTCTGCTGGCTGCCTGGCTGAACCTCAGCCCTGCACAAGCTTTTGGCCCAACTTGGCCTTTGTGCGGACTTCCGCAGGAAATGGAGTCGCATCAGGCACACCCTAGGGTTTGGAATTTTGTGGAAGGTGGGGAGAGCTTCTGGTACGTTGCAGGGTATTTCGCTTGTGAGGTTCTCATCACACTGCTGTCTTCCAGAGTCTTTCTTCTGCTGTCTCACCGCCAAGAGGGGTCCTTGCTGCCCTTCATCCATGTCAGCTGTTCCTCTTCCCAGACCCCACTCTGTAGAGGGCTTATCACTCTGCAGACAGTGAAAATGACCTTGAAGTCACGGGTGTGTCCTTCGAATGTGTCTGCCTAGGCCTGGAAGAGTAACCAGTGCCTCAGTAACCAGTGAACTCTCAGTAGATACTTGAGGGATAAATAAATGAACAGACTGTTAGTCGCTCAGTCGTGTTTGACTCTTTGCGACCCCGTGAACTGTAGCCTGCCAGTTCAGTTTCCCAGCAAGAATACTGGAGTGGGTTGCCATTCCCTTCTCCAGAGGATCTTCTTGACCCAGGGATCGAGCCCGGGTCTCCTGCAGAGCAGGCAGATTCTTCACTGTCTGAGCTACGAGGAGATGCCATTAATTGTGAAGATTTACTCCTTTCACTTTGAAAGGAGTGGAGAGTTTCTTCTTTGGCTTTCTTTCCTGGTTTATCTCTATTGTTATCAGTGTTTATGGTAGTAAGGTGAAATGGGAAAGTAAAGCAATTAAAAAATTTAAAGAGCAAATCATATTGAGGGAATTTTTTCATTCATTCCTTCAGCCAATAATTTTCGAGAGCCTACTAGTGGCTGGCAAAAGCTCTCCTTGACCAAACTTTAGCCAGGCTCCTCCAAGCTCTCTCTTCTGCTGTTTTTGTTTTGGTCATGCTGCAGGGCTTATGTTCCCTGACCAGGGATTGAACCTGCGCCCCCTGCATTGCAAAGTTTAACCACTGGGCCAGCAGTGGGTCAAACCACCAAGCCCTTTCCTTGACTAGCTTTAACCTTGGTCCTCATCCCATCTATGGTCTGCTGAACTCAGTCTTAGCAAAGCATCATGCCAACTCATCCCCTATACGCTTGATATCTGATCATCCTGGCCTGCCTTCAGCAAGAATCCTGTTGGGTCAGTAAATCAAGAATCCTTCACCCTGATATCTCCTCTTAGTAATTATCTGTCTTCTAGCCCCTGCCTTCAACATGCTACTGACTGTAAATCCCCAGCTGTCCTTGCCCTGTTTGGAGTTGAGCTCCTCTCTTTATTGCAATACCCATACTGAGGTTGTCTCAAATGAGTGTCTTCTCTACTGTTTTAACAAATGTCAGAATAATTCTTTCATTAACAGTGTCAGGCAAAACAGATAAGTCACTAGTTTTCATGGAGCTTAAATTCTAGCTGGTGTAGAGAGAAAATAAACAAAAAACCAAAACTAAAAAAAAAAGGCATAAAACAAACATAATAAATACCAAATGGATTAAGGCTTCCCTTTATGTGAATGGAAGGCTTCCTTAGCCTGGGCTATCACAGAGGACCACTCCAGGGAGGAAACCTGTCAGCTGAGAGCTGGAAGGCAAAGCCATCAGGCAGGATGGGAAAAGGGCCCTTCAAGGCCCAAAGCATGGCTGGTGTGGCCCCCCGGAGGCTGGACCCAGCGGAGCCCTGGGGACACCCTGGAATGCGAGTAAGCAGGAGGGTAGCACACGGTGACACCAGGAAGCGAAGGGCTGCGATGAGCTGTGAAGGCTGGGGAAGGAGTTTGGGAAATCAGAGTGATTATATCCTTTGCAGCCAAAGATGGAAAAGCCCTATACAGTCACCAAAAACAAGACCGGGAGCTGATGGTGGCTCAGATCACGAACTCCTCATTGCCAAATTCAGACTTAAATTGAAGAAAGTAGGGAAAACTGCTAAACCATTCAGGTTTAATCTAAATCAAATCCCTTATGATTATACAGTGGAGGTGACAAATAGATTCAAGAGATTAGATCTGATAGAGACAACACCTGAAGAAATATGGATGGACGTTCGTGACATTGTATAGGAGGCGGTGATCAAGACCATCACCAGGAAAAAGAAATACAAAAGGGAAAATGGCTGTATGGGGAGGCCCTACAAATAGCTGAGGAAGAAGAGAAATGAAAGGCAAGGAGAAAAGGAAAGATATACCTATTTGAATGCAGTTTCAAAGAATAGCAAGGAGAGGTAAGAAAGCCTTTCTCAGTGATCGTGCAAAGAAATAGAGGAAAACAATAGATTGGGAAAGACTAGAAATCTCTTCAAGAAAATTAAAGATACCAAGGGAACATTTCATGCAAAGATGGGCTCAATAAACTACAGAAACGATATGGACCTAATGGAAGCAGAAGATATTAAGAAGAGGTGGGAAGAATACACAGAAGAACTGTACAAAAAAGATCTTCATGACCTAGATAATCATGATGGTGTGATCACTCACCTAGAGCCAGACCTCCTGGAATGTGAAGTCAAGTGGACCTCAGGAAGTATCACTATGAACAAAGCTAGTGGAGGTGATGGAATTCCAGTTGAGCTATTTCAAATCCTGGAAGATGATGCTGTGAAAGTGCTGCACTCAATATGCCAGCAAATCTGGAAAACTCAGCAGTGCCACAGGACTGGAAAAGGTCAGTTTTCATTCCAATCCCTAAGAAAGGCAATGCCAAAGAATGCTCAAACTACCGCACAATTGCACTCATTTCACACGCTAGCCAAGTAATGCTCAAAATTCTCCAAGCTAGGCTTTAACAGAACATGAACCGTGAACTTCCAGATGTTCAATCTGGATTTAGAAAAGGCAGAGGAACCAGAGATCAAATTGCCAACATCTGCTGGATCATCAGCAAAGCAAGAGAATTCCAGAAAAACATCTATTTCTGCTTTATTGACTACACCAAAGCCTTTGACTGTGTGGATCATAACAAGCTGTGGAAAATTCTGAAAGAGATGGGAATACCAGACCACCTGACTTGCCTCTTGAGAAATCTGTATGCAGGTCAGGAAGCAACAGTTAGAACTGGACATGGAACAACAGCCTGGTTCCAAATAGGAAAAGGAGTACGTCAAGGCTGTATATTGTCACCCTGCTTATTTAACTTCTATGCAGAGTACATCATGAAAAACGCTGGGCTGGATGAAGCACAAGCTGGAATCAAGACTGCTGGGAGAAATATCAATAACCTCAGATATGCAGATGACACCACCCGTATGGAAGAAAGCGAAGAACTGAAGAGCTCTTGATGAAAGTGAAAGAGGAGAGTGAAAAAGTTGGCTTAAAACACATTAAAAAGACTAAGATCTTGGCATCTGGTGACATCACTTCATGGCAAATAGATGGGGGGAAAATGGAAACAGTGACAGATTTTATTTTAGGCGGTCCAAAAGCACTGCAGATGGTGACTGCAGCCATGAAATTAAAAGACGCTTGCTCCTTGGAAGGAAAGTTATAACCAACCTAGATAGCATATTAAAAATCAGAGATATTACTTTGCCAACAGAAGTCTGTCTAGTAAAAGCTATGGTTTTTCCAGTGGTCACGTATGGATGTGAGAGTTGGACTATAAAGAAAGCTGAGCCCCGAAGAATTGATGCTTTTGAACTGTGGTGTTGGAGAAGACTCTTGAGAGTCCCTTGGACTGAAAGGAGATCCAACCAGTCCATTCTGAAGGAAATCAGTCCTGAATATTCATTCAAAGGACTGATGCTGAAGCTGAAACTCCAATACTTTGGCCACCTGACGCGAAGAGCTGACTCATTGGAAAAGACCCTGATGCTGGGAAAGATTGAAAGGCGGGAGGAAAAGGGGATGACAGAGGGCGAGATGGTTGGATGGCCTCACCGACTCGATGGACATGAATTTGAGCAAGCCTGGGAGTTGTGATGGACAGGGAGGCCTGGCGTGCTGCAGTCCCTGGTGTTGCAAAGAGTCGGACACGACTGAGCGACTGAACTGAACTGAAGGAGTTTGGAGTTTGTTTCATGTAAGGTTATTGTGGGCTTAAAATATTTGAGTGTCTTCTGAGTTTGTCATATTCTGTTGCTGTTGGTGGTGGGTTTGAGAAACTGTTAGACTTCTTCTCACTTTTACAGAAGCTTCTCTCTCCCTGGAGTTACCGGTTTATGTAAGATGACTCAAAGAAGAGAATTATTGCTCAGGGATGTTACTGTTTTCTTTGTTGTCTTTAATGCTCTGTGCAGAGTAAAAAAAAAGAATCTAGGAAATAGCCATTATGCAGGTTTTGCTTGGTTGCTTTTATTGTTTCTTATACCATCAGCTTCTCTCTGGGACCCCTTACCTCCTGGAGGGTCTTTCATAATAAAAGATAGTCTATTAATTGTTTTCTTTCTGCTTGCCTGGTACTTGCTGATACGAGAAAATATTGAATGTTTTAAGCCATCCCTACTAAGTTTCATAACCTGGTCATTCAAAACATTTACCTTTTAATTTCATTTTCTCACATTCTTAATTCTTCCTAATTACTAGAAAAGATTGTCGTATTTAAGTTCATGATGTTTTCATCATTCAACAATCCATATAATTTTCAAAAACTTTCGGAAGTCTTGTGATAGCCTATTTACTTGAAGAGCCTGCTATTGTATGGCGCTGTTGTGCGCTTGTGATGCTGATGGCCACTTCTCTCTGAGTCATTGGATGGCTGTATGTTTGTTTAACTCCATAAGAAACAGCTGAGTGGCTCTCCAGATCAGCACCACATTTTCTTTCCATCAGCAAAATCTGAAAGTGCTAGGAATACCGCCCCCTATTTGTAGGACAGATTATAGAACTGCCTGGGCAGCACGCTTCAGGGAGGATTATCTCCGCAAGGTGCCGATGTGTTGACCCATGAGACGTGTGTGTGTGTGTGCACACACGCTCACTCAGTTGTGTCTGACTGCAACCCCCTGGATGGTAGTCTTCCAGGCTCCCCCATCCATCAGATTCTGCAGCCAAGAATACTGGAGGGGGTTGCCATTTCCTTCTCCAGGAGATCTTCCTGACCCAGGGATTGAACCCATGTCTTCTGTATCTCCGGCATTGGCAGGCAGATTATTTACCACTGTACCGCCTGGAAAGCCCCTTCTAAGTGGTCAATCACTCTTCATTTCACTCCTTTAAATGATATAGTTAGGTAAACTGAGAATGAACTTGTGTCTAATCTTGTATGTGGTGCTAAGGAGGGGCAAAGAATTGCACGTGGTCTGTGGCCCAGCTGGCTGTCTGATGACTCCTTCCAGGGCAGGAGCAGGGAATCAGACTCATCTTTGGTTTATCGTAGTTTTTCCCTCTGGCATTGTCATGCATAGCAATGAGGTTAAAAGAAGGTTAGAAGTAATACTGCTTAGAACTACTGTTGATGCCAAGCTTTAGTCATCACTGTACTAATATTTAGGGCTGAAAGCACTCTGGGAATTTGATTTAAATCACCTGCTTTTACAGATGAAGAAAATAAAACCCATGGCAGAAGGTAACTTGTCAAGGTCATTCATCTCATTGTCTACCCCAGCCAAGGCTAAAACTCAAACCCTGACTCATCTGTTTGGTGCTCGTTTTGATGTTACTTAAGAATATCCATTATCAGTTCTCTGAATAAGCCTGGAATTTTCTTCATAGTTCTTTGTGAAAAATGTGCTTTTGTTTATAAGTACAGGTAGTGAAAGATAGAAATTGTTCAAATAAATTTTTTAAATTGTTGCAAAATAAGAAGACACTTGTAAAATCGTTTCATGAAGTAACTGGGTCTGAAAAGTTTTGAATTTTGCCCCCCCTTCAATCTATGTGATGTTTTTATGCAGTTGCCATGGGAGTGCATATGTTAGCTGCCAAAACCCTGAAACAGATCTTGGATGTTAAGCAGGTAAGATTAAGTCATAGCATTTAATTCTTGTTGAACAAAATATGACATCTATTTGGAGCACCATGTAGGTGCTGGAAAACTGTTACTTCTGTTCTTTCCATGCATCTGGGAGATTTAGACACCTTTAGTGGCCCGTTTAGACGCAACAGTAGTTTTCCAAAGTCCACATCTGTGGGAGCCCGAAATGTGGTTCTTCCAAGAAGACTTAAACGGCAATCCCTCAGGCTAGAACTTTTCAAGCACTGTTTACTTTCATATCAAGAAAGCCATCTGTGGTCTCTGAATAAACAAACGCCATTTGATTTTATCACACTGTTGAGTGTGTGGTTCAATGTACTATAACCACAGAATTAGGAAGTGGATGACAAGTGATTTTTTTCAAGAGCTCATGGGCTTTGAAATAAAACCAATAAAACCCTAATGCTAATAGTTTTCACATCTTACTAGAACAGTTCTATAAATTTAACCATGTACTAGTATCCTCTGTAGAATGAAGTCTTGTATAATCTTCCTTCTATGAACTTTCCATCTGACTTCAACTCCATCCAGCTAGCGGGATCTTTGGCTTTTTCAGAACACTTAGCGGGGGAGACCAGCTTTCCCTATGGGAATCTCCTATACTTCCATGTGGGCAGAGTGCCTTTGCTCCCAAGGGATGATGCCTGCATCATTTCATGCACGTTCTTCTTCAGTGGAAAATGATAGGCATTGCCCCCACACTTAATGAACCGATCAATTAAATGGAACTTGACCTAGCATGTGTAAATATGAACAAGCTCACTGATCAGTAATCCTATTGAGACGACTGTAAATCCGGGTCATGCTTTCTCTACGTGTCTAGATTGGGGGTCAGGAAACCTTTTCTGGAAAGGACCAGATAATAAATATTTCTGCCTCTGCTGGCCATATGGTCTCTGTCACAAGTACTCATCTCTGCTGTGCAAAAGCCTCCATAGACAATATGTAAACAAATGGATATGGCTGTGTTCCAAGGGAACTTTATTTACAGAAACAGGTGGCACACCCATGAGCTGCAGCTGGCTAACCCCGACCCCGCTGCCAGGATCGTGCTGTAGATGGATGCAAATTATGAACGAAGGACACAAGCCTCAGGAGTCCTTTTGGCTTTTATTTTGGCATTTTCTGCCTTTGTCCATGGAGTCAAGGTATTTCTATTTCATATTCTTACATGAGGATAATATGAACGTCCCTTCCATGTTTGTTCAGGAAAGCATGGGCCTTGAGAGGCAATCCCGTTCTGTCTATGCTGTTCTTTAGAGCGTAGCATGCTGCTCAGGATTAATAAATGTTAAATAATAATCATTTTTCAATTCACTGCCCTACCCTTTATGGAGTCTCCTTTGGCACCTTCAGAGGTGTTAAACAATGTAGCTTTTACAACATTCTGTTACATATTGTCAGCAGCACCTTGCTGAGAAATCACACACAAGAGAGAGTTAACTGCAAGCCGTAAGTATTCCTGACAGGTTGTTTCTGCACAGGTTTGGTTTCTCTTATATGAAGATTAAAAAGTCCTTTACACAGCTGGTAAAAAGAGCAGCACGCGTGGAAGCACCGAGCATGCACGCGTCACCAAAGGCAGCTCCCTGAAAGTCAGAACCTCAGTGCGCGAGGTCGCCGATCCAACCCGAGCTCCGCCTGCCTGGTGGCGATCACGGGTCTACGGCCCTGGGGGAGGGACGGCAAATCCTCAGAAACGGAGAATGTCTTCTAATAAACGTAACGCTTTCTTTCATGATTAATTCAAGAATTTCACCTTTGTAACCTCACCTAGACAGATCCCCTCTGCAGTAGGAGATGACAGCTCAGTCCAGGATTCTTGCCTGGAGAATTCTACGGACAGAGGAGCCTGGCGGACTGCAGTCCATGGGGCCGCAAAGAGCTGGACAGGACTGAGCGCGCACACACAAACACACGCACTAGAAAGATCCAAGTTAGTAGTCTTCTGTTTTTGTATTTGCTGTGAAGATAAGCTTTTTTTCTTTAAAAAAATTTTTTTTATTGAATTATAGCCATTTACAGTGTTGTATTAGTTTCAGGGGTAAAGCAAAATGATTCTGTCGTCCATATACACGTGTTCATCCTTTTCGGATTCTTTTCCCATACAGGTCATTACGGAATGCTGGGTGAAGTGCCCCGGGCCCTCTTTGATCACCGATTTTATATGTAGCAGCGTGTATGCGTCCATCCCAGCCTCCTAGTCATCCCTCCCGCCTTGTCTCTCCTTTGGAATGGGTGAGTTTGATTTCGAGATCTGTGAGTCTGTTTCCGATTCTTTGTGTCGCTCTTCCAGACTCCACAGAGGGGTGATGGCGCGGATGCGTGTCTCTGACTTGCCTCTCTTTCCACGCTCTTTGTTGGTGGGAACGCGCTGTTTTCTCTTCCACTGTTCCGAGTGCAGTGGTTCATATTGTCATATGGTGTCCTCGCGGATTGCTTCAGCTGGACTTGTGCCCGAAGCAGCAGGGACACTGCCTCCTGAAGCCGCAGCATCGTGTAAGTCCCGGCAGCGAAGCTTATGACTTCATCCCTCAGCAGCGCGGAGCGCCGCTGGGGCGCCCGGGCAGGAGAGCCGCGGAACGGGCGTCCCGGGAGCGCTGCGGCGCGGTCAGCCCGGCCGAGCTGCCTCTGCGGCCTCGCGCCTTGGGTGGTGATGGGCGGGACGGGCAGTGAGGGTCTTGGTGCTGTGAGTCAGGATGGGGGCCCGATGTGGGAGGCGCACCCAGCCAGCAGGCCGGACTGGGGCCCGTCAGGAAGGCTGCAAGTGGAATTCAGATAAGTGATTTTGACAGTCTTAATACAAAAAGTGTCTGCCTGCAGTGTGGGAGACCCAGGTTCAATCCCTGGGTTGGGAAGATCCTCTGGAGAAGGAAGTGGCAACCCACTCCAGTACTCTTGCCTGGAAAATTCCATGGACTGAGGAGCCTGGTGGGCTACAGTCCACGGGGTTGCAGAGTCGGACACGACTGAGCGACTTCACCTAATACAAAATAGCATGGCTGGATTTCCCAGGCAAGAGTACAGGAGTGGGTTGCCATTCCCATCTCCAGGGGACCTTCCAGACCCAGGGACAGAGCCTGGGTCTCTTGCCTTGCAGGCAGACTCTTTACTGGCTGAACCACGGGGGAAGCATCTTGAGAGTGAAAGTGCCCTGTGCTCAGAAGGTGGGTTACCGTTGAACACAGCTCACTGCCCTGCACGCTAAGCCCTGGTTTTCCTTATGTCAGTCCTGAACTCCTTATTTATCCGCCCCAACCCCCGCCATCTTCCCCTTTGGTAACAAGTTTATTTTCTGTGTCTATAAATATATCAAAAGATAACTAAAAGATATATAAAGGTTGTTTATATTGCTAACTGAAGAACCGAAGAACCACTGGTCCTGAAGTAGACCACCCAGGCCGAATGCAGGCTCGCAGTGGGCTTGTTTCAGCCAGGGCTGCTGCTGGGTTCCATCCGCCCGTCAGGTTCACCCAGCTGAACCTGCCCTGTCACTGCCTGAAACTGTCAGCAGACTGTCACGAATGCTCTGAAGACCCCCCGATGCTGTCGTGTTTCACTGTGGTCATATCAGCAGTGGCCTGTGCTTATCAACCAGCTCTCCTGTGTTTGCCCTTAAGGATAAAGACGTTTAAGCACCAAATAGCATGTTCCAAGCATTTTATTAAAAAAAGGAGGAAATAACATTTATTTATTTAAAAAGTTTACATCTGTTTTAGATGTTTCTCCAAAGAAAACATAGAGGCAAGAGTACTGGAGTGAGTTGCCATTGCCTTCTCCACAGATGGCTAACAAACACACCAAAAGGTGCTCCACGTAGCTCATTATTAGAGAAATGCAGATCAAAACCACAATGAGACATCACCTCACATGGATCAGAATGGCCATCATCAAAAAATCTATAAGTAATAAATGCTGGAGAGGATGTGAAGAAAAGGGAACCCTCTTGCACTGTTGGTGGGAATGTAAATTGTACAGCTACTATGGAAGACAATATGGAGGTTCCTTCAAAAACCAGGAATAAAACTGCCATATGACCCAGCACTTACACTATGGGGCATATACCCTGAGAAAACCATAATTCAAAAAGGCACATGTACCCCAGTGTTCACTGTAGCACTATTTACAATAGCTAGGACATGGAAGCAACCTAGGTGTTCACTGACATATTAATGGATAAGGAAGCTGTGGTACATATGAACTCAGCCATAAAAAGGAATGGATTTGAGTCAGTACTAATGAGGTGGATGAACCTAGAGCCGATCATACAGAGTGAAGTATGTCAGAAAGAGAAAATCAAATATTGTATATTAATGCATATATGTGGAGTCTAGAAAGATCATACTGATGGACCTGTTTGCAGGGCAGCATTGGAGACGCAGACATAGAGAACAGACTCTCGGACCCGGGGATCGGGAGACGGAGAGGGTGGGGCCAATGGAGAGAGCACCGTGGAAACAAATGCACTGCCGTCTGTGGAACAGAAGCCAGTGGGGATTTGCTGTCTGACCCAG
>SJXQ01001752.1:6677-52405 GCA_006408695.1 Aepyceros melampus | reverse complement strand
GTGGTATGTTAGAAACCTGTACAATATTGTAAAGCAATTATCATTCAAAAAAATTTTTTTTAAAAACTTACATCTGTTTTGCCACCAGCAACAGCCATGATGAAGAGCCTTTTACGTTTGCTTCAGGTTCTCTTGCGAATGAGAAAGCAAGCGCAGCTGATCACGTGGAGGTTTTCTGTTCCTCGTCTCCCCCTCTTGTCCCACGAAGGTTACGTTAGTCGTGTATCAACCAGTCAGGGGCCTCACTTGGGGCGAATGAGGTGCAGAGTCTTCAGTGAAGAAGGTGCATAGACAGTGGGCAGAATGTAGAAAATCACAAGGAGGTCAGGGTGCTGATAGCCTTGGCCCAAGGGGAGAGAGCGAGCAGGTCCCAGACTCCAGAGGAGAAAAAGGTACAGGTCAGAGGCCTCAAGAGGGGCTGTGCCCTTTGGTTGAGGGTCATGCCTGCCTGAGACAGTCCTCCGGACAAAGGAGTGGATGGACACCCCAGCTTCCCCTTTCTCCCGCCCTCTGACTGCTTGTCAGACTCCCTGTGGCTACATCCAGCCCAGAACCAGAGGCACTTGTGGTCTATACAGACCTAACTCCCAAGGCGAGGAGGATGTTGGGAAACAGATTGGAGAGGCCAAACGCAGCAAAGACACAGCGGTGTGGACCCTGAACTGTTACTCACACTTGTCCTCAGGCATAAAAGTATAATAAGTAGTGTAACAGGGGCCCTTCTTCTCCATAAAAGGCCAGACAGGAAACATTTTTGATTTTGAAGGCCACATACAGTCATTGTCATAATTCTTCTTTTTAAATTTTTTTGTTGTTGTTCAGTTGCTAAGTCATGTCCAACTCTTTGTGACGCTATGGACGACAGCACAAGCAACCCTGTCTTTCACTATCTCTCAGAGTTCATGTTCATTGAGTTGGTGATGCTACCTAACCATCTCATCCTCTGTCGTCCCTTGGAGTCCTTGCAGTCCAAGGGACTCTTGAGAGTCTTCTCTGGCCCCACAACTTGAAAGCATCAATTCCTTGGTGCTCAGTCTTCTTTAGAGTGCAACTCTCACACCTGTACATGATTATATGGACCTTTGTTGGCAAAGCGATGTCTCTGCTTTTTAATATGCTGTCTAGGTTTGTCATAGCTTTCCTTCCAAGAAGCAAGCATCTGTTAATTCTATGGCCACAGTCACTGTCTGCAGTGATTTTGGGGCCAAAGAAAAGAAAATCTGTCACTGTTTTCACTTTTCCCCTTCTATTTGCCATGAAGACATGGGACCAGATGTCATCATCTTAGTTTTATGAATGTTGAGATTCAAGTCAGCTTTTTCACTTTCCTCTTTCACTTTCATCAAGAGTTCTTAGTTCCTCTTCACTTTCTGCCATAAGGGTGGTGTTATCTGCATATCTGAAGTGATTGATATTTCTCCTGGAAGTCTTGATTCCAACTTGTGCTTAATTCAGCCCAGCATTTCCCATGATGTACTCTGAATACAAGTTAAATATGCAGAGTGACAATATACAGCCTTGATGTACTCCTTTCCCAATTTTGAACCAGTCCATTGTTCCAAGTCCAGTTCTAACTGTTGCTTCTTGACCTGCATACAAGTTTTTCAGGAGACAGATAAGGTGGTCTGGTATTCCCATCTCTTTAAGAATTTTCCATGGTTTGTTGTGATGCACACAGTCAAGGCTTTGGTATAGTCAATGAAGCAGAAATAGATGTTTTTCTGGAGTTCCCTTGCTTTCTCCACAATCCAACTAATGTTAGCTGTATGATCTGTGGTTCCTCTTCCTTTTCTAAATCCGGCTTGAACATTGGAATTTCTTGGTTCATGTATTGCTGAAGCTTAACTTGAAGGATTTTGAACACTACCTTGCCAGCCTGTGAAATAAGCACAATTGTACCATAGTTTGAACATTCTTCGACATTGCTTTTCTTTGGGATTGGAATGAAAACTGACCTTTTCGAGTCCTGTGGCCACTGCTAAGGTTTCCAAATTTGCTGACATATTGAATACAGCACTTTAATAGCATCATCTTTTAGGATTTGACTCAGCTAGAATTCCACCACTTTCACTAGCTTTGTTCATAGTAATGCTTCCTAGGGCCCACTTGACTTCACACCCCAGGATGTCTGACTGCAGGTGAATGACCACATCATCAAGGTTATCCAGGTCATTAGGGCCTTTTTTTGTATAGTTTTTTTATGTATTCTTGCCACCTGTTCTTAATCTTTTCTGCTTCTGTTAGGTCCTTACCATTTTTGTCCTCTATTGTGCCCATCCTTGCATGAAATGTTACAAAGCTTTAAAAATGTAAAAACCATCCTTAGCATGTAGGCTGTATAAAAACAGATCCTGGCCTTGACTGAGCCCATGGTCTGTGGTTTGCTGACCCCTAGGAGAAGGCGATGGCACCCCACTCCAGTACTCTTGCCTGGAAAATCCCATGGATGGAGGAGTCTGGTGGGCTGCAGTCCATGGGGTCGCTAAGAGTCGGACACAACTGAGTTACTTCCCTTTCACTTCTCATTTTCATGCACTGGAGAAGGAAATGGCAACTCACTCCAGTGTTCTTGCCTGGAGGATCCCAGGGACGGGGGAGCCTGGTGGACTGCCGTCTGTGGGGTCGCAGAGAGTCGGACACGACTGACGTGACTTAGCAGCAGCAGCAGCAGCAGCATGTATCATTCATTTTGTGTGTTAAAAATGTTTGCACGATTTATATGACACCCTGGTTCTTTTCTAGTGCTCTGCAACAAATGTCACAGACTTAATGGCTTACAAGAATACCCAATTTGTTAGTAACATGGTTCTGTAGGTCAAGCTCCAGATAGGCCACAGACGAGCAATCGGGGGAAGCAGCTGACATCTTCATCAGTGGCTTTCACGCTCAAGGCTGCTGCAGAGACGTTGTCCATGGAACTTGCCAATGGGCTGCAGTTCACTGAGCCAGACACAAGGCGGAATCTACCCACTGTCAAGAGTGAGTGTCAGACAGAGGAAACAGACTTCTGCTTATTACAGGGGAAAGAGTTGGGGGAGGGGTGAATTAGGAGTTTGAGATTAACAGATACACTCTAGGACTTCCCTGGTGGCTCAGATGGTAAAGCATCTGCCTACAGTGTGGGTGACCCGGGTTTGACCCTTGGGTCAGGAAGATACTCTGGAGAAGGCACCCTACTCCAGTACTCTTGCCTGGAAAATCCATGGATGGAGGAGCGTGGTAAGCCACAGTCTATGGGGTCACAAAGAGTTGGACACAACTGAGTGACTTCACTTTTTCACTTTCTGCTGCTGCTAAGTCACTTCAGTTGTGTCCGACTCTGTGCGACCCCATAGACAGCAGCCCACCAGGCTCCCTCGTCCCTGGGATTCTCCAGGCAAGAACACTGGAGTGGGTTGCCATTTCCTTCTCCAATGCATGAAAGTGAAAAGTGAAAATTGAAAGGGAAGTTGCTCAGTTGTGTCCGACTCTTAGCGACCCCATGGACTGCAGCCCACCAGGCTCCTCCTTCCATGGGATTTTCCAGGCAAGAGTACTGGAGTGGGGTGCCATTGCCTTCTCCACTTTCAACTAAATGTAAAATAGGTAACCAACAAGGACCCACTTTACAGCTCAGAGAGCTATACTCAATATCTTATAATAATCTACAAAGGAAAAGACGCTGAATAGTGAGTATACATATATATGTATGTGTGTGCGTGCGTGTGTGTGTGTGTGCACACTCAGTTGTGTCGTTGGGTCGAACCCATGTCTTGCATCTCCTGCATTGACAGGCATGTTCTTTATAATTATGTAATTTTGTTATTATATATATATGTATTACATATATACATTATAAATATACCAACCTCTGAATCTGTACACCTGGAACTAACACAACATTGTAAACCAAATATACTTCAGAAAGAATAGTATGAAGCTGAAAACGTATAAAAAGAGATGACGTACTTAAGCCAAACAAAGGACGAATGCAAGACACCGCTGTGAGAAAGCATATGCTCTGTTCACACAGGCATCGCCAGCCGCCTTGGGACCAGCGTGACGGGACCCTCGTGCTGGGAGACTTACCACCAGTGATGGAAAGGTGTTTGGTCATTCTTTGAAAATGCCTGAAACAGAGGAGAATAGAATCACGGGAACTGGGATGCTTTCTCTTGGGGTAGGCTGACAGGGTATCTAGAAGGCAGTAAGGAAACGAATGAAACCGGATTAAGCAGAGGAGATGTGTTATCTCGCATGGTAGGGAGCTCCGGCAGAGTTCTGGAGCAGGGGTGAACCATCTGCCTGCCAGTGCGAGGGGCCGCAAGAGACGTGGGCCCCGTCCCTGGGTCGGAAAGATCCCTGGAGAAGAAAGGCACCCACTGCGGAACTCTTGCCTGGAGACTGCCGTGGACGGAGCGGCCTGGCGGGCTGCTGTCCGTGGGGCCGCTGAAGGTCGGACACGATGAGCACCGCACAGCAGCAGCGGGACGTTCCAGAAGCTTAGGAGCAGTCAGCAGCTGGATCGTGTGGTCAGGGACCCGGGGACTTTCTGCCTCTTCGTCCCGCCCTCCTCGGTGCTGGTTTTCCCTCAGGCTTCAGCAGAGTGGCTGGGGTAGTTCCAGACCTTATGTTCAGACAGAAATTTCAGGCATAAGGGGCTGCCTCTCTGTTAGAAGAGAAGACGCTTCCCCCAGAACACCCGTCCCTCAGTAGGACACTTTCCGTGTCTCACTGGCCAGAGTTGACCTGTGTGCCAATTTCTGAACCAAACACTGCCAAGGGGCGTGACAGCGCCATCAGACCACAAAGTTTATTTCTAGAACTGGAGTCAGTTTTCCCCGAGACGCTCAGCTGCTCGCAGAAGTGATGGGCATCTGCACAGAGCCAGGGCCGCTTAGGGGAGAGCAGGGCGTGGACAGAGCAAAGGCTGGAGGCCGAGCGTGGGCCCCTCTGTGTCTGGACTTTGCTAACATATGTCCACTGCGTTCTTCATGTGTGTTAAACGCGCCCGTAGCCCACACTACGTGCAAATTCTCTACAATTATGTACAAGTTGAGGTGCAATCATCAGGTAAAATAACTATACTTTAAAGGTATTTAAGCAGCTTTCATTTCAATTTTGCAGGTTTCTTGTCATATTTTAGAGTCAATACATCTTTTATCAGAGGTCCTCCCAGAGCCGGCAGACTATGGATCCTGTGACTGCGGGACCACTTTCTGGCTGGAAGTAGGGTAATGAGGACGGGACTCGAGTCATCCAGAGGCGGTGAAATACATGCTCATCTATCCAGTTTGAGTACAACCAGGAGGACTGTTTTCTTTCACAATTCATGATAAAGCTCAAAATACAAAAGGTATTTTGTACCTTTGTAATTCGGAAGGTAACACTTCGAGTTTTATGAAAACCACATTGACAGCTTTTAAAAGTGGGAGGATAAGAACGAGAACCGTGGACACCACGGAAGTGCGAACAGGCGAGGAGAGCCCAGGGGAGCAAGCTGGCTGTTCCTGGTGTATCTGCGCTGAGTCGCCTCGCTCCCGTCTGAGTCTTTGCGACCCTCTGGACTGTGCCTTCCAGGCTCCTCTGTCCATGGGTGCTCCAGGCAAGGACACTGGGGTGGTTGCCACGCCCTCCTCCAGGGGAGCTTCCTGACCCAGGGACTGAACCTGCGTCTCTCAGGTCTCCTGCGTTGGCAGGTGGGTTCTTTACCACTCGCGACCCCTGGGGGGGGGATAGGTTCTCAGTGGTAGGTCTTACACCAAGTCCACTGCACTCATTAATTCCATACTTAGTGAGCAACGCTGTGTGGTAACATGCCTGAAAGACACGGTGAGGGATTTTAAAAAGCATGTAATCAAAATTATTTTTTCTAAGGAGGCTGCCATCTTGAAAAGAAGGATGGATGTGATTTGGACTTTAAATGTCCAAATTCAATGGAAACTCTCTGATATAGGCTTGTGTGTTCCAAACAGTTTTTGTTTTCTGCTCTTAGAACCTCCTGCTTTGCACAGCAGGTAACCTTTTTTTGCTTGAATGTTTTTATTGAAGTATAGTTGATTCACATGTGGTGCTGACTTCTGCTGCACAGCACAGTGATTCAGTTGTACATATGCACATTCTTTTTAATATTCTTTTCCATTATGGTTTATCATACGGGTATAGTTCCGTCTGCTCTACGGTAGGACGTTGTTGCTTATCCATCCTGTATATAAAGGCTTACGTCTGCCAGCCACAGCCTCCCCCACCATCCCCCCATCCCTCTCCCCTTGGCGACCTGCAGCCTGTTCTCTGTGTCTGTGAGTCTGTTTCTGCTTTGTGGATATGTTTGTTTGTGTCACATTTTAGATTCTGCATATAAGCGGTATCATATGATACTTGTGTTTCTCTTTCTAACTTACTTTGCACAGTATGACAATCTCTAGGTCCGCTTGTTGCTGCAAATGGCTGCAGATATGTTATTTCACTGAGTAATGTCCACCATGTATACGTAACACATCTTCTTTATCCCTTCTTTCACATATAGACACTTGGGTTGTTTCCGTGTCTTGGCTATCGCACAGTAGTTACCTTTCGGCTGCACCTGTATCTCCCTTATTGACATGTAAGCTCTTCGAGGGTAAGGATTATGCTTTCCATATCTTTTAGTGCCTAGACTAGTACCCTGCACAGAGAATGTCATAAAGCCCATGTGAAGTGCATAGAAAATCACATGGCAGCTGGCTACAAACTTACCAGCTGACCAGCCAGGCAAAGCCAAGCAAAACAACCCCACAGACCTTACTGTGCTTTATTGCCCCCTCGGGGCAGACTTGAGAGGCAGCTGAACTGACATGAAAGAGCCCTGGCTTTTTAAACATACACACACATACAAGTCATACATGTCATATGTAGTCCTATCTAACTGTTCCCGTTTCAACGTGTTGGCTTTTCTCTCCCAGGCAGAGCTTCGGAGATCCGCAAGGGGAAACCTGTCTCGCGTAAAGGACGCCTCGTCACCAGTGAGTTTAAGCGGATTGCCCATCTCCACCCCAAGCCAGGCACGCTGGCTTCCTCCTGGTTCTCTTCCCTGGTCTTCGTGTGTAAAAACCGTTACAGCAGTTTGCTCCCCGCTGAGCTAGAATCAATTTAAAGCAGATTTTACGTGTTTATTTAAAAGTGGGCTGTAATGCATTTTGGAGTCCATATTGATTCCACTTGTCTTTGTGATGATATTCCTGACTGCTGCCTTTGTGGTGTTGCAACTGCACGGTAGAGAAATGGGTCCTCAGATGCTGTCGCCGCCTACTCTTTTCATGTCGCAATTGCTTGATAATAATTCGATTGTATCTCTGCCTGATGTTTTAATACTCCTGTCTTCCAGATTGCTCTTACTGAAGAGGTGTTTACCCCAGTGGGTTGCTACTATAATGAAAATATACAAAGCAGGAAAGTGTATGCCTGCACACATGTCTTTGTGTGGCACTTGTCTGGGCTGACTTTTGCAGACACGCTATGGAAGTTCCAGTTATCTATTGCGATGCAACAAACCACCCCAAATTTTAGTAGCATAAAGCAACAGCCATTTTACCATGCTTATGGATTTTCATGGGCGTTTCAGGGATTTAGAAAGGGTAGAGCAAGGATTTGTCTCTACTCCATGAAGCTTGGTGCCCCTGTTAGGAAGACACAGACAGCTGGGGGTGACATTAATAGCTGGGCCGTGAAATTATCTGGAGTTTCTTCCATCACAGACCCGGCTCACAGGCTGTGATGGCCTGAAAACTGAGCTTTCCTCCGTCTCTCCTAACGTGTGTGCCGTGTGGCCTCTGCGTGTGGCTGGGGCTTCCGCACAGAGCACTTGCTCTTCTTACCCTTTGGGGCCCCATGAGTGAGCGTTCCAGTGAGCAAAATGCACGCTGCATGATGCTCTGACTTAGCCTCAAAGTCACAGAGCATCACTTTTGCTATATTGCTTTGGTTAAAGTGAGCCTCTCAAGCTAGCCCAGATTCAATGGGAGGGAAGTTTGACTCTCCTCTCTAGATGTGAGGAGCATCAGAAAATTTGTTGCCATCTTTAAAATGAATGCTTTATCTTATTGTTGAATCTGGTTTCTGTAATTCTGAATTTAAGAAAAATATGTTTTGGTTAACAAGCAAGTTCTTTAGCAACTATTAAAACATAGTAAGGCATGACAAGGAGCAAGGTAACAACAAAAAAAAAAACCACAGCCTTTTTTTCTTACAAAAAAGCTTGCAATTTAATCAGAAAGATGGTATCAAATATATAAAAACCTGAATAACAAATTTGCAAAGGAAAGTCTCAAGGAGTACAAATCAGTGTGCTCTAGATCTCTGCAGTAACAGTCGTGGAAGTTTTATCAGAAGCAAATATGTTAGATCTCACTTATGTGAATGTATCTAAGATAGCTACTTTTCCCCAGTGGCTCAGTTGGTAAAGAATCCACCCACATTGTGGGAGACCTGGGTTCTATCCCTGGGCTGGGAAGATCCCCTGGAGGAGGGCATGGCAACCCACTCCAGTGTTCTTGGCTGAAGAATCCCATGGACAGAGGAGTCTGGCGGGCTGTAGTCCATGGGGTTGTAAAGCGTCGGACACGGCTGAGCGACTAGGCACTCAAGCACAGTGGCGAGTATCACTGAAGAAACCTTTACAAAACTCACTCGAGACTCGGAAAAGTCGATGAAAGGAGTGAGAAGAATATAGAACATTTGAGCTTGAGAGATTATTTATTCTAAATGTTTTAGTATGTAGCTGAAGAACTGAAAGCCACAAATTTATTATCACAGGCAGTCCTGGAAGAGGGGAAGAGTACCTTCTTACTCTGCTGGGAATAAGCATGGGAAACGTAACTTCTCTGGGTCTCTTACCTTGTTGCACTGTCTAGGACATCACTGGTAAGAACAGAAGCATGGGAAACATAACTTCTATACTTTTCAGTTAAATCTTAAATTAGGTCAGTCTGATTTTATCAGTCAGCTTTGTTGTTATACTGTGGTAACAGATCGCCCCCAGATTTCAGCGACCTTCCTTCTTGCTTATGCTGCGGGTCCAGGCTGGGTCAGACTTGGCGCCCCTTGGTGGAGATCTTCGCTCCAGGGCCGGGCCCACAGAGAAGCCTCTATTTGCGACCTTGCTGGTTGACAGAGGGGTAAAGAGATGGGGGTGAGAAAAATACTGGCTCTTAAAGCTTCTCCTTGGAAGTCTCAGGCTTAGAGTACATCAGAGGAACAGAAGGTATGACTTCTCTCCAGGGAAGGGCTTGCCTGCAGGGAGGGGCAGGAAGTATTTTGAAGAATGCAGCTCATCACAGTGGTCCGGGCACAAGTGTTTGGTGAACAGTAGTGCTCCAGTGAGTGCAGGTGCCTCTTGATTGCCCCGAAGCCCATCACTCAGTCACGGGTGGAAACGAGGCTGCGGCTCAGATTGCTCAAAACCCAGCTCAGCGTGCTCTGCTCTGAAACAAGTCACTGACAGCTTTCCTTTCATCTTTCTGCTCAGCGTTTGTTTCAGGACTGTCAGTCAATGCAGTCGCTGTGCCACGTATACGGACTCTTTTCCTAAGGGTGAGGGTGAGGCTGGTCCCGCTCCTTCCCTTTCCTTTCCTCTCCTTCCTCCTCCGCCTTTAACTCCTCTTCCTCTCCTCCTCCTGTTTTTCAGCAGCCTTTGTTATAAGCAGTCTTCGCAGCTTTCGTTTTGATTCATTATTTTATACTCCACATCAGAAAGTCATGTGTCTTTACCTTTTTTTTAATTTTTAGTTTTATTTAATTTTACTTTTTGCCCACCTCCTGTGGCATGTGGAAACTTAGTTCCCCAACCAAGAATCGAACCTCTGTCCCCTGCAGTGGAAGCACAGAGTCGTAACCATTGGACCCCTAGGGAAATCCCTAATTTTTTATTTTATATTAGACTATCGTTGATTTATAATGCTGTGTTAGTTTCGGGTGTACAGCAAAGTGGTTCAGTTATATTCATGTATCTATTCTTTTACAAATTCTTTTTCATTTATGTTATTACAGGATGTTGAGCTGAGTTCCGTCTGCTGTACGGCTGGTCCTTGGTGGTTATCAATTTTAAATACAGCAGTGTGTACATGTCAGTCCAAACTCCCAGTAAATCAGCCATTACAACCTTATGTGTTTTATTTGTGAAGAGGGGACTTCCACTGTAAACCTTTTTTTACTGACAGAATTTGTCCTTGAAAATATTTAAATTGCATTATTAGCTACATGTCTCCCATAATTTCCTTGTTCGTCTCTAAATTATGTTTAGAGGAGGCATGATAGATGATGTATGATTTTCAATGTTTTATGGAAGAGTTTTATGCAGAGATTTTGTAAACTGTTGTGCTCACGTTCTTCTTTGTCAATTGATCTGGGCATCCAAGCTCGAGGCGGAGTGGTGTGGCCAAGATGACAGCATATGAAGGCCTTGCCTCTCACAGGCACCAAAATGACAGCCATTTACAGAGAAACTATTGGTGGGAAAAACTGGAAGACTTGCCAGAAAGATCTTCCACACCTAGAGATGTGAGGAAGGAGTCCCACCAGGCAGGTGAGGGCCGTGGGGCTGTGGTGCAGCCAAGACCCATGCCTCTGGGTGGGGACACACAAAGGGGAGGACCCCGACAGCTGCGGAGCATCTCCTCCAAGAGTGAGAGGTCTGAGCCCCACACAGGGCTTTGTAGCCTGGGGGGTCCTGCACTGGGAAGACAAGCCCCCAGAACCTCGGCTCTGATGGCCAGTGAAGCTTGCACACAGGAGCGATGGAGGGCTGTAGGAAACAGATGCCCCATTCACTAAAGGTCTTCTGTAAAATAAAATCTCACAAACTCTGGGTCCCAGTGCAAGGCCTGAATTGAAAGGATCCGAGGGTCAGACTTGCCTGCTGGAGACTTGCCTTGCTTGGAGAGCTTACTAGGGAGGCAGGAGGTGACTGGGTCTCCCCTTGGGGACGTAGATGCTCATGGCAGCCAATCTTGGGAGCTTGTCCAACCACCAGGACGCTGGTGTAGCAAGTATCATTTGGATTTCCCCTCCTAGCCTGTTACCACGAGGGCTTTCCCACCAGAGGCCCAGGACCCAGCCCCAATCCACCAGCAAGCCAACCCCAGCCCTGCGCCCCCGTCTCCCGCAGCCAGCTCCCTGGGACCCTGCCCCACCTGCAAATGGCCAAGTGCCTTCTGCAAGAGGAAGGCACTGCAGTGGACCAGGCCACAGTAGACGGCCACCACGGCAGGCGGGCCCACAGCGACCACGTGGGGCAGCCCTAGAGCAGAGACTTCCGGGGACTAGAAGAGTGTGCTTGGGGCCCCTTTGGATGTTTCCTAGAGAAGACCACTTCCGCAAGAGCAGGAAATAAGAAGAGCACTTCCGCAAGAGCAGGAAATGGAACCGAACCATCTGGTAGAGACAAAACCAGCACTAGAGAAACTGGGTGACTGAGGAATGTTTTCCGAGTGAAGGAACAAGTTAAAACCCCTGGAGAAGAGTTAAATGAAGTGGAGATAAGCAGTCTACCCAAAAAAAGCATTCAAGGTAAGGATCGTAAAGATGCTCTGAGTTTGGGAGAAAAAGGGGCCATACTCCCTAATGCCACCTACAGGTTCAGCGCAGTCCCTATCAAAATACCGATGGTACTTTTACAGAACAAGAAAAAAAAACTCTAAAATGTGTATGGAAACACAAAGACCCTAAATAGCCAGAACAGTTTTGAGAGGGAAGAACAAAGCTGGAGGTATCATGTCCTCTGATTTCAAACTATACTGCAAAGCTATCATCATCAAAAGAATTTGATGCTGGCACAAAAACAGACACATAGATCAATGGAAGAGAGAGCCCAGAAATAAACCTTCAATTATACGGTCGATTCATCTACGACAAAAGAGTCAAGAATATGTATCTGTCAGAATGGCTGTCACTAAAAAGACAGCAAATAAGCGTTGGTGAGAATGTGGAGATAGTGTTGGTGGAATTGTAAGTTGGTGAAGCTACTGTGGAAAACGGTGGAGTTTCATCAAAAAATTAAAAGTAGAACCACGTGTGACCATCCATTTCACTTCTAGCTATTATTGGAAGAAAACAAAAGCAGTATTTGAATACTTGCACATGCTCTGCTGTTCACTGCCTCATATAACAATAGTATGGAATAGCCAACGTGGAAGCTTTTCATCAAGTGGGCGATTAGATAAAGGAGGCGTGGTACATATATACACAGTGGAGTGTTACCAAGTCACAGAAAAGAAGAAAGTCTTGCCATTTGAGACAACATGGATGGACCTAGAGGGTATTATGCTAAGTAAAATGAATCAAACAGAGAAAGCCAAATACTATATGATTTCACTTGTATTTGGAACATAAAAAGCAAACAAATGAACAAACGTAACAAAACAGAAGCAGACTAGTGGTTACAGAGAAGAAGCAGCTTGCTATAGAAGGGCAGGGCAGTGGTTGAGCAATGAGTGAGATAGGTGAGGGGATTAACAGCAACACACTCGCAGTTAGGAAGTGGATGACCCACAGGGTGAGACGCACATTGTGGGGAATGGAGCCAGGAATATCATATGGCTTTGTATGGTGACAGACGGTAACTAGACTTATCGCGGTGATCACTTGGAATGTTTAGAAACAGCAAATCACTGTTGCACACCTGGAAGTAACAGTGTGAATAGCTGATAGCTCAGTTAAAAAAAAAAAGGTAATTGAGAGAAGAGAACCTTTGCAATTGACTTAATATCATTGCCTGGCTTTAATCTTAGGATAACAGTCAATTCCACTAGCTTATAATGCTAAATATCTTCTTTCTATGTTTGCTGGCCTAAAGAATTTGTGTTATCCTCTCCAAACAAACAAACAAACAAAAACTTAAAGAAAGTGCTTGCTGTCGGAGCTGATGTGCAGAATCAGATTGCTGGACTAGAACAGCTGTGGTGTTTTGACCCTCAGAGCACCTTTGTTGGAAACCTTTCATGTGGTGTCACCAGCTGCTTCCAGATGCAACCTCCCTTCACCACTGAGCATTTGGAGCCTGCTCCCCCTCCCCCCCGGAGAAGGCAATGGCACCCCACTCCGTACTCTTGCTGGAGGAGCCTGGTGGGCTGCAGTCCATGGGGTCGCTAAGAGTCAGACATGACTGAGTGACTTCACTTTCATTTTTCACTTTCATGCATTGGAGAAGGAAATGGCAACCCACTCCAGTGTTCTTGCCTGGAGAATCCCAGAGACGGGGGAGCCTGGTGGGCTGCCGTCTATGGGGTTGCACAGAGTCGGACGTGACTGAAGCGACTTAGCAGAACTCACCTGCTCTTTCTGAGGGCAGGTGAATTGAGTTCTGGCTTTTAGCTGTAGATGGTTGGGTAAGTTGCAATAGAGCTGTCACCCACCAGCCCTGTGGTGACCTACAAGTAGGAACTTTTATGTATTTTGCTAAGAAAACATAAATCCCATGAACCTTTTAGCATGGCCAAAAGCCAAACTGAGAAAAACCTTTCAAACTGACATTAAAAAACCATTGCAAGACTCTTTGCACATCAGTCAATGAATTATAAAGGGAGGGGTATTAACCTTAACAAGAGTACATCATGAGAAATGCTGGGCTGGAGGAAACACAAGCTGGAATCAAGATTGCTGGGAGAAATATCAATAACCTCAGATATGCAGATGACACCACCCTTATGGCAGAAAGTGAAGAAGAACTAAAAAGCCTCTTGATGAAAGTGAAAGAGGAGAGTGAAAAAGTTGGCTTAAAGCTCAACATTCAGAAAACAAAGATCATGGCATCCAGTCCCATCAATTCATGGGAAATAGATGGGGAAACAGTGGAAACAGTGTCAGACTTTATTTTTTGGGGCTCTAAAATCATGGCAGATGGTGCCTGCAGCCATGAAATTAAAAGATGCTTACTCTTTGGAAGGAAAGTTATGACCAACCTAGATAGCATATTCAAAAGCAGAGACATTACTTTGTCAGCAAAAGTCTGTCTAGTTAAGGCTATGGTTTTTCCAGTGGTCATGTATGGATGTGAGAGTTGAACTATAAAGAAAGCTGAGCGCCAAAGAACTGATGCTTCTGAACTGTGGTGTTGGAGAAGACTTTGAGAGTCCCTTGGACTGCAAGGAGATCCAACCAGTCTATCCTAAAGGAGATCAGTCCTGAGTGTTCATTGAGAGGACTGATGTTGAAGCTGAAACTCCAGTACTTTGGCCACCTCATGCAAAGAGCTGACTCATTGGAAAATACCCTGGTGGTGGAAAAGACTGAGGGCAGGAGGAGAAGGGGAAGACAGAGGATGAGCTGGTTGGATGGCATCACCGACTCGATGGACATGGGTTTGGGTCGGCTCCAGGAGTTGGTGATGGACAGGGAGGCCTGGTGTGCTGCGGTTCATGGGGTCGCAAAGAGCTGAACACGACTGAGTGACTGAACTGAACTGAACTGATTAACAGCCCAGCTTTCCCTTCGCTCCCCTCCGCCCCACCCACCCCGGACACATTCAAAAGGCAAGTTCATGCTAAGATGCCGTGATTTTCACAAGGTAATAAACAAGGGACAAAGTATCAGGCTACTTATTTTAAGAATAATAACAGGGTCCCTATTGACCCATTAGCTCCTTCTCAGTTCAAATTTCAAAATATTTTCTCAAATGGTCGTGCATTTGACATGTGGGAGTAACATCTGAAGGGAGTGCCTGAGCTTTCGGAGGAGCAGAATCTGTCGCAGCAGCAAGCTGATGTCCAGGAGCACTCCCAGGAGCTGGGAGCTGGCTAATGAACGGAGCTCTGCAGTGATCCGCGTCTGCATTCCCCAGGGGCCTCAGGAGCTGTTACTAGAACCGTTTCGCTCTGTCTTTGCAGGAAAAAGACTGAAGTGTGCCACAGCTTTGGGAAACCATCGGAGTCCATATTTATTTACAGCTTCTAAGAGAAAGCTATAAAGGAAATGTTTGAGTACTATGCCAAACATTAACCTGATTACAAATTGGTGGATGCCTTTAGAATGTCACTGGCATGTGTTCAGGTTAATTTTAAACTTGATCTAAGAGCTTTAGAGTTATTTAGCTTCTGCTTTATATTACCTTGGAGGAAAGGAACAGAACTGATAGCAACTCCAGTTTTTCTTTGTGCTCGTCTATTCCCCTGGCATGGAGACCATCGCGCTTCTGTTTCCTGTATTCTTCACTCAATTTGCATTCAAACCTGAGCTTATTCTAAGATGGTGGGGAACAAAGAGACAACTTCTGTACTTCTGGATTTATTTTACATAGCATCTGTCAAGAAAATGCTATATCTCTATCTGTATATAAAATATTACATATGTATGTATTATATAAACATTTTAAAAAGACATTTATTAAAAACTGTAGGTTTTGAGTGCCCAAAGTAAAACCTCAAGAGCTTGCCCAAATTCTGAGATCACGGAATGGACTAGGAGCTGTTTTTCAAATGTGCTACTTCTCCGGGTGCATTATAGCATATAGGAGTGGGGTTTCCTGGCAGTGAAATGGGACAAAATCCCAAGAAACAGATTTTAAAGGAAAGGAAAAAGAAAGAGGTGAGACAGTGTGAGCAGTTAGCTTTAGCTGTGTAACAAATAAACAAAAAATTTTCAGTGGCACTCTTTAGCTGGGGCAGTCCTGCTGGGCTCAGCAGACTGGCTGGTGTGGCCTTGGCCCCAGGCTGCAGGCTCCATTCGTGTCTGACCTGGCCAGTGGGTAGTCATGGCTGCCCAGAACTTGTTCATTTCATGCTGACAGCAGAAGTTCCAGGGCATAGCCCAGCCATGCCAGTCTCTGCAAAGATCATGCTTGCTAACACCACGTTGGCCAAAGCAAGTCCCATGGTCCCTTGCAAGGGGGTGGGTATTTAGTTCTCCTATAAGTGGAGAGAAAGGGGTGGCTGTTAGATAAAAATGATCTAGTCCTCCACAAATGATCTGCATGAAATCCTGAATATATCGTTCTTTTATCTTGTGGTAAGAGGCTGGCTTGATGCCTTAGTTGTTCAGATGAGGCTAGAGAGATAGGGAGGGACCCATAGGTCAAACAAAAACACCAATAACAACAAAGATGCATGATGTTCATAAAGGCAGGATGCCGTCGGCCATGCTAATAATACGTAATAATAGTAAAAGCAGCATGCTACTTAACATGCCTTAGACAGCGTTCTAAGCATTTTACAAAAATTGACACATTTAATCCTCACAGCAACCCTATGAAGTAGATGCAGTTTTTAGATGAGGAAAATGGGACACGTCGAAATGAGGAGGCTTGCCCAGGGTCACTGACTCTACGAAGTGGCGAGCAGAGATCTAAAGCCAATGGTCTGCCTTGAAAGTCCCTGTTCACAACCCTCCCCCTCCTCCTGTGGTTTTGTGAGCTGTGGGCTGACACAATCTAATTTACATTTTGAAAGATCGTTTTAGATTTTTTTTGGTAGGAAGAAAGGAGAAAAACGTGGAAGCGATGCTCTCTGTTAGAATGTCATCTCTCAAAGTGTGGTCCTTGGCAGCAAGTCTGACTGTTCCCCATGAACGACAAAGTCGATATGGAAACGGATAGGAGGCACGTAGGGACGCAGAGAAAATCTGACATTGTTTCAGGACTCAAGTGCGTAATCATCTTCCTAGTAATCCGTTTTTATTGAATGTTACAAAAGTGTGTGTTCATAATGGATTGGAAATTCAACACAAAAAGGAACAAAAGAAAAAGAAAAAATGAAAAACAGCTTCTCCTTCAGCCTGAGAACCCTTGGGAGGAAGCTGTTCTTCATCTGGGCTTGTGTTTAGTGACCAGGCCTTTAACCAGGATGGAGCTTGTAGAGATCAAGAGAAGTGGATGGATTGGGTGGATCTGTTCTCATTATCAGCATCTCACAGAGGTTAAGAAGGGGGTCAGAATTATTCAGATCAGCATTCTGTGTGCAGCAGTGGTTTTAAGGAAAAATTATAAAGGAATACAATTCTGTTTGGAATCCAGGAAGTAGAAACTTAGAGGAAAATTTTGGTGGTTTTCAGGGCGGGTGCAGTTTTTGTTTGCTGTTTTAGGGTGATCAGCTTGGTTTGCCTGGGACTTTCCCAGTCTGGGCACCGGAACCACATCGTAAAAGTCCCTTCAAGTCCCAAGCAAGCCAAGATGGTTGGTCCAAACTTGATTTTATATCGTAATTTTATTTTTATATTAATGCATATCTTTTCCCATTTTGCTAGGACCTACCTCGTGAGGCTCTCCACTCTTGGAATAATGGCACGAGAGAGGAGGATTTAGTAAGGTCTCCTTAGAAGAGATTTCAAAAGTGGAAAATATATAAGAGACAGGAATGAAATGAGATGCTAATTATTCGGATAGCTCCTGGAACCTTTTTTCAGCAACCGGGTTTCACACAAAGTCTTGACTTTTCTGATTCCTCCTTTTCGAGAGGGCAGAGGAAGCAACAGAGGAAATGACTGGGTTACGTGGGAGAGCTGGTCGGGAGCATGTGTGCTGGACACGGAAAGAGGGTGTGAGAGGCTGTGAGAGTGTCAGCTCAGACTGTGTGCAAGTGGAGAGACAGCACTGGGCGGCAGGGGCCCAGGCCTCCCTTCGGCTTTGCAGAGATGCCCAATTGGCCAGTGTGCTTCGGTCCCGGTGCTGTTTCAGCTGCCGGCTCTGGTACAGATCCGGTCCTCATGAGAGGTCTGAATCTTTTGAATGTGACATTTCTACTTTCTCTGGGACCAACCATATCCTCATTCTCGCCTTAGGGGACTATCTTCCTTTGGAGGACCAGATATATCTCCTAAATTCCATATGCACATTAGGGATCTGCTGAAGAGGATCGTGTGGAACCACGATCTCATCACCTTTTCTCGAGGGCCAAGAGTGACTCTGGGCCTAAGACCACACCTCTACTTAGCCTGAATGCACCGTCATTCGAGGTTTCCTCCCTGAGCCCTTGCCCCCTTAACCCCCCTCCCCGCCGACACCGCCCATCTTGGTCACCTATTTCCATCATCGGGGGTGAAGATGATCCTTCATCTGGCTTGGAGTGTGTACCCACTAAACAACACCTCCAGGCCCAGAAACTCCTGAGTACTGACACCAGCTCCAATCAATACTCTTTGGACATTCAATAGTGGATTACTGGTTACTCCTCCTCAAGGGCCAGCCCTCCTGCTGGACCAGGTCTCCTGCCACAGAACCGGTTTCTCTCTTTTCCGCCATGTACACGTTGCAGGATCCATCAGGGCCTTCTGCACGCCAGTGATGACAGCTGGCCCTTACAAAACACAGAGGACAATGATCAGCTGCGCAGCTGCCAGACAAAGGCAGAAGAGGACGGCTGCTAGGACACATGGTACAGTATCACCAGAAACAGAGGGGGCGGGACGGCTTACCTCCACATGTACTTCTGGCTTCCCTCTTAGGAGTAACTGTCAACTGCAGTTAGGAGGGGACTGATGTCTGGGACAGATGATGAGTAGTGAGAGGGAACCTCGGTATTTAAGAGGAAATTGTCATACGTTCAAGGAAATTACTCCAGGATACTGATAGAGTTTCCATATGGCACTATTTAATATTTTTTCATCTGTATTAATATACATTTTATTATATAAGTAATACATTAATATAATGTACTAATAATATTAGTGTAGCATTGGTTCAGTTCATTCGCTCAGTCATGTCCGACTCTTTGTGACCCCATGAAGCGCAGCACGCCAGGCCTCCCTGTCCATCACGAATTCCTGGAGTTTACTCAAACTCCATTGAGTCGGTGATGCCATCCAGCCATCTCATCCTCTGTCACCCCCTTCTCCTCCTGCCCCCAGTCCCTCCCAGCATCAGAGTCTTTTCCAATGAGTCAACTCTTCACATGAGGTGGCCAAAGTATTGGAGTTTCAGCTTTAGCATCATTCCTTCCAAGGAACACCCACGACTGATCTCCTTTAGAATGGCCTGGTTGGATCTCCTTGCAGTCCAAGGGACTCTCAAGAGTCTTCTCCAACACCACAGTTCAAAAGCATCAATTCTTCAGCACTCAGCTTTCTTCACAGTCCAACTCTCACATCCATACATGACCACTGGAAAAACCATAGCCTTGACTAGACGGACCTTTGTTGACAAAGTAATGTCTCTGCTTTTGAATATGCTATCTAGGTTGTTCATAACTTTCCTTCCAAGGAGTAAGCGTCTTTTAATTTCATGGCTGCAGTCACCATCTACAGTGATCCTGGAGCCCAAAGAAATAAAGTCTGACACTGTTTCCACTGTTTCCGCATCTATTTCCCATGAATTGATGGGGCCAGATGCCATGACCTTCGTTTTCTGAATACTGAGCTCTAAGCCGACTTTTTCGCTCTCCTCTCTCACCTTCATCAGGAGTAGTGTATGCTGGATGACTGTGATGAGCTCTTTCAAATCTGCATCCAGTGATAACCTGTCCCAAGCACGTTGCTCCCTGCATGAGTTTGCTAACGGTGCTCAACGAAATCTTTCTGTTGTTCTCATCCATTTAATAGCTTCATCCTCAACTCTGTGGCTCAGAAGGTAAAGACTCTGCCTGTAGTGTGGGACACCGGGGTTCCATTCCTGGATGGGGAAGATCCCCTGAGGAAGGAAATGGCAGCCCACTCCAGTATTTTTGCCTGGAGAATCCCATGGAAAGAGGAGCCTGACAAGCTACAGTCCATGGGGTCACAAACAGTCGGATATGACTGAGCAACTAACACTTTTCACTTTCTGGAGACTTAGAAGTTTATAACATTATCAAAGACATGTGTGGAGAGATGAGTACTATACAAGATTGCAGAATCAGGCATTCAAGAGCCTCTCAGGGGACTCCAATAATAGACCAGAACAAATAAGGTAAAACTTAAGAAGGATTATTTAAAGTCTAGCATTTGGGGGTAAAAAAATCAATTGTACAAGTGCAGGAGGAGGGTAATCAGGTCTGACAGCAAATTATGTGAAAAAGACTTGAGGGTTTGAGTTGATTACAAGATCAATATGAGCCAACAGTGTTTCCCTTATAAAAACAAAACCAAAAAGTATCAAGTGAAAGCTCAGGCCATGTCTGTATAAATATAGTCCTAGTAATGGACATAATAGTCTCAGGAAACTTTGCACCATTGAGAGAATACGGGAAGTATTTTGGTTTTGTCTTAAGCATTTTATTTAGTTGAGATTGTCACATTTTAAGAGGAGCATTAGATACTAGGCAAAATGTTGAGGATATCAGAAATAATTCATTTTTGCAAACTATGTGTTTTAGAAGCTGACAATGTTCTTGGCCCGGTCCTGGGCGTGAGGGGTGTACTAGTGAACAAGTATATCCCTGCGTGCATGCTAAGTCACTTCAGTCGTGTCTTTACAACCCCGTGGACTGTAGCCCGCCAGGCTCCTCTGTCCACGGGATTCTCCAGGCCAGAATACGGAAGTGGGTTGCCATCCCTTCTCCCGGGGATCTGCCCAATCCTGGGACAGATCCCACGTCTCTGATGTCTCCTGCATCGGCAAGTGGGTTCTTTTTACCACTAGCACCACCTGGGGAGCCCAAGTAAACATCCCAAAATGGCACCAAAATCCATGCCATCTGGAGTTATCGAAGGAAGTGGGGATAACTTACCTTAAAAAGGAATTTATATATATATATAAATTATATATATATATATTTCTCCATCATAAACTGGCATTTTGAAAGTTGTTTTTGTTTATCTTGGCTGTTCTGGGTCTTCCCTGCTGTGCGTTGGCCTCCCTATGGTTGCAGAGAGGGGGGCTACTCTCTGGTTGTGGTGAACGGGCTTCTCACGTGGCAGCTTCTCTTGTTGCAGAGAACAGGCTCTTGGACACGCAGGCTGCCGCAGCTGCAACGCATGGGCTCAGCAGCTGTGGCTCCCGGGCTCTAGAGCACAGGCTCAGTGGTTGAACCTTCCTGGGCTTAATTGCTCCATGGCATATGGGAGCCTCCCAGATCAGAGATCGAACCTGTGTCTCTTGCATTGGGCAGGAAAATTCTTTACCATGGAGCCACGGGGAAGCCCCTGAAATATTTTATGATGTTTGGTTATCATACAAATTTTGAGCAGTACAGAAAGTTGAAAAGAAGTGGGAAAAGATTGCTCATAATCCCACTATTCATTGGTACTCATATTTTCCCCCGCTTTTACTCTATGCTGTTCTTCAAGAGCCCAGAGCCAGTGTGGAGAGAGGCGTGAGTGCTTTGCGTGGCCATATCTGGATGAGCTTTATCATTTTCATCCGCAATGGATGGCTTAGAACTGGCACAAGTCCTGTGAAGGAAATGTAGTCTAGCTCAGTCCCAGAATTTTTTTAAAAGGTATTTTCTACCGTAATCAGGACCTTTGTTGCATCCTTGACATTCTAATTGGCTTTGCTTTGGTTGTGATTTGGTGTGCCTGCTATTAGAAACATCATTCTTTATTTACAATTGTTTTTCAGATCAGAGCCAGTTGGGTTGCCTCTGTCTTTTTATAGTTGCCATTTTCTCTTGGCAGTTTTTGCACAGAGTTCTGTTTGGGCCGATTTTTGACTCCTGGGTTAGCTGAGTACTTCACCTCCTCCCTTCCTTCAGCGATCCTAGCCTGGGTGGTTTTTATAGACTGTGTTTCACGAGGCGCAGCCTAGTGAATGTGGCACTGCTGTCTGGGCCCATGAGATTGCTTTGACATTCGAGGAGGAAGCTTATTATCGGCCCTTCCCTCTAGCCTCCAAGTCTTCCTTTCCAGTCCCACTCACTGCTGCTTCAAATTGTGCTGTAATAACATCTTCCCTCGCACACAATTCCAACTTGTCACTTTCAGAGAGCAACCAGAGTCCCACCTTCTGTGGCTCTGTTTGCCTCGTGATTCTTCCATGGCTGATCCCTGATCCTTTACGGTCCCTCCAGACAGGCTTGTTGAACTGGATCCCCCCACGCTTCATTAAGGGGATGACAGGCCGTCTCTCCTGAAACTGTAAACTTGGGGATTTCCCAACCCTTGCAAAATAGCATTTAATGGAGGGTAACTGCAGCACCCCAACTCAAAGACAAAGGTAACGAAATCCTTTCAATGATAGACACAAGAGAACTTCCTTATTTTCAAAATAGTGTTGTGGCTTAATAATCTAACAGGTTGTTCTTACCAAAGTAGTGATAATTAGGCATTTGACCTGTAATTCTTTAGAAACATTTTTCAGTATAATCTGTGTGATAAGTCTGCATTTGTGTACATTTTAATCCAGACACCAGAGGGAGTTGCTGAATGACACCCTCCAGAATTGAGTGACCAGCATTTAATCAAGGGGCTACCTTCCAGAGATAGCTACTCTGAGCAGTTGGCTTGATTTCTGATTGATACCACAGGCTTTGTTAATGAGTACATGATGGGCTAGAAATAGACTTTTTTTTGGTGAAATTAGTGGTCTAGATAGAGGAATTGTCTAGAAGACAGCCTCCACTCTTGCATGAACAGGGCGAGGCTGAAATTCAGCTCGGACATGTCTGGTGTGCTTACGCGCGTGGTTCTTAGTCAGCTTCCTTTCTCCTGGGGTGATTGTGCTATACGTGTTGTTGAATATGTGAGCACTGCATCTGGGAATAAGATAGGATAAGAATGAGAGAGCCTGCAGTCTAGAACCTTCGGGATGGCAACAGGCTCTCTGCCTCGGGTTAATTTTATTTCTTTTTGAAGTTTGGTATGCATTTTGTTTTTGGCTAGGCTGGGACTTCCTTGCTGAGCGGGCCTTCCGTCAGTGGTGAGGAGCAGGGGCTGCTCCCCCGCTGCGGTGTAGGGGCTTCTTGTGGCGATGGCGCTCTGTCGCAGGGCACAGGCTTTGTGTTCCTCAGTATTGTGCCACGCAGGCTCGCTGGTTGCAGCTCATGGGCTCCACAGCGCAGGCTCAGCAGCTGTGGCGCAAGGGCTTAGCTACTCCTCGGCCCGTGGGATCTTCCCAGATGGAACGCGTGTCTCCAGCACTGGCAGGCAGGTTCTTTACCACTGGGCCCCCAGGGAGGCCCTCTGCACTGGGTGATACAACGCTCCACGAGCACAGTTGTTCAGCAGCCCTAACAATGCCTGGAGTGTGTTTCCTAAGCTGTCCTTCCAGCCAGTAATTGAAAAGTTGCTGGTTACCTAACTTTGAGAATTACAGGAGTCCAGGTGTTTGAATTTTGGCATACGGGCTTGGGAAGGACGTTACTGTAAAGTGCTATCAGACCTCTATAAAGGCAGAGAGCCAGAATTTCATCCAGCTTAAAGACAGGATACAGGACTGTCTTGGGACAGCCTGCTAATTAAAATGGCAGGGTTCTGTCAGACACTTGCTTTCTTCGTTACCCTGTAGGGAGATTTTAAGACAACCTAGAGCTGTCTCCTGTTTCTCATTAGAGACTCTTCCTCTGCAGTCTCTGGACCTTTTGTGCAGGTAGAATTCAGAGTCCATGGTCTTGGATGTGAAAACAATTCCATTTTCGTCTTCACTAACTCTAACTGAAATATAGAATTTCCTCCAGTTATGAGTGTAGGCAACACAGCCTGGTGTTGCTAACTTCCCTTTGTCACTAACAGAAGCCATATTTGTTTTCATGACATTGCTGATGTTGTAGATATCTCAACCTGTTATTTAATCTCATTCAGTTCAGTTCAGTTGCTCAGTTGTGTCCAACTCTTTGCGACCCCATGGACTGCAGCACATCAGGCTTCCCTGTCCATCACCAACTCCTGGAGTCTACCCAAACTCACGTCCATTGAGTCAGTGATGCCATCTAACCATCTCATCCTCTGTCGTCCCCTTCTCCTTCTGTCTTCAATCTTTCCCAACATCAGGATTTTTTCAAATGAGTCAGCTCTTTGCATGAGGTGGCCAAAATTTTGGAGTTTCAGCTTCAGCATCAGTCCTTCCAATGAACACCCAGGACTGATCTCCTTCAGAATGGACTGGTTGGATCTCCTTGCAGTCCAAGGGACTCTCAAGAGTCTCCTCTAACACCACAGTTCAAAAGCATCAATTCTTCGGCGCTCAGCTTTCTTTATAGTCCAACTCTCACATCCATACACGACCACTGGAAGAACCATAGCCTTGACTAGATGACCTTTGTTGACAAAGTAATGTCTCTGCCTTTTAATATGCTATCTAGGTTGGTCATAACTTTCCTTCCAAGGAGTAAGCGTCTTTTAATTTCATGGCTGCAATCACCATCTGCAGTGATTTTGGAGCCCAGAAAAATTGTCACCACTGTTTCCACTGTTTCCCCATCTATTTGCCATGAAGTGAATAGATGCCATGATCTTAGTCTTCTGAATGTTGAGCTTTAAGCCAACTTTTGCACTTTCTTCTTTTACTTTCATCAAGAGGCTCTTTAGTTCTTCACTTTCTGCCATAAGGGTGGTGTCATCTGCATATTAATCTCATTATTACTTTGAAATTACAGCAGTAGTAGAACCACTAGTAGGTTCAGTTTTAATTTATTAATAAGGACTCTTTGTATTTTTCTATCACAAATATTAAAAAATTTTTCAGCAACTGTATTTCAATATATTTTGCTTTCTTTTAAATCCCTATGCCTTTTGCTTTATGCATTTAAACATGTCATTCTAAGAAGACATAGAAATGATTAAGAACATCTGCTTTCTGAAGGCAATTGATATACATATTTTCAAAATTTGAAATATAGTTAATTTACAGTGTTATGTTAGTTTCAAGTGTACAGCAAAATGATAGTTTTATATATATGTCTGTTTTTCAGATTCTTTTTTATTATAGGTTATTACAAGATAATGAATATAGTTCATTGCCTTGAATGCATAAAGATGTATGTATATATATAGACACACACACAGACATACACACACACGATGAAATAGTCCTCATCCGTAACAAAGAATGAAATGTTCCCAATTACAGCAACATGGGTAGACCTAGAATTATACTGAGTGAAGTAGGGCAGTTGATATGTGCAGCAAACCCCTACTAGTTGCTCAGGACTAAACTGACAAAAGTCAGTTCCCAGCAGTGGACGATCTTCAGGGTGAGCAGGTGCTGTGAGAGTAAGGCCTACAGAAACAGCGGGGGCGTGGGTTACAGCCCTCACGCTGTGCCTGGGCCGGACGACCTAGGCTGGGCTAGAGACGGATCAAGGTTCTAGCATCCGAGGGGGTAGCTCTGGGGCTGGGCCACAGCTGCACGTCTGGGGCAAGACCTGTCCCCTTGCTTGGAGGGGAGGAAGAAGGCGTTTGTCTACTTTCTTTTCCTGCCGTGCAGTCTTGCTTTCGTATCTCAATTTAACTTTTTTTGTGACAATTTTTCATTCTTTATTTTTTTAGTTGAAGTAGAATTGGTTTGCAATGTATTAGTTGTAGGTATACCATAAAGTGATTCAGTTACATATGAATATGTGTGTATATGTGTGTGTGTGTGTGTGTGTGTATATATGCTTTTTCAGATTCTTTTCCCTTATAGGTTATAACAAAGTATTGAGTAGAGTTCTCTGTGCTACACAGCAGGTCCTTGTTGGTTATCCATCTTATACACAGTAGTGTGTGTGTGGTTTATCCCTCCCTGACTTCCCCTTTGGTAACCATCAGCTTGTTTTCTTTATCTGTGAGTCTGTTTCTGTCTTGTAAATAAGTTCGTTTGTATCATTTTTTTGGTAGATCCCACATATAGCTGATATCACATGGTATTTGTCTTTCTCTGTTTTCACTATAGTTTTAAACATCATCATGTAAATGTATTAATCTAGAAATTATTGAGAAGGTACTAATTTTGGAAATGCATTGAGAAGGAGACAGCTCTTTCCACCTGTTCTACTTTTGAGTTAGATATTCTGGGAAGTAAATAAAGTCTATGGGACTATAGGGAATGTCTTTCAAAATGTTTTACAGAGCAGCTTTCTATTTTAAAGGATAGAAAATCTCTATTGAGTGTGTTGCCATATTGCTTCTGCTTTTTGTTTTGGGTTTTGGGCCGTGGGGCATGTGGAATCTTAGTTCCCTGACCAGGTGTCGAACCCGTGCCCTCTGTTGGAAGGCGAGGTCTTAACCCCTGGACCACCAGCTTGTCCATCCATTTCAGTTTTCAGCTTAGGAAAGCGCTGGACTCAACCAACTGAACTGATTTTACAACTCACTGCTAGTCAGAATCTGAAGTTTGAAAAAAATATTAGCCTAGGTCAGGCTGGTTTTCTGACTTCTAGACATAGTTCAGAAATGACGCGCTCCATTTCTCTCCCTCTCTCTGTAGCACTTACTTGTGAAACAGATTGAGGGAAGGGGCTAGCTGGACGACCTGATGCTAAGTGCTTCCTAAGTGCTGATGACATTACGTGTTTTGCTATCTTGTCTACACCTCTAGCCAGTCTCGAGGAGTAGAAAAATCTCGGCTTCATGAAGGCTGAAGTTTTCATTTCTGTGTCCCCAGCACATGAAAGAAGGACTGCTGTATACCAGGCACTCAGTAACGACGCTGAATCCATCTCCTCCCCTCCAGGAATTCTGCAGTTCAGAGGGATGTGTGACTCGCTCAGTGTCTCAAGGATTCCAGGAGGGGCGGCTTACGGGGATCTGCCCAGTTCCCGGGTCGTGGGCGTGTGCCGACAAGGGGTGCCCTGTGCGTGCGGACTGCTTCTGCCTGCTGGGACCTTTGGTGCGCTGGGGAGACGGGCTGGCCCCTTGGCTCAGTTCCTGCGTCTGGACAAATGTCTCCTTGAGCAGCAAAATACAAAGAAACTCTGAGGGGCTAAAAATAACCGAGGGCATGTGCAGTTGGGGCAAAGTACGGACAAAAGATACAAAAAGACCAAGAGAGCCCAACTGCGGTTTCTGAAGAGTCAGGAGCAAAAGCAGGGCACTGCGCATGCGCCCTGCACTCAGCACCCCCGAAGGGGCGGGCGGACCCCAAGACCCCCTCCAGCCCCGCCCCTGGACCCCCCACCCTCACCCTCAGCAGGAAGCAGCTCGCCTCTCCGCGGGGAGTGAGCAGGGGAAACTGTTGTTTGTTCTCACTCTCTCTGCTGCAGCAGGGCCCCAGAAGCCTTGCCTGAGCTTCTTGTCCAGCCTCCAGTCAGTTGCTATGGATTAAGGAGAACAGGGACCTTCACTGGTAATTGGTTTAACACCCTGTTTCCAAATAAGATCTGGTCCTGAAAGCTTGGGCTAGTTTTTATATTCTTGATTCCTCGTTCATGCCGAGGCAGTCAAATCTGAGAGCATATGAATAATTTTGGTCACAAATCATATATTTTGACTAAAAATTTTCCCCGTCACCACCCAAAACAAATATATAACTCTCCCCTTGGCAGACTGGCTTTTGCAGTTATCATGCAGCTGACTTTACTGGAACTGGGGACTCACTAGGTAAACAGAGTCCAAGTCATCTAAGGGGTGAGTTTGAAGACGGGCACACCCTGGAGGTTCTTCGACAAGGTCTAACCTGGTGGCATGAAGTCTCTGGGATAAGGTCACTGTTTATGCTTTAAGAAGGCAGAGACCTTCTCTACGTCAAGACCAAAGCTTTCCAAGTAAAATTATCCTGGCCAAGAGAAACACTGAGCCAGACTCCCAGCATCTTTCTGCCATGCTCAGAGAACGCTGGCAAGGGGCTTTCTCCAATAAAGATGGCGCAGCTGCTGGCTGGGTTAGAGTCCCTGCCCCGCTGCCTAACAGGCAGCTCTCCGCCCCGGCGACGGGCAGGAGTGGGCAAGGGACCAAGACATTCAACAGCCACTCACAGGCTTCTGAGACGGAGCAGCTCAGCAACTCCCCAGGCAGCATTGCATCTAGCCACGTGAAAGAAATTTGATTAATGGCTTCGGAAAGTTTGATGGTAGCATCCGAGCTGAGAATACATTTATCAGGATGTGAGGCTGGCAAACTGCTTCCGGCTGAGCCTGGGAGGAACGTCAGAGAAGGACACTCAAGGCATAGTGACTAGTGTCTTACACCTTTATTTTCTTTTTTTGCACACAGTCCATTTATTGGGGCGAGCTCTTAGAATCCATATCTATTGAAGGAGTGAAGGAGACAGGCTTGTGCAGGGAGAGGAGTTGAATTGCAACACAGTCAACACAACAAGGGCGTCGGTTAATCCTGTGTGAACTGCAGCTGGGAGGAGCCTTCAGAGGGATCTTGAATGGAGGAGGGTATGGTGGGTCTTTTTACTGTGACAGAACAGAAGTGGCACCCACTCTGCTGTTCTTGCCTGGGAAATCCCAGGAACAGAGGAGCCTGGCAGGCTACAGTCCATGGGACTGCAGGAGTCGGACATGACTTAGCGCCTAAACAAAAACCAGAACAGATGTTTAGATGCCACTTCCACCTTGGACTAGCTTCTCATTCGCTCACCTGCACGTTTAGAAGAGGTAGGCGGTACGATCCCCCGTGGTGGGACTGCAGCGTTCGCTCTCCCAGTTGCCTGGCAGGTTGGCTGCCTCCAACCCACCAGCGAGTCCCTCTCGCAGACTTGTCCTTGGCCAAAGAAGGATGCGTCCCAAGGTCATGTTCCTCCTGAGAGCAGCTTACATTTACAAATCTGTAGCTGTCTTAGGCCTTTAAATGTGGGTTCCCACTGGCTTAATGCATGGTGGAAGGTGCAGTTTTGGATACGGAGACCATCAAAATCAGAATGCTTGTGTTTATGGCTCAGTGCACAGTCCATTCTTAGAAAGATCTTTGGGAGAAATGGCTAATCAAAAATCTGATGAAACAAAATCCATGTGAAAGGACTTGAGCTTCCTGAGGACATATTTTCCTGGTGAAGCCCTGTCCCCGTGTCATCGTTTTCCATTGCAGGGCTCCACCTGCGCTAGAGGTCAGAGATGGGACTGGGGCCCATCTTCTCTGACCACATAAGGGCTCGTCTCTGGCTGAGTAAAAGGAAGGCATTAAGAGTTACTTCGGATCTCCTGCAGGTTCAGTTTCTGAGCCCTTCCGTTTTGCCTGCTTGCTCCAGGCAGTGCTTCTGGACCTCCCGGACCTTACTGTCTGGGGAGGACCACCTGGACTGTTGAGCCATTATCCAGTCTGATGCGCTGACTGGCTCCCTCAGTGTCCAGACTCCGTCTCTCTCTGTTTGGTATTCATTTCTCCCATGAACAACCCCAAAGCACGTTATAGCGACATTCATGTTTGATTTCCCGTAACTCGGCTTTTACCAATAGTCCCTATTTGGTGATGGTTTGCGCTTGGATCTGGGACTCAGAAAGTGCGTTAGCATTTTCTTCCTTTGCCGGTACTGCCACCATACTGATGAATAGAAGGGAGTGAGCGTTTCTCTAAAGTCTACCGTGTGTCAGACTGCACTGGAGGCTCCAAGGGAAAGGACTGAAACAGAAATTGGCCGAAAAATAAACATTTTCAATCACAGACGTTTGTCACCTGTCGGTAATTTTGGGCATCACGATGCAGCGTTGCGTTTTAATGTAAATATGTGTCTGTCTGTCAGAGATGATCAGGGCTTCTGAACTACTTTTATGAACCTTGGGATACTTATAAGACGACAGTGTTTCTGTTCTTCTCTCACATATTTGAAGTTTATGTATTTTCGGCCAAGTAGGCCTGCTTATCGTGTTTGGCAGTCTCTCACGAATTTAAATTTTGTCTCTAGCTCCAAGTTTTCCAGATGCAAACTCTTCAAATGGGTGCTTCCAACCACCAGTTCTTACAACGATGAATTCTGTGTGTGCTAGTGTGGTTTCACTCATTATATTTTGCGTATTGAAAATCACAATTTTGGAGAGCTACGCCTTCATTTCATCTTGCTTCTTGAGATCCAAAATTCATTTTTACCTGATGATGGCAACTTATTTAGATAAAGTCTCACCATTTTGATAGCATAATTCTTTTACATATAACGACTTTAATAAGAAAACTTTTATCAAAAAAGCAGGTTTGAAGGAATAAAAAATTTTCGATGCATATATCTGAAAACAGCATTAGATTATTAATGCTACTTTAACATCCATAGATCAAGTGTTTCAATACCGACAGGCATTGTTGAGTGTTTTACCCTAAGCATAATCTCTTGGTCCATCTGGGGGCTGTAAGAGAATGCCACAGACCCAGTGGCTTACAAACAGCAAACATTTATTTCTCACAGTGCCAGACGCTGAGAAGCCAAAGATCCAGGTGTCTGGTGAAGAGCCCTCCTCCCAGTCCACAGACACCTGTCTCTCTGCTGTGTCCTCGCATGGCGGAGAGAAGAAGGGCGTTCTCTTCTTAGGAGTCCACCCTCATGACCTAACCTCCCCCCAGATGCACTCACAGTGGAGGTTAAGATTGAGCCTGTGAACATTCAACCTGCGTCATACACCAGTGTTGACTTTGACTTGATATTGCCATTTTTGCTTGAGTGATCTGGTGTAGAGGCAAAAGTGCCATCACTGTTATCATTGCAAGTTTAAAAATTTTAAAGCCACTTTGTTGTCCAGCAGGAACTGACACAATATTGTAACATAATATATACTCCATTAAAAAATAAATAAATTTTTTTGAAGAAAGCAGTTCTCTATCTCTAAACTTGCTGCTTTGCACACTTTATCTTACCATTGGCAAAAGTAGTAGGAATTACTGTGTCCATTTCACAGGTAAGAAAATTAAGGCTCAGAGAAGTGAAGCAACTTCTCAAAGGTCTCTGACACAAATCAAGACAGAAATCAAGAGACTCAATTCTTTTTTTTTTTTAATATTTTTTTGATGTGGACCATTTTTAAAGTCTTTATTGAATCTGTTAGAATATTGTTTCTGTTTTATGTTTTGGTTTTCCAGCAGTAAGGCATATGAGATCCTAACTCCCTGGCCAGGGATTGAACTTGCACCCCTTGCATCGGAAGGTGAAGTCTTTACCACTGGACCACCAGGGAAGTCCCAAGAGACTTAATTCTTATGCATTTGAACACTGTTCTCCAAATCTCTTAAAAAGCATAGTGGCCTTCTTCAATTTGACAGGTTTTGACAAGTTTAGGTGATTCCATTCAGATGGACTGCATACAGCTTAGAGCTCCGTGCTCCATACCGTCTCTCGGAGCTTCCCAGTTCAGTTGCCCGTGGGGGTAATCTGTGTGTAAGGCACTCTGTGGTGGTGGCTATAGACAAATGCTGGCGTCCTGAGCCCCGAATCCGTGTGCTGTCTTCTAGCGGGTGACTTGATGGCATTAGGAGGTCTGCCCAGGCTGAAGCCCGATGCTCTGGTGTTAAGAAGACGGTCACCATACTCCTGGCCAGTTATCTCTTCCTTCATCTTGTCTCTATTTTATTTCACTTGGTTTCACACTTCACTCCCCATTCAGTGACCTGACATTTTTTTATTGGTGATGCATTTGGGGCTGACTGCACCCATTTGGTAGAATATGGATGTTACAGGGATCCCACCCAGGGGTGAGGGAACTCCTGTACTTGTCCACTAACTCTTATCCACCATGGTTTGAGGGCTGGGAAAAACATGAATTCCCAGCATCTGTTGCCTACAGGGACACACAGATGTGAGCAGTAAGGAGCTGGCTGGTGTGCCTGGGCATTTTAAATGCCAAAGAGATGGGACTCTGATGCTGAGCACATCTCCTACCTGTGGGTCTCCTGAAATAGCATTTAATTATTTAGGGAGCAAATATATACAGTCTATCTAAAGTTGTCTCCAGGAGGAGAAGATTAAAACAAGGATGACAATATTAGAAGGCAAAGATCAATGAGGGGCGTATAGGGAAAGCTTTCTAGGGTGTCTTCCTTTGCTTATACACACAAGCATAGTCTTCTTCTGCTATCAGACATGTTTCCCCCCCCCGCACCAAGCAATCTCTGTGACATCAGCTGGCTGTCCTGCAATGTAATTAAATTCTGATACTGATCTGAGTTAGTGCAGCCCCATACGTTAAGGGCTAATCCCATAAGACTGCTCTCATTTTAAAAGTAAGTAGTAAGTCTCCAGGTTACTCTCAGTTTCTGATTTGGCTACAAGTTGGAGGTCTTAAGACCCCTCCTTGGATTGAATCACATGGTATAACTGCTCAGAGAACTCAGGAAAACACATTCACCAGTTTATTGTATAACAAAGGCTATGACAAGGGGGGCAGATGGATAGCCAGAGGAAGAGATGCATGCAGGGAGACTGGAAGGGCCCCAGGCAGCTCCCGTCCCTGTGGAGCTGGGGGCCCCATCCCTCTGGCATGGAGCTCCATCAGTGCCCTGGAGGCTTTCTGAACTCCATACTCAGGCATTTGTGTGGAGGCGTCATCATGAGGGCATGATCTATTCTTAACTCGGTTCTCAGCCCCTCCCACTCTTTGGAGAATGTTCACAGCAAGTCTAGGGTAACGCCGTGGTCTGTTACAAACACCTATCCCAGCAGGTTGCTGTGAGAATTAAAGTTACACACACATAGCATCCCCAAATTCATACTTTCTTAGGGTTAACATCAGTGGGGATACTACTAGTTGCTAGATACTTCTAGCTAGACATGATTCTTGGAGGGAGGCATTCATGAGACCATAACTTAGAGAGGACCAGTATCCCAAAGGGTTCCATTGGGTGTATTTTTAAGAGACTGCATTAGAATTTTGCTCATCATTTCAAACATGTGGGTTTCTTGGCCCCATTTATATCAACCCTATTCACCTAAACCTTAACAGACGTTTAGCAATCCTGATATTAAATTCAAGAATAAAGCAAACACCAGTGCATTTATTTAAGAGGGAGAAAGAACCACTTGGATTTACATGTGTGTGACGAGAAACAGAAGGAGCTGGGTTCTAACCCTGTTATAAATCGAGATCTTGGGTGGGAAAGGCGCACACAGATTAATTCATAGGATCCTGCCAACAGTGCTACTTTAAAAATAGTGCTTACAGGCTCTCTGGCAAAACAAAAGCGAAACCACTGGAAGGGCTCCAGCCTTAGGCTTGTAAAGCCACCAGAGAGTGAATCCAATCAGTGAACAGAGGTGCATTCCAACCTGGAGCCACGCCTCCTCCCCACACTCTTCCACCGTCCTACGCATCCCAGCTCTTACAAAAATATTCAAACTTGGTTTATGAAACCATGACCTCAGCCCACACCCACCACAGCCACAACCTCTTATCTCCTCTCCTTTGGCCATTTCCCAGCACCCTGACTTCTGCCTGGCTTCGCAGTCCTCGTGAGTCAGAGCAAAGCTTGTCTTCAGTAGAGTCGTTCAGAAAGGAAGTCACATAGGATGGCGCCTGTGTCGCAGCATTCAGGACCTTCATCCATATTTGGGTCCATTCTTCGGCTTCCAAAGAAGTATGAGTCAACCAGCTAGGAATCCCTATGGTGGCATCCTTGTTTATTCCAAATATTTTGAATTCTATTCTATGCCAAGCAATGTGCCAAGCACCAAGGATACAGCAGGGCATGGTCCCAGCTCTTTGGGGGAGTATGGCAGGGAGACAAACAGGTACACAGGAGTGCCAGGCACCGTGCAAACACACAGGAAAGGAAGCAGGCAGGAGTGGTCAGGAGAGGCTCCTGGAAGAAGGTGACTGTTCACCCTTCTTCTGTAAAGTGAAGGTGGAAAAGGCAGATGTGAAAGGAATGGAGGGAATAACATATGAAAGTCCTGGGGGTAACATTCCATATTAATGTGCCAATGAGGCTATTTTGAGAGTTAGGAGGGCACTGTATCCATGGGTCCTGAATTCCTGACCCTCAAGCTGCAGGAGTTAATGAAGCCCAGCAGTGCTGGTAAAGGCAAAGGACTGAGACCAGGGTGAGTTATTCTGGGCAAGTAGAGGGTATTTGAAATTTGAGTTTGAACATCTTTAGGAATGATGACTTTTTGTTTGTTTGTTTTTTTGTGGTTTGCCCCCATCCTGATAGTTTCTTGTGCGGTCAACGAGTGGTTTACAAATTACGCTACCTCCCTGACCCCTGGCAGATCCTGACCCCTCAGTTCAGTCTCTCAGTCGTGTCTGACTCTTTGCAACCCCATGGACTGCAGCACACCAGGCCTCTCTGTCCATCACCTGTCGGGAGCCAGAGTGAGGAATCCCACCCGTGACAGGGTCACGTGGCAAACTCAGATGGCAGGGCAATTTGAGTCATCGGATTTCTCCCTGGTTTTTCCTGAACATGCGCCCCCCAAAATAAGAATTTGTCTGTTTTTCCATTTCAGCCCAACCCCCCTTTGATAATGCTCTAGCCTGCCTAACAGGTTCCCTTAATTTTCTGCAAGCTTGTGAATTGCTCACAACCTCCCAAATGTGGAAGGCACAAAAGCCTCAAAGTATCTTAAAGTTTCAGAGTCTTTTCAAATGTATATTGGTGACAGGATTTCACGGTTGACTCAATGATTGCTGCCAGACTCCTTATTTCTTATCTCTCAGGCACCCGGGAAGATGTGATCTATGTGATTGGGATATGGAAAAAGGGATATGTAGTAGTTTTGATATTAGCAATACTGAACTTTTGAATAAGTTACTTTTCCTTTGCTATAAATCACTGTACTTCCTTTTATTACAAACTGCTGTATTCTTATTTAGTGTTTTCTGAGAGAGGCATTCAGACTTTGGAAAGATTAACACAGATAAGTCTTCTGGTTAACAAAAACTTCATCAGGAGAGAGCCATAAAAATGTTAATAGGCCTCTTGGCCAGAAGATAGTGTAAACCACCTGAGACTTTTGTAACAGGAGAATATGCAAAAAAGAAAGCCTTGAGGGTCAGGACTGCTACTTCTGCGTAACTCTGCATATTCTATTATGTATAATTTGGGGTATATAAGTTGATTCTGAACAATAAATGCTCTCTTGGAGCCTTACGCCAACGTTAGATTTCCCCCTTTTTTCCCCTTTTTCCCCCTTCCCTTTTTTCCCTCTTTTTCCCTCTTGGAGCTTTACACCGATGCTGGGCTTCCCATGTCATTCTTTTTCTCCCCTTTCTCCTTTTTTCGGCTGAATTCCCATCTGGGGCGGGGAGGCTCACCACGTCTACTTATCTGTCCCGGCTGCTAAGATCTGTGAGAGAGAGAGCCCAGGGCGGGGCACTCTCCGATATTCAAACAGACGCCGGTGGCCTACGTAGATGGTGCAAACCTCTTGTCTTGAGGTTTTATTGGTTTTCCCCGTAAACCAAGTTATTCAGCCCTCTTTTCTTCCACTAATTTCCTACTATACTATTCTTTCCTGAGCTATCCTGTTCTCTCCTATCCTGTCCTATCTCGCCCGCTCTGTCCCCGCTTTGAATATCCCTGGATCCACCGGGGCTGGTCCCCGGCAATCACCAACTCCTGCAGTTTACTCAAATTCATGTCCATCAAGTCAGTAATGCCATCCAACCACCTTACCCTCTGTCGTCCCCTTCTCCTCCTGCCCCCAGTCTTTCCCAGCATCAGGGTCTTTTTAAATGAGTCAGTTCTTTGCATCAGGTGGCCAAAGTATTGGAGTTTCAGCTTCAGCATTAGTCCTTCCAATGAATCTTCAGGACTGATTTCTTTTAGGATGGACTGGTTGGATCTCCTTGCAGTTCAAGGACCCTTAAGAATCTTCTCTGACACCACAGTTCAAAAGCATCAATTCTTTGGCACTCAGCTTTCTTTTTATTTTTCTTTATGGTCAAACTCTCACATCCATACATGACTATTGAAAAAACCATAGCTTTGACTAGACGGACCTTTGTTGGCAAAGTAATATCTCTGCTTTTTAATATGCTATCTAGATAGGTCATAACTCTCTTTCCAAGGAGCAAGCATCTTTTAATTTCATGGCTGCAGTCACCATCTGCCGTGATTTTGGAGCCCAAGAAGATAAAGTCAGCCACTATTTCCCCATCTATTTGCCATGAAGTGATGGGATTGGATGCCATGACCTTAATTTTCTGAATGTTGAGCTTTAAGCCAATTTTTTCATCTCCTCCTTCACTTTCATCGAGAGGCTCTTTAGTTCTTCCTTGCTTTCTGCCATAAGGGTGGTGTCATCTGCATATCTGAGGTTATTGATATTTCTCCTGGCAATCTTGATTCCAGCTTGTGCTTCATCCAGCCCAGCAGTTCTCATGATGTACTCTGCTGCTGCTGCTGCTAAGTCACTTCAGTCATGTCCGACTCTGCGACCCCATAGACGGCAGTCCACTAGGCTCCCCCATCCCCAGGATTCTCCAGGCAAGAACCCTGGAGTGGGTTGCCATTTCCTTCTCCAATGCATGAAAGTGAAAAGTGAAAGTGAAGTCACTCAGTCATGTCCAACTCTTAGCAACCGCATGGACTGCAGCCCACCAGGCTCCTCCGTCCATGGGATTTCCCAGACAAGATTACCGGAATGATGTACTCTGCATCTAAGTTAAATAAGCAGGGTGACAAAATACAGCCTTGACATATTCCTTTTCCTATTTGGAACCATCCTGTTGTTCCATGTCCCATTCTAACTGTTGCTTCCTGACATGCATACAGATTTCTCAAGAGGCAGGTCAGGTGATCTGGTATTCCTCTCTGTTTCAGAATTTTCCAGTTTATTGAGATCCACACAGTGGCACAGCTTTGGCATAGTCAATAAAGCAGAAGGAGATGTTTCTCTGGAACTCTCTTGTTTTTTCCATAATCCAGTGAGTGTTGGCAATTTGATCTTTGATTCCTCTGCCTTTTCTAAAACCAGCTTGAACATCTGGAAGTTCATGGTCCACGTATTGCTGAAGCCTGGCTTGGAGAATTTTGAGCATTACTTTGCCAGCATGTGAGATGAGTGCAATTCTGCGGCAGTTTGAGCATTCTTTGGCATTGCCTTTCTTTGAGATTGGGATGAAAACTGACCTTTTCCAGTCCTGTGGCCACTGCTGAGTTTTCCAGATTTGTTGGCATATTGAGTGCAGCACCTTCACAGCATCATCTTTCAGGATTTGAAATAGCTCCAATGGAATTCCATCACTGCCACTAGCTTGTTCACAGTGATGCTTCCTAAGGCCCACTTGACTTCACATTCCAGGATGTCTGGCTCTAGGTGAGTGATCACACTATTGTGATTATCTGGGTTGTGAAGATCTTTTTTGTACAGTTCTTCTGCATATTCTTGCCACCTCTTCTTAGTATCTTCTGCTTTTATTAGGTCCATAGCATTTCTGTCCTTTGTTGTGCCCATCCTTGCATGAAATGTTCCCTTGGTATTTCTATTTTTCTTGAAGAAATGTCTAGTCTTTCCCATTCTATTGTTTTCCTCTATTTCTTTGCATTCATTGGTCACTGAAGAAGGCTTTCTTATTTCTCTTTGCTATTCTTTGGAACTCTGCATTCAAATGGGTGTATCTTTCCTTTTCTCCTTTGCTTTTCATTTCTCTTCTTTTCACAGCTATGTGTAAGGGGTTATTTCCTTGATTTTTAATATAAAGAGCCTAGCTGCTAGATACATAGATCATTCATTGAAAAAATAATGATTTTGAAACTATGATGAGGACTAGATATAAACTGGTTATTTTAACTTTCATGGACCATACAGTCTGAAATAAGAGACAGATAAGTAAATAGCAAATGGGTGTATAATATTTAAATTATGACAAATGCTTTGAGGGTATATTGTCACCCTGCTTATTTAACTTAGATGCAGAGTACATCATGAGAAATGCTGGACTGCATGAAGCACAAGCTGGAATCAAAATTGCTGGGAGAAATATTAATAACCTCAGATATGCAGATGACACCACACTTATGGCAGAAAGAAAAGAACTAAAGAGCCTCTTGATGAAAGTGAAAGAGGAGAGTGAAAAAGTTGGCCTAAAACTCAACATTCTGAAAACTAAGATCATGGCATCTGGTCCCATCACTTCATGGCAAATAGACGGGGAAACAATGGAAACAGTGATAGATTTTATTTTGGGGGGCTCCAAAATCACGGCAGATGGTGACTGCAGCCATGAAATTAAGACACTTTCTCCTAAGAAGCAAAGCTATGACAAACCTAGACAGCTATTAAAAAGTCAAGATACTACTTTGCCAACTAAGGCCCATCTAGTCAAAGCTATGGTTTTCCCAGTAGTCATGAATGGATATCAGAGTTGGACTATAAAGAAAGCTGAGCACTGAAGAACTGATGGTTTTGAACTGCGATATTGGAGAAGACTCTTGAGGGTCCTTGAACTGCAAGGAGATCCAACCAGTCCATTCTAAAGGAAATCAGTCCTGAAGATTCATTGGAAGGACTGATGCTGAAGCTGAAACTCCAATACTTTGGCCACCTGATGGGAAGAGCTGACTCAGTGGAAAAGACCCTGATGCTGGGAATGACTGAAGGCAGGAGGAGGAGGGGACAACAGAGGGTGAGATGGTTGGATGGCATCACTGCCTCAATGGACATGAATTTGAGTAAACTGCAGGAGTTGGTGATGGAGAGGGAGGCCTGGTGTGCTGCAGTCCATGGGGTTGCAAAGAGTTGGATATGACTGAGCAATTCAACTGAACTGAACTGAACTGAGATGTAGGAAAAGTCTGCATTAGACTGGGCCTCTCTGAGGTAGAATATTAAAGCAGAGACTGGATGAAAAGAGTCTTTGGAAGAGCGTGGAGGGAATGTTTTCCAGACAGCAAAGGTGAAGTGGGTAAGCTAGGACTTGCACAAATGTGCTTCTGCTCACTGAGCCGTGCACCCTGGGACTGGGCCGTGTCTGACCAGAGGGAGGGGTGTGCAGGTTACAGAGCGAGGCGCAGATGCCCCTGGAGAAGGCACTGGCTAGGGAAAAAAAATAGCACATGTTTGCACTTGGGAGAACATTTGTCCCTTTAAAGTACAATAAATACCTGGGAGGGTAGAGTTGGGGCACAGATTACTCTGCTCATATTGTGGGAAGTCCAGTAATGCTGAGGAAGGCAGTTTTTGGAGACTAGGGTGGGAAGGATACACCAAGGAAGAGCTCTACTTGGAAGACCCAATGAGACACGTCATCTGGATTCTGGGTAGATCAGTGCCCTGGGAAGCAAACACGTGGTGATACAAGAATCGAAGGAACAACACTAGCCTCAGACTGATGGATCCTGCCAGATAATGGTCTCCAGCTCCCTGGGAAAGAGGAAGGAAATCGAGGGGACACGTACAAAGCTAAGGAGCAGAGCAGAAACCCAGTCACCAGAACTGGGATCAGAAGAGAAATAGGACAAAGCTTTCTGGTCTTGGTGCTATTGGTTTCTGGGCCTTTAAAATCTTTTCATATGGAAATTCAAGGAGGACAAAGCTTGGTTTGCACAAAGGAATTAAGCTCCTTCAGATTGGAAGATTAGACGGACAATGGAGAGGTGGTGATTCAGGCAAGTCACAGCAAGACCTTCCCATCTGGTGCTTTAAACAAAGCATAGTGTGAATTTAGCTTGCTGTGACTCAGTCTGGGTGTACCAGGGGCAACTGTTAGTCACTCGAGCATTCTTCTCTTGATTGCATCAGACATTCGTATCCACCACCTCAGGTCCTCTCTGCCACGCCTGTCCCTGGGGCTCTCTGCCATTTGTTTTCCCAGCTGCTATGGCAACTACACTCTTGTGGGTACAGCCCAACCATGCCCTGCTTCCTGCCCCAGCTGAACATTGGTTGACTGCCTCTCTGGACTTTCCTTATAGCCTCTAAGCTGTGAGATGTGGTGGAATCTGACCTGGTGTCAGGCTATGTGCAGTTTGAAAGTGTGGGAGAGTCAGTGTTCTGTGAAGGAAACTTGGGTCAAGGTGAGATGCAAGCTAGCTGAGGAATTCTTCCTTCTACTGAGACACAGTGATCTACAGGTCTCAGAAGATGATTGCATGAGATGGAGCAAACAGTTGTTCTTGTTTCTAAGCTGCAGCCAACTCGGTGACCTTCCTTCCTTGCTGCATCCCTCTTTGTCTCAAGTCTACTTTCTGACATCGCAGCTTTAATGAAGTAGTAGTATATAAGTTTTTGCTTCAGGCTCTGCCAAGATAAAATCAGTTCTAGAACTGTGCCAGGGTTAGTAGCTTATAGGTTAGTACCTGCACAACCCAATATTAGCCAATGCAGATGGTGATTGCAGCCATGAAATTAAAAGACGCTTACTCCTTGGAAGAAAAGTTATGACCAACCTAGATAGTATATTCAAAAGTAGACATTACTTTGCCGACTAAGGTCCATCTAGTCAAGGCTATGGTTTTTCCAGTAGTCATGTATGGATGTGTGAAGAATTGATGCTTTTGAACTGTGATGTTGGAGAAGACTCTTGAGAGTCCCTTGGACTGCAAGGAGATCCAACCAGTCCATTCTAAAAGAGATCAACCCTGGGATTTCTTTGGAAGGAATGATGCTAAAGCTGAAATTCCAGTACTTTGGCCTCCTCATGCAAAGAGTTGACTCATTGGAAAAGACTCTGATGCTGGGAGGGATTGGGGGCAGGAGGAGAAGGGGGCGACAGAGGATGAGATGGCTGGATGGCATCACGGACTCGATGGACGGTGAGTCTGAGTGAACTCCGGGAGTTGGTGATGGACAGGGAGGCCTGGCGTGCTGCGATTCATGGGGTCGCAAAGAGTCGGACACGACTGAGCGACTGAACTGAACTGATGTATTAAAAACCCTAAAGATGACACCAAAAAAATTGAAACTAATAAATGAATTCAGTAAACCTGCAGGATACAAAGTTAATAAATCTGTTTCATTTCTACAATAACAAACGGTCCAAAAAATAAATTTAGATAATGATCCCATTTAAAATTGCATCAAAAAGAATAAAACACCTAGGAGTAAATCTAACCCAGGAGGCAGAATACTTGTATCTGGAAAAGTACCAATATAAGACATTAATTAATGAGATTAAGGATGACATAAATAGATGGAAAGGTATACCACACCCAGCTGCTATGGCAACTACACTCTTGTGGGTACAGCCCAACCATGCCCTGCTTCCTGCCCCAGCTGAACATTGGTTGACTGCCTCTCTGGACTTTCCTTATAGCCTCTAAGCTGTGAGATGTGGTGGAATCTGACCTGGTGTCAGGCTATGTGCAGTTTGAAAGTGTGGGAGAGTCAGTGTTCTGTGAAGGAAACTTGGGTCAAGGTGAGATGCAAGCTAGCTGAGGAATTCTTCCTTCTACTGAGACACAGTGATCTACAGGTCTCAGAAGATGATTGCATGAGATGGAGCAAACAGTTGTTCTTGTTTCTAAGCTGCAGCCAACTCGGTGACCTTCCTTCCTTGCTGCATCCCTCTTTGTCTCAAGTCTACTTTCTGACATCGCAGCTTTAATGAAGTAGTAGTATATAAGTTTTTGCTTCAGGCTCTGCCAAGATAAAATCAGTTCTAGAACTGTGCCAGGGTTAGTAGCTTATAGGTTAGTACCTGCACAACCCAATATTAGCCAACTGCAGATGGTGATTGCAGCCATGAAATTAAAAGACGCTTACTCCTTGGAAGAAAAGTTATGACCAACCTAGATAGTATATTCAAAAGTAGACATTACTTTGCCGACTAAGGTCCATCTAGTCAAGGCTATGGTTTTTCCAGTAGTCATGTATGGATGTGTGAAGAATTGATGCTTTTGAACTGTGATGTTGGAGAAGACTCTTGAGAGTCCCTTGGACTGCAAGGAGATCCAACCAGTCCATTCTAAAAGAGATCAACCCTGGGATTTCTTTGGAAGGAATGATGCTAAAGCTGAAATTCCAGTACTTTGGCCTCCTCATGCAAAGAGTTGACTCATTGGAAAAGACTCTGATGCTGGGAGGGATTGGGGGCAGGAGGAGAAGGGGGCGACAGAGGATGAGATGGCTGGATGGCATCACGGACTCGATGGACGGTGAGTCTGAGTGAACTCCGGGAGTTGGTGATGGACAGGGAGGCCTGGCGTGCTGCGATTCATGGGGTCGCAAAGAGTCGGACACGACTGAGCGACTGAACTGAACTGATGTATTAAAAACCCTAAAGATGACACCAAAAAAATTGAAACTAATAAATGAATTCAGTAAACCTGCAGGATACAAAGTTAATAAATCTGTTTCATTTCTACAATAACAAACGGTCCAAAAAATAAATTTAGATAATGATCCCATTTAAAATTGCATCAAAAAGAATAAAACACCTAGGAGTAAATCTAACCCAGGAGGCAGAATACTTGTATCTGGAAAAGTACCAATATAAGACATTAATTAATGAGATTAAGGATGACATAAATAGATGGAAAGGTATACCACAGCCATTGATAAGAAGAGTTAATATTTTAAAAATGATCATACTACCCAAGGCAAACTAGATTCATTGAAACCCCTATCAAAATACCAAATGCATTTTTTTCATAGAACGAGAACAAATGATTCTAAACTTTGTATGGAAACACTAAAGACTCAGAACAGCCAAAACGATATTGAGAGAGAAAAACATCTATAGGTATCATACTTCCTGATTTCAAACTATATTAATCCTAATTTGAAAAGATATATGCCTTCCAATGATCACGGCAGTTCTAGTCACAATTGCCAGGGTGTGGAAGCAACCCATGTCCGTTAAGAGATGAACAGATAAAGAAGATGTGAAGTATATACACCCACCCACACACAGTGGAGTATTACTCAGCCACTAAAAATGAAATCCTGTCATTGGTGGCCCCACAGATGGATCTAGAGGGTGCTATGTAAGTGAAGTATGTCAGAGAAAGACAGATAGTGCCTGATTTCACCTATATGTGAAATCTAAAAGCAAAATAAAGCACAATGAAAACAGATTCATAGATATAGATAACAGCTTGGTCACTGCCAGAAGGGTGGGGGTTGAGAGGATGGGAGAATCGGTGATGGGGATTGAGAGGCATAAACCTCCAGGTGTACACAAATAACTTACAGTGTGTAACACAGAGTAAGGAATATGGTCAATAGCACTGTAATGACTTTGCACGTGAATAGATGGTTCATAGAGAGTGATCGTTTCAGAATTCTGATCTGTGTGCGTGTGTGCTGTTTCCGACTCTTTGTGATGCTGTGGACTGTAGCCCACTGGGCTCCTCTGTCTGTGGGATTCTCCAGACAAGACTACTGGAGTGGCTTGACATTTCCTTCTCCAGGGGTTCTTCCTAATCCTGGGATCAAACTGGAATCTCGCATGTCTTCTGCATTGGCAGGCCAAGTCTTTACCACCGAGACACCTGGGAAGCCCATTTCATAATTTCTGCAAATATTGAATCATTGTGTAGTACACTGGAACTATCGCAGTGTTGAATGTGACCTGTATTTCAATAAAAATACATAATCATATTTTGGACACATGAAAAAAGAATTAAAAATATTTTGTCAATAATTGCTAATGTTTATTACATAAAATGGTAATATTTTGGATATATTGAGCTAAATTAAAATACTGTTAACATTTATTTCATCTGGTTCTTTTAACATTTTTTATTATAGCTATAGTATTTCCATTGGACAGCCCTTGTATAAAATTTATGGAATTTACCTTTTTCCCCATTGAAAATTTCTTGGTACTTTGTTTTCTACAATTTCTTCAAGATTAGTAATCAACAGTGCTTTCCCTGGTAGCTCAGATGGTAAAGCGTCTGCCTGCAATGCAGAAGACTTGGGTTCGATCCCTGGGTGGGGAAGATCCCTTGGAGAAGGAAATGGCAACCCACTTCAGTATTCTTGCCTGGAAAATTCCACAGATGGAGGAGCCTGGTAGGCTACATACAGTCCATGGGATTGCGAAGAGTTGGACATGACTGAGCAACTTCACCGGTTCACTGGTTAACAAGTGATAATTCCAAACCAAGGGAGCGTTTTTATAGGGGTCGAAAGAGGCAGTGGCTTGTGCAGCGTCTGTTGAATATTGAAATGACCACCTGTATTTGTTAATGCCTAATATGCAGCGTGTCGGGTTTATAACGTGGACAGTACCTGATCAAGGGCTGCTACTCAATGCCTTACGAAGCACATTAGATTCATTGCAGCAGATGTTGAGAAGGCTAACAGTTTTATAAGCGCTAATCTTTGGTATATTTCATTACATGCATTTTTCCAAGCTATAATTGAATATCATGAGCGTGGTGCCTAAGGATTAACGTTTGTGCTTTTTCTTCGGTGTTCACTGCTATTATCAATTACATGTTGTGATTTGTCAGGCTAAATTAAATTTGTTGCCAGGTTTGGCCCTGATCCTTCTCTTGGAATTTCCTGTGGCTTTCTTGCCCAAGGTATTTCATCACCAAACTGTCTGATTACGCTCTCCAGCACAGGACCCTGGGGAGGCGCTACTTACTGTCCAGGTCCACTAACTGCGGATGCTACTCTGTTCTATAAAAAGATAAGGCTCTGGCTTCGAGTCACATTCCTTCCACGGGAATTTGGTTCTGGCGGGATTGAAATACTGTTAAGGAATAGTTTGGTGAGAAGAGGCTTGAGGGACAAGAGTTGAGTGAGTTTGTGTTTAAAAGGAATGTGACTTGGGAAAGCGAGTGGAGCAGAGGATAAGGATCCAGCTTCAGGCTGAGCAGGGAACTGAGGGAATGGATGTTAAAGATTCAACAGGAGCAATGGTTTTATACCAAACAGACTGTGATTATTCCTCACAGTTCCACTCTATTTAAACAGAAGATTTCAGTTTCAGCTGCAGATCAACACGGCTGTAAAATATGTTACTTAATGTTTTCGGTCGCCAACTTATTGTTGAAGAAAATCCAGAAAACATACCATCCAGGAGTTTGAAATATTGATGGAGGACTATTTACAACCAAGCTTGATTCTAAAGCTGATACACAATATTGTCCCAACAGATAACAATATTTAATTGACTCCCTGAGCCAGATTCAGAAGTGAGTTCACACACCATGGATTTATTAAATTTCCTCTTTTCTAGCTTTGAAAATTTGTCTCTTTTCCTCTCAAATAAAAAAAGTGTGAATTCAATGTAGAGAAACAATTCTATCGAAAGTTCTATTTTGGTAAGTGAGAAATTAACAAATAGTTCATTGAGGATGTGCTTGTGAAGACTTCCCTGGTGGTCCAGGGGATAAGACGCCAAGCTCCCAGTGCAGGGGCCTGGGTTTGATCCCCAGTCAGGGAACTAGATCCCACATGCGGCAACCAAGACCATAGGCGGGGAAATAAATAAAGATTTTTAAAAAGACGTGCTTCATGTCTGAATGGTTACATTAGGATTAACTTTATTCAAAAGCACAAGTAAGCAGAGAGCCGGACAATCACAGTAAATCAGACGTTTTGAACTAAAGTCCCTAAACTATTTTGTAGTCCTTTCAGGGAGTTTAGAGTTATGGGCAGAACAGCAAGAGAAGAATAAATGTCGAGTCCCACTTTTGTCCCACGTGAATCTTTATGCCAGAGAAGTTCACTCACAAAGTTGATTTAAGCCCATTCAGCGACCAGTGGAACTGGCAGTGGCAGCCTCCCACAGGATCCAGTCAAGTCCAGTATGGTTTTGTTTTGTAAAAGAACATCTTTTAAGAATTACTGTTAACAACTTTCTCTGCTCATAAAACTAAGATTATTCTGTTTATGACCCAGAGAGGTAGGTTATCACAGGCAGAAAATGTGAAAGGAAACGAATTATAGCTCTGATTTGTTATTTGTTTTTTTATCAACCAACTGAAAGTACAGAATTGACAGTGAAGATAATCATGGCAGTCACTTTTGAAAAAAAGAATCAGAGGGGTGGTATTCATGCTATAAGCTTAGAATATAGTTCTTGGCCAAGCTGGAGTCAGGAAGCGAGGGGAAGGTCCGGGCCTTGGTGTGTGGCCAGCCAGGGCTGAGCGTATTTCATCATTGCTGACCTCTAGCCTCCAGACAGCCCCCACATAGTGGGCCCTCGTAAATGCCTGTAGGGGCGACGGAGGCTGGGAGCGAGCTGTGCGGGGAGCGG
>SJXQ01001751.1:1078045-1098030 GCA_006408695.1 Aepyceros melampus | reverse complement strand
CCGGGGCCTGGGACTCAACCACAAGTAACAGCATGAAGGGGGCCTGTCGAAAGCGGGGCGGCCGGCTGCCAACGCGGCCACGGGCGCGGCTGCCGCTCCCGCAGCGCCCGCCCCCCTCCCCGGGGGCCCGCGCACCCCACCACGGGGCGGAGCCCCGTGTCATCAAACGACCTGTGGGGCCAGGCCTGGGGCTGGGGGTTGTGTCCACCCGTGGGAGGAGGCAGTGCATGACCCCGGTCCTCACCGACCCACACTGCGGGGCCGAGCGGGTGAGAGAGGCTGGGAGTGTGGGTGCTCCGGGGGACCTGCGTGGGGCGAGGGCATGGAGAACCGAGTTCCTCTCCTCCTTGAGCCTCAAAATGCGGTGCCCCCAGCACGGCAGCAAAGAGAAAGGCAGCGCAGGGGGTGGGCAGGACCGGGAGGCAGGCCCCAAGGGAATAGGAAGCTGAACTGTCAGCCTGGGCTGGAAAACTCTAGATCCGGACTCTCCACGAGAACGGGGGCGGGCCGAGCAGGGCTGGGCAGCAAGGATCACGCTCCTGGGTGAGGCACCGTGGCTGGGGAGTGCGTGAGTGCTAAGGCGCTTCAGTCTTGTCCGACTCCGCACGACCTCACTGGCTGTGGCCTTCTAGGCTCCTCTGTCCATGGGAATTCTCCAGGCAAGAACACTGGAGTTGCCCTGGGCAGGCAGGGTTGCCATGCCCTCCTCCAGGGGATCTTCCTGACTCAGGGATCAAACCCACGTCCATGACTCCTGCTTGGGCAGGCGGATTCCTTACCATTAGCACCACCTGGGAATTGGGGATCGGTGAAGCCGGGGCTCCATGAAGCCGGGGCTCCACTACCTTGGGGATAAAAGCCTGTACTCCGCCTGTTTCGGGGGTAGCTCAGGGCCATGACGAACAGGAGGCCTTCCCCAGGGCTCCGAGTGGAGCCACCCGACTCCCTGATCCCAAGATCCTCAGCATCCCGCTGCCCCAGGCCCCCGTCACGAGCAGCCCCGGGGCTGATCTCGGCTGTGCATCATTAACCCAGGGACTGCTGGGCGGGAGGCGCCGCCGAGCACAGAGGCTGGCACAGAAGAGCCGCCTGGCCGCTGTTTTCTGAATCAGAGGAGGAACAAACACACCTGAGGACGCAAGGCCCACAGGAGAACAGGCTGAGGCAGGCCGAGAGCGCTGGAAAGCAGCCACTGGTGTCTCTCGCCTGGGCACACACCGCCAGTCTCCGCCCTGCGACCCGGGACGGGCTTAGCCATAGACTGGGAGCCTGTCGCCTTTCAGCCTCCAGCAGAGCCCGCGCTCCTTCTGGCTGACGGGGAGATCAGAGAGAGTGCTACTCAAGCGCTTCTCCCACTGGGAAGACCGAGGTGGCCCTGAGTCACAGCAGAAAGGGGCCGCCTTGATTAGGGGTCTCTGCGGCAGAGTGCTGGGCCTATCTGGAGGCTCCACGCCGCAAGAGAAGGGAGGCGCTCCCAAGTTTGCTTAGGCAGCTCTGCCGACCACGGTGCCCAGCGGTAAAGCCAGCCACAGAGCGAGCATCTGAAGCGTGTGGGCCAGATGAATGAATGAATGAATCTAACGCAAGAGCGAATGAATGAAGGAATGAACTGCTGCTGAGCTAAGGGTCCACAGAGAGCCCAGGGTGGCATCGAGGTGCTCTACAGTCAGGCACCTTGCCCTGGCCTGTAGGACTCCCTGATCTGTGATCTAAAACCTCTTTCTCTACCTCGTCCCCCGCCCCAGTCTAAGGCACCAGCAGCCCCGCCTTGCTGGTCTCTGAGCACAACCCCGCCCAGCTCTGTTATCACCCATGATCCCCACGCCACCCTGGTTCAGGTCCTCTGAGACTCAGAGCCCTCTCACACCCTCGGGAGCCTCCCTCTGCTCCCTGCCAGGAGCTGGGGGGGAGGCGGGGTCCCCCTCCACGGCATGTTTGCTGCTGGATTTAGAAGCCACAGCCTCAGGCTCCTGACACTCATTTATCTTGGCTCCTGGGAGAAAGGCGGGTAGGGGAAGGGGCCGCAGAAAGCGCAGCCGGGACCTTGCCTCCGGGCCCCCGCTTGGTCTGCAGAGGGCTGGGCGTGGTGAAGAGGTGAGGCTGCCCACCAGGCTTCATGGCCTGGGGCCAGAGGCCAGTAAGAGCACCCACGGGGCCATGGTCTGCTTGTTTTCTACCTAGCAGCCGGTCCCTGGAGAGATCCCTGTGGGTAGGCAGGGGCCACCGGAGCAGAGGGAGGTGGCGGAATTTTCCTGGCGGCCAGGTCACCTCGGTGTCCTACCCCAGGGTGTGGAGGGATGAGAAGGAACAGAAACACCCTTGTGGGCCAGCCTGGCGCTGCTCCACACACTGCCCTGCAACGTGCTCTTCTTGGCAAAACAGACCCACTGCCAGATCGGAAGCCCCGGGGACTCGGAGGGCCAGGCCCTGGGGAGGCCGAGGCGACCCTGTAGCCTGGGCCTCCTGGCCTTGAGACCATGTCCTCTGGCTACGTCTGACTGTGAGGTCATGGGAGACCCTCCATGAAAACGGGGTGGGGTGGGGAGGAGAGTCTGGAGGGGACTGGACTGTCCCATCGCCTGGGCTCCGGCCACATCGGGGCTGCCTCTGGGTGGGGCTCTGAGAGCAGCACTCGAGTCCCTGGATCAGAAGACGACTGGCTCTTGGCGGCCTTGGGGGTTTCCAGGTGGGAACCACCTCTCCTGACAGCAAGAACCTGCCAGGCTCTGGAGTCCCCTGGCCCAGGTGAAATCCTAGCATGGTTTCCAGCTGAACGCACTTGGGTGGGGAGGCCGCTTTCCCTCTTGAAGCCTCAGTTCTGGATGTGTCAAATGGAGGCCCCCTGACTGGGGAGGCTGCCTGGGTGGCCCCTGGGATGCCCAGTGGGCTAATGCCCTGTCCTCACTTTTTCCCTCTTCCTGGTGCCCCCAGCAGCATGCTGCAGCCCTGTTCTCCAGCCAGCATCTTTAATGCCCTTCATGCCCCAGAATCACTGGGAGCTTTAAACAAAGAACACATCTGATCCCCACCCAGATATCTGGCTTGGGGGCTCCAGAACCACTGTCATCTAAAATCTGCTTAGTTTGTAAACATGCAGCTGCAATGGGAATCCCTGGGGAGGGCCGTCCCCTCCAGGAGGCTGTCAGGCCCACTTGTCTGGGGTGGCGTTTGACCCCTATTGGACAGAAAGTGCAGTGATGACAACGGCGGAAACATGCCTGCATAGAGGCTCCTCTTTATCAGGATTTGACACTGGACTTCTACCAAATACAGTTTGAGGCAAGAGAAGAATACTCCAAAAGTCTGAAACTGAATGCTCTGGGGGTGTTTCTAAACTTTCCGGACTATTAACCCCAGTAAGAAAATCCATCTTACATCTATACCCAATGTGCACACACATGAACAACAGAAAGTAAGTTTCCTAAATGTTTACTCTCCCACTTACAAAGCATTCACAAATTGCCTTTAAGGCAGGCTAGGTTTTGCTATCTTGTTCTACGCTGCCTGCCCACCCCCAATAAATCTATGCCTATGTGCTAGCCTGTGACCCTAGAGTGCTGATTTCAAAGACCCCCCTAGTGGATGGTGGCTGGCAGTTAAAGAAACATCCCACTCTAGGCAAAGGGCAAAGGTGGTTCCAGGGCGTTTTGTTGTTTAGCCACTAAATCATTTCTGACTCTTTGCGACCCCATGGACTGTAACCCGCCAGACTCCTCTGTCCATGAAATTCTCCTGGCAAGAGTACAGGAGTGGGTAGCCATTTCCTTCTCCAGGGTATCTGCCCAACCCAGGGATCGAACCCATGTCTCCTGCATTGGCTGGTGGACTCTTGACCACTGGGCACCAGGGAAGCCCGCCAGGGTGGTCTGTTGTGTTGTGCTGTGCTTAGTTGCTCAGTTGTGTCAGACTCTTTGTGACCCCATGGACCGTAGCCCGCCAGGCTCCTCTGTCCATGTGATTTTCCAAGCAAGAATACTGGAGTGGGTTGCCAAGCCCTCCTCCAGGGGATCACTCAGGAATCAAACTCGGGTCTCCTGCATTGTAGGCAGATTCTTTACCAGTTGAACTACCAGAACATTCCTGCCTAAATAATCGGCTCATTGACTGACAATAAGAAAATGTTGGGTGCAGGAGGCGTCCGGGTCTGGTGGGGTAAAGTCTGGGCCCTCCTGACCCTAGGGCCTGGTGCTGTGACGCCGCGCCACCGCTCCCCACCCCCGCCCTGCAGACCCTCCATACCTTGCTGGTGGCCGTGGCCGCCGAGCCGGGCAGCACCGGTGTGTTGGTACCTGCACGTTCAGGTAATTATTGTCGATGAGCGGCCAGGCGCCCTGCACCTTGCAGGTCTGGAAGCGGTCTGTGAACGTCCGGAGGTGCGGGTCCCCGAAGAGGCCGCAGTGCGTGTAGTTGGGGGCGGCCGCGCGGTTGTGGAGGCTTTTCTCGTAGTGGCAGATCTCCGGGCTGTCCGAGCGCTCCTGGCTGTCCCCGGGCGGCGGCAGCGTGCGCAGGTGTGGCTGCGACGTGGGGCCATCCTTGGAGCAGTTGTGCTGACTCATGAGGTCCTCAATGCCATGGACCGCCGAGTGGTAGGCCAGGTCCCCCCGGCAGGTGCGCGCGGTGCGCCGCGTGCACAGGGCGTAGGTGCGCAGCGCCGCGCAAAACTCAGGGGCGTCGTCCGCGGCCGGTGCGTGGCTGCCCGCCGTGGCGCTCCAGAACTCAGAGTTGCACTTGAGGATCTTGCACGGGGAGGAGGCTGCAGGGGCGGGAAGAGGGGGCGCCTTCAGGTTGGAAACGGTGAGCCCAGGCCTCCGGAACCCCCGCAACAGGCCAGGGCGGCAGGCACGTGCAAGGGAGGAAGGCGGCCTCTTCCCACGATCCACAGGTGGTAGGTGGTCCAGGGCAAGATCGGCCCTGCCTACCATCCTTAACGACTCTGGGTGCCCAGCCCTCCGCAGGCTTAAAGGGGTGGGGGAGCATGCCCCTATTTTCCCTATTCCAGCCTAGCCCCCCAAGCTTTCTGCCCACCCTTGTGCCTTTGACACATGCACACCAACAGCAGTCTGGCAGGGAACGAAGCCCCACTACCCAGTATGTGTTCCGATCTCTGCCACTGTGCAACCTTCACGAATCACTTAACTTCTCTGTGACTCAGTGGGTGCTCAGTCCTGTCTGACTCTTTGCGACCCCAAGGACCATACAGCCCACCAGCCTCCTCTATCCATGGGATTTCCTCAGCAAGAATACTGGAGTGGGGAGCCATTCTCTTCTCCAGGAGATCTTCCTCACTGAGCCACTTGGGAAGGCTGCCTCCTCATTATATCTATCTAGAATGTGGGGTAATAGTAGTATCTACCCTATGAGGTTGCTCAAAGTGCTAAAGGACTTACCCCTGCATGGGGCACAGAGCGGAAGTTCAGTGAATGTTGGCCACTGTGATTATTCTACTAGCCCTGGTTCCCTGGCTTCCTCTACAAACTAAGCACAGCTTCCCTCTCAGTACTGTAGCTCCACACACCATTATCCTGCTCTGGACAGCAAACTGGGAAGCAACTAAGAGTGATAACCTTGGATGTGTCCCAGTTCATGCTTTTCCCCCCCAAGGTCACGTACAAGCTTTGTTGTCACTAAGCTGTACCTGACTCTTTGCAACTCCATGGACGGTAGCCCACCAGGCCCCTCCGTCCATGGAATTTTCCAGCAAGAAGACTGGAGTGGGTTGTCGTTTCCTCCTCCAGGGGATCTTCCCCACCCACGGACTGAACCCGCATCTCCGACATTGGCAGGCGGAGGCTTTAGCACCACCCACCTCATGCCCGAGAACTGTGACTTTAACACACCTGAATCTTGCACCCGCCACACACGGACGCTGCCCTTTCCCACCCAGCCTCCTGGGTTCTGTAGAGTTCGTGGAGAATACACGTGGCAGCAGGAGGGAAGCTTCTACACTGACTTCCAGGGGCAAAGGGGCCAGCAGACCACCTAGAAGGCCCAGCGTTTGGTGTCTCAGCCCAGTCAGCAGAGGAGAAGGGGGGCTCTGGCTCCAGCCACCCCTGCCTGGGCCGCTAATCTGACTCAACCTTGGAAAAGTCTATTTACTTTCTGATACTGGCTACCTGATGCGAAGAGCCGACTCATTGGAAAAGACCCTGACCCTAGGAAAGATTGAGGTCAGGAAGAGAAGGAGGCGACAGAGAATGGGATAGTTGGATGGCATCACCGACTCGACGGACATGAGTTTGAACAAACTCCAGGAGAGAGTGAAGGTCAGGGAAGCTTGGCGTGCTGCAGTCTATGGGGTGGCAAAGAACTGGACATGACTGAGCGACTGAACACTGGCTTTTTACCTATACAATCAAGCGGGGATTAAAGGCAGGGACAGAAGTCCATGGGGGCAGGCTTCAAAACGCACTGTGCAGGCCACCACCCGGCCCCGAACCTGGACGCCTGGACAACCTATCTTGAGGTGCTCGCTCACCCCTGCAGGAGCAGACACCATGCTCCTGGAGCAGATGTGGACTGCCTAAGTCACACATCTGGGAAACAAGATGCTCGTCCTAAAATCCAGGCTTTTCCTCTAACGTGACCTGTGTTTGTCACACTGCTGGTAAACAAGGCCATTTCAGGTGGTATCTGGGTGAGCAGTCTTCTTTTAACTTGAGAAGTTACATATTTACTTAAATATGTATTGGGAAAATAAAAAAGATTTGACAGAGAGCTACAGAGTTCCCATTTTAAGTTGAAGAAGCGTGCCGACCAAAAGCAGCGGACCTGGTAAAGGTGGTGAGGGCCGTGAACAGCTGCCCGGCCAGGGAGACCCCCTGTGTGGCCGCCCTCCCGGAAAGGCACGTTTCTGGCCCCGGGCTCCTTTAAAAGGCATCTAGAAGGACGTCCCTGGTGGTGCAGTGGATAAGAATCCTCCTGCCAGCGCAGGGACACGGGTTTGATCCCTGGTCCAGAAGATTCCACATGCAACTAAGACCGCGCGCCTCATCTTCTGAGCCTGCACGCTCTAGCCCCGTGCTCTGCAACAAGAGGAGCCATTGCAGTGAGAAGCCCGCGTACAGCCAATGAGAGAGTAGCCCCACTCTCCGCAGCTACAGAGAGCCAGCGCAAATGAGGAAGACCCAGTACAGTTATCAGTTAAAAAACAAGGTGGTGAGAAGATTCCCTGGGCCTGCCATCTTCATGATTCTCCAACCTGTGGAAGAGGCCCAAGGGCCCAACCTCCCTGTGGGCTGCAGATGCTACCGTGGCCTGCGTGGGAGATGGTAAAGGAGACCCTCGAGGCGGAGGGCTGGGTGTGGAGGGCATCGTGCAGAACAAGCCACGTGGAGGAACACAGGTCAGAGGGACGGCCAATGCAGCCCCCAACCCTCCACCTCTGGTCTGTGTGATGTCCACTCCGGTAGCCTCAGTGATTCTGAAGCAGGTGAGCTGCCCTGCCCTGCTGCCTTCTCAGAATTCCGGACTAGGCATCTCGGAGGAAACCATTCCGGAAGGACGGAGCCTCGTGTTGCATAGTGGCTGCTGTGGCTCCGTCTGCTGCCCACCGGCCCCGGCCCACCTTCTGGCCCTTACCATGTCCAAAGGACATGAAAGACAGTGCCTGTCCCTTTACAGCCAGACTGCTGCAGCACACGCAGGCCTGTGCTGGCCTCAGCTCTCCTCCAGAGCCCAGCTGGGACGGCAGAGACAGAAGTCCCAGTCAACTGACTGTATCCCAGGCTCGGTGGCCTGGGCCCCACAGGTCCCACATCATTCAGGGCTCTGGGCAGCCCCGTGGGCAGGCACTACAGCACCCCATCTCCTAGAGAAGCAGAGCCAGGCTCAGGGAGGCTGGCTTTCTTGCCTGAGGTTCCACTGTGAGGAAGAAGCAGGAATTGAATTCGGCCCTTCAGGTAAAGAACCCTCCTCCCAATGCAGCAGATGCAAGAGACGTGGGTTCGATCCCTGGGTTGGGAAGATCCCCCGGAGGAGGGCATGCCAACCCACTCCAGTGCTCTTGCCTGAAGAATCTCATGGAAAGAGGAGCCTGGGGGGCTACAGTCCACGGGGTCGCACAGAGTTGGATCCGACTGAGTGCGCACAGTCGCAGACCTGAAGGGTCCTGAGGGCCTGGGCCCTCAGCAGCTCCAAGGCTTCAGACAGCCTTGGTGCTTCGCGATTCCCCACAGCAGCCGCTGAGTGGTTCTCGGGCACACTGCCCCCTGGTGGGCTTCAGGGAGACTGCGCCTGCGGTGCCGAGAGGCCCCCACCCACCAGGAGGCCCACACGCTCTCTGTGGCATCGCATCCACACTCTTGCTCATAGGGTCTGTTTCTCAGGGTGCAGCCAGCGGCGGGCAGGGACTTGAAGGCTGGGGTCAGGAAGGTGCCAGGGCAGGGCCAGCCTGCACTCAGATGGTGCGGGACATGTTGGGGGGCGCTCCTCACCCCACCAGGTGTGGCTCCATCACCCCAAACGTGCAGTAGTGGGGGCCTGTCCTGCTATCTCCACAGCCTTGAAAACCAGGCTCAGAGCCGTGTCTCAGAGCTCTCTGGTGTGTTTGGAACCCATGACTGAAATCCCCCTTAAGGCGCCCCCCCAAAGGGAGCCCTTCGGACGCTCGGAGATCTGCTCAGAGGGCGCTCCTCAGATGTCCCTGTGCCCAACAGGTGGGCTCTGACCCCACCAGCCCGGTGGGCCTGGAATCTGCATTTCCGCCAGGCCCTCTGGGGCCTGAGCGGGTTCTGTTCTCGTCAACAGTCACAGCCTCAGAGGGGCCGTCACTCACTCCCCACCCCTTCCACCGCCACACGCTCAGGTCTGGGATGTGCGCTGGGCACTTGGTCTGGGCTGGGGGGCAGTGAGGAGCAAGCCCAGCAGGGAGCCTAGTTGCCAACACAGAGTGGCGGCGGGCAGCTCTCATCTGCTCATCCCTGCTCATCCGGGCGCCTTCTCTTGCGCCCCCGGCCCCCGTGCCACGGGGAGCGACAGAGGGGGATGGCAGCCCTACCCACCCCACAAGTGGCAGCAGAGGGTGCTCTCCTGCCCTCGCTGCGCCGAAGGGCCAGGGCTCCACTCTCCGCCTCCATCTGGGCAGGGTGGTGGTGGGGCTGAGCTCCAAGCTCTCAACCGTCTGGAGAACATTTGCGATGCTGTCACCAAGGACTGGGCCAAAAGTGGAGAAGCTGAAGGAGACGCTGGTCGCCCGCGGTGCTGGGCAGGGGTCTGGCCCAAGGTCCCGCTCTGTCCCCTCCTAGCACTTGTGGGGAGTGGCTTGGCCTCAGTTTCCGCATCTGTGAAGTGGGGGCAGCACTGGCCTCATAGCCTGCTGGAGACTGAGGAGGTGGACGGGTACTTGGAACCAGTGAGCACTCCCCAGATCAGAGTCCCTGCCAACAGTCTTGGAGGGGGAACATACAACCCCCGTGGAGTCAGAGGCTAAAGGTCATGTGGCAGGGCTGGAAGGAAGCCAGCACCTCCCCTGCTTCCTCCTTGGGAACCCAGGGACTGTCGTAGCCTCCACACTGCTGCCTCCTGCTCAGGTCATGGCCCTGGCTGGCCCTGGAACCTGCTCTTCCACGTTGACTCAGATCAGAGTCTGGGCAGCTCTTCCTGGGTCCACTCATGCCCAAAGGCCCAGCCCCACCTGGATCAAGCCAGGACCATGATGCCTGTGGCCGCACACCTCCGATGTCCTGGGTCTCCTCGGGCCTTCTAAGAGGAAGCCGAGGAGCTCTCACAGTAATGGACATGCTACCGATCAGGGTTGGGGAGAGGCTTGCAAGAGGCCACTGAGAGTAACGAGAGCTGGGGCCAGAGGTGGGGGACCTTGTTCTCCTCTGCCCTCTCTCCAGGAGGTCGTGCAGCTCTTCTCAGCCTGGCTGCCGTCATTTCCTGGCCAGAGGTGGGGGTTTCCCAGGGAAGGGCATATAGGGATGCCAGAGCTGGACAGTCCCCACGGGTGGGGAGCCGAGGGGGCCTTGACCCCTGTGGGGCCATCCTGCCACCCTGTGTCCACTTCTGTAAATCACAGGTGGAGGCTCCCCCGACCACCACCTCCCAGGTCAGAGACTTGATGTAATCTGGCCCAGCATCAAAAGAAAAAGCTCTGCACAGGGGCGTCACCTGTCAGAGAGAGCCCAAAGCAGCTGATTTTTATGTGCCGTATCTTAAAAAAAAAAAAAAAAAGCCAAAATCACCTGAATTTCATGCAGTAAACCTTAGCCTTTTCTGATGTGAGTGTTCAAGGAAGGAAGGAAGGCAAGTCTGAGAGTTTGAAACACCTTACTGTGAGTGGGAGGAGGACGTGAGCTTTTCTGAGCGAGGCCTTCTCTGCTCAGGCCTGGCTCCTGCAGACCTTGCTACGCGGCCAGGCGGCAGCGGAAGAGTGCAGAGCCAGGGTCTCAGAGTTCTCCTGAGCTGCTATTTCCATCTAGATGCCGTGGTGTCTGTCCTAAGGTGGGGGCGGCTCTCAAGGACCCCGTGCTGACCCTGGGTACCTGGAGCTCCAACTCAGGCACCCAGGAAAAGGCTAAGATCGTGCACAGACTTTACACTTCTCGTAAGCCTAGGACACCTGTTTTGTTTTTGACTCAAGCCTCTTGGGACTTAGGACTTCGGGGATTAGCTACTAACAAACAAACAGAGGAGAATCCAGAGGCTGCAAAGACACTGGCCAGCCCAGGTCACCACTAGGAAACCCCTGAATTCCCTCCGGTGCCCACAATGCTGGACACTTGGCTCAAAAGGTGGGGCGCAGGCTGGGGCTGTTATGGGAACCAACTGACTGAATGAAACTGCCCGCCCTGGCCAGGGAAGACAGTAGCCACCTGCATGAGTTATCTTAACAACAGGAGATCCTGGTAAGGAACAAGGAACTAAGAAGCTACCACCAACTGGAAGAATTCGGGAAAGGTCAAAAGGAGACCGGAGACACCAGTCCGTATGTCCTACCAGCCTCCCAGAATCCTTGTTGGAATCCATCCTTCTGGATGCATGTACCACCAGGAAGGACTCTGAGTCAGAATGAGGGACCAGAGACAGCCAGGAAACTAACCCCATCCAGAGAAAACCTGGGACTGCCAGCCATGTGGCAGAGCAGTTCTGGGTTCCCTCACCCTCCTGCTCTCCACCTTTCCCAATAAAGTCTCTTGCTTTATCAGCACGTGTCTCCTTGGGCAATTCATCTGTGTTAGACAAGAGCCCACGCTCAGCCCTGGAGGAGGGTCCCCTTGCCACAGCAGGACTTGGGGACCCCAGGGATCCACTCGCTCCCAATTTGTGCAGTGAGGCCCAGGGCTTCTGTTTCTCCGTGCAGCTGGCTTCGTCGAGATCACTGTAATTACGGATCGCTTGGTGGGCAAACTCCGGGTCAGCTTCCCAACATGTAGCATGGAATTTTAAAACCCGGGGCCTGAGAGCGGCCACAGGTGAACAGTTTGCACCTCCAGGCAGCTCCCGGCGGCACTCCACTGCTGGGCCGGGCCAGCCCCTCCTGCTCTCGGCAGCTCCAGCTGTGGACCGCAGGTCTGCCGGCCTGAGGGAGATGGGTGGAGGCTCACAGGGAAAAGGCTCAACCGTAACCCTGCTGATACTGGAGCTGGCCCCGCGGCTTTCCTGGGCCGCCTTCTTTGGGCCTCACGGAACCGTGTCAACCATCCACGGCCGAGGCGGGGTGCCACCTCGTGCCCACAGATCCCCTGAGAATCCTCTGACTCCCGTACTCTTCACTCAAAGCACCTGTGCCCCTCCCCTGGCACCCCGCCTCTGTAACCTCTCACTTTGTGGGGAGGTGGGATCCAGCCTGGTGGTTAAAAAAAAATCTGCCTGCAATGCAGGAGACGCGGGTTTAATCCCTGGGTCGGGAAGATCCCCTGGAGGAGGGCATGGCAACCCACTCCGGTATTCCTGCGTGGAGAATCCCATGGACAGAGGAGCCTGGAGGGCTACAGTCCATGGGGTCACAAAGTCGAACTCGACTGAAGCAACTGAGCATGCGCGCACGGGCTCCAGACTACCTTCCTCGAAGTCTGAGACACAGCAGCGAGAAATCACAGCAACACGGCTTGCCTGCCTTAATTCTTTTCCTTTAAATAGCAACCCAGAGCCTCTTGGAACAGAAAGGCAGGGGGCGGGGGACGGGGTGCCGGGATCTGGGAGCAGCAGCTGTACAGACCCAGGCAGGATGGAGATATTTAGGCCCCGCCACGGCTTTAGCTGCTTTCGGAGACCTCCTTTGAACTGTTAATCAAGCCCAATCTTTCAGAATAATAGCTTGATTATTACCGGCTTGTTTGCATAACAAAGCAGCCCAATAAAACTCACTCCTCTGAGTGCGGAGGGGTGCGAAGGCCCGGCCCCGAGAAAGGAGCCTCAGGAATGCAGCGCCGCTCCTGCGCCTGAACCCGGGAATAAAGACAATGCAATTTGCCACCGAGAAGAGCCCAACAGACCAATAAATTACCCTCGTGCAAAGGGATAGATCAGGTTTCACTGGTGGTGCAGGAGGGGTGGGGTGAGCCCGGAAGGACAAAAAACCTGCCTCTTCTTAAAGGAGTCAGGCGTCTTAGAAGGCGAGCACCCCATCACGTTGGGTCTGCCCAGATCTGTGGTCTGCAGGGTAACTGCCTGGGTTCGTATACGAGCTGAAGGTTCTGGACTCAGTCCACTGCGCGCAGGCAAGGTGCTTCCTGCCATTCCTGGAACAAGCTCAGGTGAAGTCGGCTACAAAAACCACCGGGGTGCCGGGGAGAAGGTTCACGTGTACAGAGATTGAAGGATGGGGGGACAGAGAGTACCGGGAAGCAGCTGTTCCACGGGGTCTGGAAGGGCAGTGGGATTTGCCAGGTTATGTGGGGCAGAGGTACAGAAATCCAAGAGGCTCCGAAACAGCTGGCACGGGCCGGAAGCGAAATGCCGGATGGTGAGAGTGCGCTGGGAGTTTGGAGCCAGACGCGGAAGCCCTGAGTGAAAGCCGGGGATGAAGCGAATGTGGTTCAGCTTCAAATTGCTTTGCTCTGCTCTGGTGCAAACCCTGTGTCCCCATTCACCCAGCTCCCTGTTGCCCGATTCCTCCACAAGGCGGCGCTACACAAGGCCCAGGCAGGTTGACCCGGTCATCACAGCCCAGCCTTGCCCCTTCTTCCCCTCCAGCTGCTGCTGTTCCAGTACCCAGCTCAGCGTGCGGCAGCAGCCCTCCTCACAGCCCCCGGCTCCCAGGGTCCTCTTCCCCTTGTCCCCTCAGTCCCAGGAGTGGAAGTCCCCTCCTGCAACGCTGTGTCTGCCTCCGTGGTCCCTCGTGGCCTTGCACGTCCTCCCCTGCCCATCTAGACACAATCCACGGTAATAGCTTCCCTGTGGCAACACCCTGTGTGGTTTCTGTTTCCCGGACTGCACCCTGATAAGCCAGCCCAAGGATTTCAGGTCAGATCCCGCTGAAAGCGGGAAGCCCACTGAGTAATTTTCAGTATGCTCGTGGCATGATGAGAAGGCTATTTTAGGAGTGGCGTAACATAAAAGAGGGTGGCTTTAATTAGGGTAGGAGCAGGCAGAGCAGAGGGAGGACAGCTTCAAGGAGAACTCAGTGGAAGGGGTTGAGAGCCCCCCGCACCCCCAACCTGGGGCAGAAGTGATGCTGAGGCTCGTCTCTTAGCAACGAGTTGGGAGGCAGATCCCCAAGGCAGTGGGAAAACTGCTCCCCTTCTTTGGGCGCAGCAGGGAGCACCTCCCTGTGGCACCAGGCAGGCGCAGCGGGCCACTCCCCACCCCCTCCTGTTCTCGGCACCGAGGCTGGGCGGGGACAGGGGACGGACACAGTGCCAGAGTTTGGCAAGCTCTGGCTGGGCAGTGATCCGCAGTCTCCTAGCTTGAGAGGTGCCTGGGGCTGCCAGGCTTGTTGCTCCATCGTCCTGGCGTAAACACACAGGTGTCTGGCGTCAGACACTGAAGAGGCACACACCCAGGTAAGGGACTGGCTTTTTCACCAGGTGCAGAGGACCCTGCCTTCCTTAACCCACAAACAGCCAGAATGATCCCCTTTCTTCAAAGGTATTCCTCCCAGCTCAGCCTGAGAATGGTCCAAGGAACCACCCTTGCCCGTGACTCCAGCCTGCCTCTTGGCCCCGCTGAGGGCACTGGGGACTTCCTCTGGGGACCGGCTGACCTGAGAAAGATGAAGGCAAGCGGAAGCCTCTCAGAGCATCTGTACTGGCTGAGGGAAGGCAGGAGGGGATGTGTGCTCTTGTGCTAAGTCGCTTCAGTCATGTCCGACTCTGCAACCTCGGGGACTGCAGCCCGCCAGGCTCCTCTGCCCCTGGAATTTTTCTGGCAAGAATACTGGAGTGGGTTGCCACTTCCTCCTCCAGGGGGGGTCTTCCCAGCTCCTGTGTCTCCTGCATTGCAGGTGAACTCTTTACTGGCTGAGCCATAGGGGAGCTGGGGGTTAACTCACTGCTAAGTGTGGGCAGAGGTGGCTGAATGCCACTCGCCGAGCTGGGCAGGCAGCACTGCCCCCTCGTCACACCAGCCAGGCTTCTCTGTCCCAGCTTCCACACACGCCAAGTCGCTGCAGGAAACCACGCCGAGTGCCAAGGAAAAGGGCACACCTCAGCTTTCCCAACTGGACACCCTCCCCCCTTCCCCCAGCTCCCCCTGGAGCCACACGCAGCCACATCTGCAGCCAAGAGGGCGTTAAAAAGCACATGCGCTCACCATCAGGCCCAAGGCCACGGCGGGCCTGCCAGCAGGGCTCCTCTGGGTCAGAAGGGCCCACAGCAGGCAGGGGTTGGGCGCGGGACCCCATGCCAAGACCACCCTGCCAGGAGGGCAGAGAGCTGAGCAAGCCTGGGTTCCACAGGGAGGATGGTTTGGGGGTTAAAAGCATCACTTTTGGTATAATCGAAGCTTGCGGGTGAGCAGTTTGGGCTTCCTGCTTTGAGGCACGCCCCCTTTTCCTGAGTCTCGGTAGCTGCTGCTGTGCTCAGTTGCATCGGACTCTTTGTGACCCCATGGACTGTAGCCAGCCAGGCTCCCCTGTCCATGGGATTCTCCAGGCAAGAATACTGGAGTGGGTTGCCATGCCCTCCTCCAGGGAATCTTCCTGACCCAGGGATCGAACCCACGTCTCTTGAGCAAGTCTAGGTAAGGGTGGCTTCAGAGATGACAATTTTCCATTCTGGTCCTGCCTCCAGGAGCCCTGTGCTCCTCTGCTCAACTGTCTCGGGTCAAAAACCACGTGAAGTGGCTTTGCTCCCCCACCTTCCTCTGCAGGCAGGCCCTTCTTCCACCTTCCTCGAGCACTGGGAGGGCACCGGCCCGGCTGGTGCACACACATGTGTGAGCCTGTGTTCCTGGAACATTCCTTCACACGGGGAGCAATAATGGCTCCTTTCTGCAGGGACCTGGGCGCAGAGGGATCACTTTAATAGGCGTTTCGGTATTCCGACTGCCCGGGCGAAATGGTGCATGAAATGAATAAATAAGCAAAAACCCCAAAGACATAAATCTGACTTGGGAAAATTTGCACCACGAGAGCTCTGCCAAAGTGCATCTGCTTTGAAATGCTAAGTCGGGGATGGACAGGGAGCGGAGAGGGTCTCTGGGAGGAGGCAACAACGTGAGAGCCGTGGGCAAGTGTGGTCCCTCTTCATTCTGCTATCCAATCATATCACTCGTTTCTTATTTTTTCCCTCTCATCATAAAGCCTTGTACGCTACACAGTTCAGAGTCTGAAATGCTGCAGAACACGTTTAATGAGCGTGTTTATCCAGAATCTGGAGTGTGGAAAAGCACAGGGGTCTGAGTTCTCCTCTTGGCTCTGCCGCAGACTCAGCTGCGTGATGTCGGGAACCTCTCTGACCCTCTGTCTCCTCATTGACACAGTGCGAATGATGATGCTCGGGTGGAGGGGTGACCATCTCATGAGGTGACATATTTCAAACATTTAGCAGAATACCTCGGATGCTCTGGCCACTGGATAAATGGGAGAGCTTTAAAAATTGTTGTTTGGGGGGGATTTCCCCACTGGTCCAGTGGTTAAGACTGCCTTGCCGTGCAGAGGACGCAGGTTCGATTCCTGGTCAGGAAACTAAGTTCCCACGTGCCTTGGGGCAACTAAGCTTGTGTACCACCGATGCTGAGCTCAAGGGCCACACATAAGGCTGATGCAGCCAAATAAATAAATATATATATATTTAAAATGTTTTCTGCAAGGACCTGTTGTACAGCACATGGAACCCTGCTCAATGCTATGTGGTAGCCTGGATGGGAGGGGGTTTTGGGGGAGAATGGATACATGTATATGTATGGCTGAGTCCCTTCACCATTCACTTGAAGCTATCACAACATTGTTAACAGGCTCTACTCCAATACAAAATAATAAATTAAAAAAAATTGTTGTTTTCCTTCAAGTGATCATATTGTGGAGAATATGACAGTACCCTGTCTTAAAGGCTATTCACGAATGTTAACTAGTGATGGCAGCCTGGGGGAGGTTGGAATTTTGGTTATTTTCATTTTCTTATTTAGCTTTATCTATCTTTAGGTTTAAAAACGAGTACTGTCTTTACAACAGAAAAACATCTTTTGGAAAGAATGATTGGGATATCTGGACAACTCCCCTCCCCAAACCTGTGATCTCGGTCCGTGGAGCAAAAAAAACCCAAACACAGACAGAAAGAAAGGCAACGGTCCTGTAATTTCCGGGATTGCGCCAGGTGTGTTTGGGGTGCATATCAGAGAAAAGTGCACGGAGAAACAGGAAATGGGGTTCCTGCCCTTATAAACAGATCCAGTGATTCAGAAGATTAAAAACCCAAGACTCGGGAATCCACAAGGACACGAGGAAGCACGGGTGTTAGCAGCCAAGGTGGCCGGTCCTCGGGTCATCGGAGGGACGGCGCTGGGCCCCGACAAGTGGCACTGACCTTGGGCTGTGCCAGTGGGTGTTCCCTTTCCAAACCAGGCATGGCATGAGCAAGGCCTGGGGGCTGCCCACCCATAAGGTGGGTGCGTGGTGGCAGGTACGGAGACCAGCAGGGACCTGGAGCCCAGGGGCGTGCCAGAGGCCACGGGAATGAGGCTGGAGAGGAGTGTGGAACCCGGTGTCAGCGGGCTCTCCCTTCTGGGTGCTCCGGAGAGGGTCACGCAGAGCCCTGAGCTCCTGAGCAACTTGGACAGTGGGGTGGGGGCGGGGATCATCCCAGAGGCAGGTCCTGGGGCGACTCAGCTGCTTGCAGCAGGTGCCAGCGGAGACAGGCAGGACAGGGAGCAGGAAGGAGGCCCAGCGCCGGGCAAACGGACAGAAGGGGAGGCCCTTTACACCCAGGACTGAACCGTCTGCGGCAGCAGGATTAACAGACACAGGTCAAGCCCTGGTCCCAGGACACGGAGAGTCCAGGGAGACCGACCATCCTGGGGTACTCAGGACTGACGGGGCTTCTAAAGACTTGGGACTCCCAACTTTAAAACTAGAAACTCCTGGCTCCACTGGGATGAGTTAGTCACCCTAAAGAAACAGTGCCCTCAATTTCAGGCAAGCTGAATGCAGCCAGGCATTGAAACAGTATGACGCCCCAACCCCTCAAGCAAACTAAAACCTGGATCCTCTAACCAGCTCCAAGGGCCGTTCACATTGGACCCAAGAAGGACATGTTAGCAGGAATCGTATGACCTCCAACACATAAAGTGGTCCCCATGCGGTTCCCTCACCTCCACAGGGACCTGGACCCAACTGCCCCATCTCACGGAGCATCGTTGTCTGAGCCTGTTGACCGTCTCTGCCCAGTTCTCCTTTGGCCCTGGGGTGACTGCTAGCAATTCCTCCAGGCTTGCAGCGGTTTCCCTTCCTAAACCTGATGTCCAGAGATCCTCTCCTTATGCCCCAGCCCATCCTCAGAGCCAAAGGGGCCAACCATCCGCAGGGCTTTACATCCCACCCTCCCTGGGAGCCAGGGCTCGGCCCTGCAGATCCCTTGGCGTGTCACGCACCAGCCTGCAGGCTGGCGCTTACTGCCACCTGGCTCTGGCAACGGGACTCATTTCAGTCTCTCCCTCTGGGACACAAAGTCCTCCTGGGAGGACAATGATGTGATAAGCGGGTTGACTTGCTTGCACATTTTTGAATGGCAGCTCTCAGATAAAAGTTCTCAACTCTAGAATGGCATGGATGTCCTTGGATACTGCACAGGGCCTGGGTTTCTGCAAGCCTTAGTTTCCCCACAAGGATTAATTTCTAAAACAACTGCAGTTTAAAGGGAAAGGGAAAGACAGGAGGAAACATGGAAGACCCAGGGCAATAATTTTTAGAATACTGATCCTCACAATTGAGGTGCATCAGAGCCCCCTGGAACGTCCGTCAGAGTACAGACTGCATGTCCCACTCCCAGAGCATCAGCTTCAGTCAGTTCCTAACACGTTCCTGGGGGAGGCTGGTGCTGCTGGCCCAAGGACCACACTTTGAGACCCACCGGAGCTGGAGTACGGCATCCATATGTAGCCAACGGGCAGCGTGCCAACATGTCTACAACATGTGACTTTGATGAGTTCCTCTGGGAAATCTGTTTTATTAAGTCAAGGTGGTTTCAAAGTTTTAAAAAGTATCTATTAATTGTGTTTGAAGTGGATGTTATTAGTGGAAGACTCTCCTAAGAAGCCTTTCTTGGCCTTCCGCCACACGCCCCCCTCCCAACTAGACGTGGCCACCCTGTCCATTGGCTCAAAGTACAGCATCGGGTCCGCAGACACCCTGACGAGCTGAGGGACACGGAAGGGCCCCTGTCCTTCCACCAGGCCTTGGAGGTGGACGCCAGCCTTGCTCAGACGAGGGCCCCCAGTGCTGTCCCTGTGTGTCAGGACCGCACGAGATGTGCCATGAGTGCTGAGAATATGTGAGCACTCTCAAAAGACACAGCCCTCTCAGTCTCGCAAGAGGTTAAGGCATCTTTCTCCACATAACTATGTCCAATTTAATTTGCACTCCTATGGGTTTACTCCTGGACACCATTCAAGTCGACTAGCACTGAACAAGCCTATGCTTTCATGCGGCTGTTCCAGCGGATTCCACCTGTCTTTGGAGGGAGAAGCCGGCACACAGGGCCCCTGACTGTCTCCTGCGCTTTCTTTTTTTTCTCAAATGCCCAGCCCACTCCCCACCAGACCTGCAGATTCTTTGACTTTATCCCCAAGCAGCCCCTCTGCCGACAGGTCAAGAATATCGATAGTCCATCTCTTTGTGGTGGAAATGATCCATTTCATCTCTTAAGAGCCTCTCTTCTTGACCCAGGATTCTGGAGCCCACACCTTCTCAGAGCCCCCCAGTGTATTCCGTGCAGGCATACTGGAAGCTCAGTTTTCAGCAAGGTGGGCAATTTTGACTAAATGCGCCTGTCAAGGCCTCAAATTAGAAGAAACATTAGCCAGTTGGCATGACAGTGCAACAGCTATCTGCTCTATCTGCCAGGTTTTAGTTACCAGCCTTGAAGCCAAAAAGAAATGGGCTTCTTGGAAACAAGTGATGGAATTCGGGCTGTGAATTATATAACCCACCAGCTTTCCTCAGACTATGGGGGAGATGTTTAAAGTTTTCTAAAATGGAGAAATGAAACAGCAACCCCCTCCCCACCACCATCACCACCCGGCAGTTCCCTCCTACCTCTGAGTACCTCCTGCCAGCCTTTCCTTTCCTCTCCCTCCAGCCCAAGAAGCTAACAAGTGCTGCCGCTTTAAGAGCGGGAAGGTGTTGTTTTAAGGGCCTCTAAGCCCCCCTTCTCAATTTCAGCTCCAAGCTGAGATCACATCCCCCATGGCAGCCAAGGGACAAAAGCCATTTATCAACCCATCTGATAAAACCTCCAATGGGCTGGATCTTTATCTGGACCAAGTTGAGATGCATACACACTGCAAACTCCTGCTCCTCCAAAAGGAGGGATTTCTTTCCATTTCTTTTTGAAATGGAAGGGTCGCTTCAAATTTTATTTTCTTAGTTATTGGAAGGGAACCAAATC
>SJXQ01001751.1:1062604-1077787 GCA_006408695.1 Aepyceros melampus | reverse complement strand
CTGCTTGACCCGGTATGGAGGTTGTAATATTCCAGGGCGAGGGTGCACCGGGTGGGTCCGAGGGCTCTTTGAGGCATTGACACCCTCCATCCTGTCTTTGGCCGGGGCCTCCCCAATGGAATCCTGGTCTACAAGCAGGTTGCGGCTCACCCGGGACGCCCTTGGGGCGCGCGGGGCCGGGTGGGTTCCGGGGAGGGGTGTCCCCCGCCCCGAAGCACGGCTGGGGCGGGAAGGTAAACGGACCCTTTCTCCCTTACCGCTGCGGCACGGTCCTCCCACCGGGAGCCCCAACTTACAGCCAGGCCGGGTCCGGACTGCCCAGTTCTGCCAGTTCCTGAAACCCAGTTGGCTGAGGAGCAAAACAAAACAACCCAATCCCCGGTCTGACTCAAGTCCTTTCTTGCAAAGCTCGGGAGTGCGCGGGGGCTGCGGATTCGTTCCGGCTGCCGAGCGAAGCAAGCTCTGCAAAAAGACACCTCGGAACCCCGCAGCACAATGGAAGTGGCCGGGAAATCCCGCCTTGCATCGGGGACCATTTGGTCCGTGACGCTGGGTTTATTTGTATTTTTTTTTTTTTTTTTTTTTTAGCAAGGAGAAAATGGATATAAAGGGTTTAGCTGGCGTTTCCAGGCTGTGAGTAGCATATGGCAAAAATGGAATAAACTTTAATGAAACATTATAAAGAAAACAGACCCGGGATTTAAGTTTCGTGCCTTCCCCCTCCCCCCGAAAGGAAAAAAAAAAAAAAAGTAAAGAAACTGGAGCGTTTGGGAAGGAACAAATGCTTCTCTGTGGAGTTGGTCTCCCTTCCCCCAACAAAAACAAGAGGTCCCGGCTCGGAGGAATTTGAAAGCAGCGATCTGCCAAAAACATTGTGAAAAACTATGGGGGATTCATTGGAAACAGATGGGCTTTTTCAGCTTTAATTCTGAAATTCTCTCCCTTTCTGACACAATAAAAACAAACAGGGGCGACGCGGGACGTTATCACACAGGAACAAGGGGCCGGCGGTGCCCAGTCCGGGGCTTCCCCGCGTGGGCAAGCCCGTGGGGGCGGGACGGGGTCCCGCGGGAGGGGGCGGTCCGGGGCTCGGCCGGGACCTCAGGGGCGCCCCCGGCTCCACCCCTGGGCACCGGACAGGTCTGCAAACTGCGGGACGAGAAGCTAGAGAAAGTGCCCCCGGGATCCGAGTCCGTGCCTCCCTTTCTCGCCCTTCTCCGGGGCCCCTAAGGGGAACGTCCCGGGTACCCCTTTTCTGGGAAGCTGGGAGACGTCCCCGGCGCCTGTGATCTCCCCGCCTGGCTCTTTCTCATTACAGCCTGAGTGGGTTGCCCACCCACGCACCCTCCAGGTCCCCACGCGCATCCATCGCGCCTTCGGCTGGACGCGGGAGAAACAAAGACGCGTGGAAACGCGAGGCGGGGGACCGAGGGCGCCGGCGAACCTGAGCTCCGACTCGCCCGCAGACCTGTGGCCCGGCGCTGCGAGGAGACCCGGGGAGCGGGCCCCGCGCGCCCAGCCGGCCGTCCCCGGGCTGGAGCAGTGCCTTACCTGCGGGTACCACTGTCCGTCCTGCACCCAGCCTCGCCCTGTGCCTCTGTCTCTCTCACCCGCACCCGTCCCGCACCCTGCCTCGCCCCGCGCCTGTCCGTGGTCCTTGCTGCTGCTAGGGGCTCGACTCCTGATGCCCTGTGCTCCCCTCCTCGGGTCTGTCCGGGGCCCTCCTTGCCTGGCACACCCTCCCCAGGAGCCCCTAAGCCCAGAGCCTCTCCCGCGATCCCATGGGAGGCCCTCTCCTCCACTCCTCGCCCCCACTGCTCTGCAGGCGGAGATGAGGGGGCCCGGGTCACAGCTGCCTTTCAGTGGCGGTGCTGGTGGCCGAGCATCGAGGGGCGGGGGAAAGTGAGCCAGAAGCGAGCTGAAGGCACGTGAGCAGGTGTCTCAGAGTCGACGGCTGGCTGACAACACTCAGCACCACACCGCTCCCCACCCATGAAGTCAATTTAAGACCGAAAAAAAGAAAAAGGAAAAAAAAAAAAGATAACACCTGGAGATGACTCAGTTGTGGGAAAACGAAGCCGTGTCACCGTCGATGGCGTTACAAATGGGTTCAGCTCTTTGGAAAGCAACAGAGCCTTGTCGCTACCAAAAGCCATCAGAATGCTCATACTCCTTTGACCAACTAATCTCCCTCCTGGGAATTTTTCCAAACAATTATTCATCATCACAAGGAAAGGGGGGAAAGAACTAGGAGCGTGCAAATATGCACGGCGACATGCTCCAGTGAAGAAGAAAGGCTGGAAGTCACCTTAACGTCTAACCACAGGGAGAGGGCTTCATAGAGACATGGCGCAGTGACCACCGCGGAGCTGCTAAAAACGATGGCTGTGCAGACTGCGAGAAACGTTGTCTGTGTCAGAGACAGGGCGGGGGGCGGGGGGTGGAAATGAAAGGGAAGCTGGCGCGTTCGCCCAACAAAGGCATCAAAACACACGCATATATGTACAGAAACCAAGGGGACCAATTCGAAAATTGATACAAGAAATTCCCGATGGCCAAATCCATTCGGCTGGTTCTGAGCGGGGGATAGGAATGAGCGCAAAGTTTGGTAAATACAGAATTTATGTGAAAACACATCCCAAGCTGTGCAGCTGGGGCGTGTTTGGGCAGGACAGGATATTCGTGGCTATGTTGAGGTGGTAGAACTGTAAGTAAAGGATTTTTCTTTTCCTTTTAAACTCTTTTTAATGTTGCTTTGATACCATTTTTGCTATTAAATAAAGGAAACCATCAGAATTTTCACGTGCCATCTTGAGGGCTGACAAACACCTTCCTCGTCCATACTCTTTCTTGGTCCTCTGGAAGGGGAGGCAGGGCAGGGAAGCTGCTGACCCTGGTTTTTACAGAGATGAGAGCGAGGCTCAGAAACGGAGTGACTTCCCCAGCATCACACGGCCACGTGATGGCAGAGGCAGGGCTTCAACCAGGGCCACCAGGAGGGAGGTGCCAAGCCCCACACCAGGCCCTGAGCCTGTTCTCAGACACCAGAGCTCCAGCCCCTGGATGTCTCAGGCTGTGACCCCGCTCTGAGCCAGAACCCCTCCCACTGAGGTAACTCCCTGGCCTGCGGCTGACTGTACTCACGAGGGAACCTCCACCACGCGTCCCTCACCTCAGCCCTGCAGCTGGATGGGCAGGATGGTGTAAATGCAGAGCTGAGGCTATTAGTCTGACTCCTCCGCTTGCTGAGCCGCCCTGAGCCTCCACGTGACCGTGAGCAACGTGGTCAGGACCCCAGGGGTCGGTGATGAAAGGGGGTCGCCTGGCCACAGCGCACGCTCCTCCGCGCCTCAGGGCCTTTGCACGTGCCCCTCTGTCTGGAACGGTATCTGCGTGACTGCCCTCTTCGTGGCTCAAGGGTTCCCCTGGCACAGAGAGCCTATCCCGTGCACAAGATGCGCGCTCCTCCCCTCGCCTGCCTCAGCCTCCTTCAGGGCCCTCATCCACACCTGACACGCGGCGTGTTCACAGGTTAGGCTCAGGCTTCGCCCACCATGAGAACAGAGACTGTTTTTCTTCTTTGTGATGTATCTTTCAAGCACGTAGTAGGAACTCAACAAAGGCTAAACTAAGGATGAAATAAGCATGGATGGTGATAACTTTGCCAGAGAAACAGGAACTTTCATTCACACTTAACTAAGAGCTCACACGGCCTTTACAGCCCCCAAGGGGCACCAGACTCCCTGGACACCGTGGGCCTCTGGCCAGACCACCACAGTGCCCACGGGCCTACGCCTTCTCTGCATCCCTGCTCCCTCCCTAGGTACCGAAAGGGCCTCAGACCAGAGGCTGCCAGTGATAAGGTGTCACTAGTCCCGCTGGCCAGAAACAGGAGAGACTGCCTCGCTGCAGCGAGAGCAACGGATTTCAAGCGCTGCACTCAGAGCCTCTGGAGAAGCCAAGGCCAGGCTCCTGGTGCTGGATGGCTGGGGGGGTTCCCCAGGGCTGGCGCCCTCAACATGACTGCTGCTGGGGAAGGGGCCAGTACCAGGGCCACGGGCGCTGGCGTTTGCAGAAGCCTTCCCCATGCAGGCACTTCACAGTCATCCCACCTCCGCCCCTCCACAGCGGCGTGGACAGGTGTGGAGCAGGACTGACAGAGCCATGCCACAGAGCACAGGGCTGCAACCCAGAGGGAAGGACCACCAAGGCCTCCCCGAGGGCTGCAACCCAGAGGGAAAGACCACCGAGGCCGCCCCGGGGGCTGCAACCCAGAGGGAAGGACCACCAAGGCCACCCTGGGGGCTGCAACCCAGAGGGAAGGACCACCAAGGCCACCCTGGGGGCTGCAACCCAGAGGGAAGGACCACCAAGGCCGCCCTGGGGGCTGAGTCCTGGGAGAAGGGCACTGTGTGGCTTGCTCTAGTGACAGAGCTGTCCTAGAGGGCCGCCAGACCTCTGGGGACAGTGGCATCTTGGGGATGAGGGACCCACAAACCAGCTCTCACTTGCAGGTCTAGCACCTCAGCCCCTAGACCCAATGGCGGTGCCTCTCGTGATGGGGGGATAGAGAGCACGGCCCCCCCCCCCTGCAGCTCTGGAAGCCCACGCTTGGCCTCAGGAACCCTGAGGCTCTGCAGTAAGGTCCACTCTACACGGAACGAGTGCCACCTCCCTTCCTCACCTGGCTACCTCCAGCTCCACCCCCAGGGGTCCACTGAGACGCTGCCTCCTCCAGGAAGCCTCTCCTCATCGCTCAAGTCAGCCTCTGAGGGTCCCCGTAGCCCCCGTGTGGGCCCTGGCCGCATCTCCGACACCTGAGTGTGAGGCCAGGACACAGCACACACTCAGAAAGGTGGTGCGTGAGTGACGACGAAAGAACAACGAAGAGAGTGAGTGAGCAAAGAGAGTGGGAACAGAGCGGAAAAACACCACGAACGAATGACAGACTGAAGCATGAATGAACGCAGGAACCACGGAGGGGCCGTCCCCGCCCCCAGCAGCCGCCCAGAGTCAGGAGCCAACTCTGAGAGTCTTGCGACAGCGGCGCCCATCTGGACAGTCCCCTCCTCCTCGTCCCCTGGAGGTCACTCTGGGTCACAAGGATGGAGTCAGGCCCAGGGCAGAGTTCCCAGAGCGGGGTCTGGGGGCTCCGGGGACCCCCGAGGTGCTTCTGGGCATCGCAGCGGCCATGCCAGGGCTGAGGTCAGGTGGGGGCGGGTGGGAAAGAGCCCACTGAGAGGGGACGGGGCGAGACTGGCCCCAGGTCACCCAGCTAGAAAGCAGACAAAGAGAAATTTAAAACCCACGCAGGCTGGCTGTGGAGCCTGAGCTCGTGACCGCTTTGGTCAACGTCTCTCAGCTTTAGGGCGCTTTGGTCATGGAGACGATGGCCATGATGATCTAACGATACTCTCAGCATTAGTGTGCAAAGGCCACATGGCCAACACAGTCATGATTAAAACAGTGCAACAAAGGCTCCTCCAGAATGTATACGAAGAAGGGCTGCAGGCAGTAAGTCAGTGAGACAAGGGCTATCACGAGACTATCTAAGGGCGAGCTGCAAAACTAGCACCTTCTTTTGTCTGGATTGCAGCTCAGCTAGGGTGTGACTCGTGCCTCCCCCCACTAACTACTGTTTGATACTGTAACTTTGGAGCCAGTCACGTCACTGTATATTTTCTCCTTTCAAAGTGCAGTAGATTAAAGCAAGCTGAGGCTCAGAGAAGTCAAGGGCCTTGCCCAGGGTCACACAGGTAGGAAGAGACCTCGGAACTGAGCCTCTGTGACCCCTTCGCCTGGCCCCTGGCGCCCAGGCTCCGGTCTCCTTCAGTACGGAGGGGAGGAGCTGCCGGAAGCCAAGAGGGACAAGCCCGGTGTGCCCCTTCCCGCCCAGTCGGCCCCTCAGCTGCCACGGGACCCAGACCCCGTCACTTCAAAGTGATTCACCCTTGAGGGCTGTGGTCTGGTCTGGGCTGAGGGCAGGAGTGGAGGAATGGGAGTCGTGCTCACCCTGACCACCCAAGCTTGAACTAGGTTCCCCAGGACCTCAGGAATCCAGGTGCAGCCCGCGCGGCCGCCCAGTGGGAGCAGCAGGACACCGCCGTGGCGCAGAAAGTCGGGCTGGGGCTCCTGCGCAGATGCTCGGGGTGTGGACGGGACCCCCCAGGCGCCCTCACACCCGGCCGCTCAGGTGGTCTCGCCTCTGCTCCAGCGGAGAGGGCCTGGCCGCTCCTCCCTGGAGGCCCTCCGGGCCTCCCCTCACCTTTTCCCGCTGCCCCCGCTCCGGGTCCCACGCTCCCTCCAGGCGCGCTCCTCTCAGCGCCCCCCTCAGCGCCCCCGACGGGGTCACCCCTGCCTTGTGCCCCAGTCCCCAGGAGGCGGGGGGGAGGCTGGAATGTGCGATGCCTGAGGTCACAGCCCGAGTCTGATCTGAGCTGGGCCGAGATGAGGGGAAAACGGCCAAGAACAACTCGCTCATTTACTGCATTTCCAGACTTGGCGGCTGCCGGGGCTGGGCTTCCAAACCAAGCTGGCTTTGGCCAGGACATGTGCAGCAGCGCCGGCCACAAGGAGCATCTGGATCCGCTTAGGGAGTTAAGAGCCATAAAGTTCTCTTAAGAAATTAGTTCCTGGGAAGCCTGGGTCTCTCCGGGGGTTGGGTGAGGGGCCCGCTGGGCTAAGGCACTCAGAAACCGCCTCCGTGGGGAGCACAGACCTCTAGGCGTGCGCTCACGGGCACAGCGGCTTGAGAGGGCGGCAGGCCCAGCCCGGGCACTGCCTGCTGTGTGCCCCTGGGCACCTCTCCTGCCCTCTCTGGGCTGTGGGGCAAATCATCTCACCTCTCCCAATGGAGAATGAACCCCAGAAAGGACCCAAAGGCCATTTCCTAAGTGGCCCCTGTGTGCTGGGGTCCAGCGAGGGGAGTGAGTGGAGGAACCTGTGAACACCCAGGCCTCGGTTTCCTCATTTGTCCAATGGACACTATCATTTCCACCCCTCAGGCTTCCTGAGGGCAGATGAGGAAACAGACGCAAGGCCCTGGCAGAGCATGTCAGCACGCTCGCCTCTGCATTTCTCAGTCTGCCCACTCCAGACCTCACGGCCTGAGTCCTGGGCTCCTAAACGCCCCCAAGAAAGCCTCACCCACACAACAGTCCCCGCACCGACTCACATGAGGGCTGACACACGTGTTCGCTCTGACCAGGCAGGTAACAAGAATGCACATCCAATGGGCAGAGAACACAGGATGACAACCTTGACTGTGACCTTGGCTGAGCACCCCCAAGCCCGCCAGGCACGGAGCCAGACTCACAACCAACGCCTCGCCTCTCAGCAGCAGGCCTGGAAGCTCTGAGCCGCGGGGTACCCGTGGGGGGGAAGGAGGGGCGGGTGCAGACAGACCCCAGGGACCCGCCTCTGTGCGGGCCCGAACGCGGAGAGCGTCTCCGCGGCTCCTCCTGCTTCGACTTCCCCATCTACACCAGGGGTCATGGGAGCACCTACCTCACCAGGTCGCTTCCTACCTGTGTAAGACGGCACCCACATAACTAGACAACACCCCGGATGCTCAAAAATGTCCGGGGTAGTTTAAGTGAACTACAAACGAGAACTCTTACTATTATGTCCACTGTCTGTCAAAACCTACAGCAAAATAAATAAGCTATTGGTTCCCATCAGGGCCAGAGGGGCGACCAGAGTCTGTGGCTGGAGATGACCTGGAACCTTCTGAGCTGGAGATGGTCACTCTGGATGCACCATAAAGTCACCTGGGGCGTGTTTACAAACAATGGTGTCCAGCAGTAACCAGCTGCGCTCCGTGGGCATGCTCAATCGGCACTTCTACGAACAAGAACCACTTACGTTACCATCAGCTTTCTACGACAGAGTTGTAGAATAGCTCGAAGACAATGAAAGGCAGAAAATAGCTCAGATGAGTGAGCCAGACAAGACACCCAGGAATCTTTTCCCCACCCATTTCAAAGTCATTTACAGTGTTTCTTGACAGACATGATCTCAGAAAAAGATGATGTAAAATGTACTATAGTTGGAAATTTCAGGAACAACTGAAATGTCTGTCAAAGGAAACAATGCTGGTACATACGTGCAAGAGACGACTCTGCAGCTGCTGAATGAGATGATGTCATCATAAAGGCTGATGCCTGGGACCCACCAAACATCGCAGGAATCCCAGCCCCTGGGGTTGGGGCCAGGCATCGGCAGTCTCCTAAACCCCCAGACATTCTGAAGGGCAGCCCAGGGTGAAAGCTGCCGCCTTGGACAGAAAAGGGAGGCCATTAGGAGCTGGCAGCAGGCAGGAGGAGGGGGAAGAGGGTGTCCTGAGCAGAGGCCACTACCCGGAGGGGACAGAGGAAGAAGGAAGCTGGGAGTCAACTGAGGGCCCGTGGACCGGGGAGCAGGAGAAAGGGGTGAAGTCCCACACGTTCTAGAAGGCACCTGGCATCTTCAACCACATCCAGAGCCTCAGAGGATGGGGTCTGCCCAGTATCTCCATCGCTTACAGGTTCTGAGCTGTGGTGCTGGAGAAGACTCTTGAGAGTCCCTTGGACTGCAAGGAGATCCAACCAGTCCATCCTAAAGGAGACCAGTCCTGAATATTCATTGGAAGGACTGATGTTGAAGCTGAAACTCCAATACTTTGGCCACCTGATGTGAAGAGCTGACTCATCTGAAAAGACTCTGATGCTGGGAAAGATTGAAAGAGGGAGGAGAAGGGGACGACAGAGGATGAGATGGATGGATGGCGTCACCGGCTTGATGGACATGAGTTTGACTAAACTCCGGGAGCTGGTGATGGACAGGGAGGCCTGGCAGGCTGCAGTCCATGGGGTCGCAAAGAATCGGGCACAACTTAGCGACTGAACTGAAACGTCTGCAAAAGTGATCAACAGCCCTTAACTAGCTGGTCTGTGTACACGCCTCACCTATAGCTCCACTCAGACCAAGGGGGAGGGAGATGGTTTTTACCATGAGGGTTTCTAGAAGTGAGTAATCTCACTAAAGTCAAGGAGGACTTGCACCCTCTCTGGGCCTCGGGGAAGCAGGGAGCCATGGCAATTGCACCCTCAAGACCTGGGCCCAGGACGAGGCCTGCTGAGCGCTGCTGGCAGTTTCTGCTCCTGCACCCACAGAAGGTGCCCCAGGCTGGCAAGTGCAACCACCAGCCAGAAGGAATGGGGACCAGCAGGGCCCAGGAGGGGAGGACGGCTTCCGCCAGAAGGGCCTCCAAGCTGACCTGGGGTGATGACGTCGAAACAACACAAAAATCATTTTGACTTGTTTGCTCGCTTCCTATAAAGCCACGCAGAAAAAGAGAAGGGACCCTTCCGTCCACTGTCAAATCTCGCCTCTACCAGAAAACTGCGCGGAGGGTAGATGCTCAACCAACGTTAACCAATCCAGTAATCCTGAAATGATTACATACAGACTTGAGCTAAACCACACGCTACCTTACACAAGTCCACTGCAAGTCCAACAAATAAGGGAAAACGTAATGGGTGGGAAGCATGAAATGCAGACAATTCTTTCTGTGGTCACTGACTTGGAGAAAGCTCACCATTACGCGCCTGGAGAGGGAAAGTACTGGAGGAGAGACTGTGGCGTTCTAGAAGCAGAGCTTGTAAACCACGTGCTGTCTAAACAGCAAAAGCCGTGTCAGACGGGTGGGAGGCTGGCCGGAGGAGGGGACGACTGAGTGAGGTCCCCAAACCAGAGAGCGAGAGAGGCTCACCTCGGCGGAGCAAGGCCTTCTCACGCAGCAGGCGGGCGGTGGAGGAGGGGACGCGGAGGGGCAGGCAGGGCAGGAGGCAGGCGCTCAGACCTTGAGAGCCGCCGGGCTCTCGGACGTCCGCTCCCACACGGCTCTCTTCTCCCCGCAGCGCCCCAGGCCATCTGGCCCCTCGCGCCCACCACCCTCCTCAAGCTGAGGGGCTCCATCTCCACCACACTGACCTCCAGGCCCCACCAGGGCACGCCAAGCTCCCACCCCAGGGCCTTGACACGTGCTGAGATGGCTGCGCGGCTCGCTCCCTTACTCCCTTCCGGTCTCTGCTAGGTGTCCCCTCACCCCCATCTCCCCTGGCCACCTCATCTAAAGCACCAGGACACGCAGACCCCGCCCCACTCAAGCCAGCACTCCCATGCCCCTTATCCTGCTGTTTCCGGAAGCGCACGGGGTTCTCTGTGCTCTCCTCCTTCCCACCATGGCCGGGCGGCTCCACGGCGCCCAGGCCCCCGTGTGCTCTGCAGCTCTACTGTCCCGAGATGCGCCTCGTCTGGCACCTGCTCACAGGTGACTCTGGGAGACAGCCACCGCCGCACCCCCGTTTTACACAAGAATAGGCCCGAATTAGAACGCGGCGGATTCCACATCCAGCCAGCTCCAGGCTCCAAGGCCCGGGCGTGTCGCAGCGGATGACATACGTAGCACGTGGGGCCTGCCCGACCCCACGGAGTCAGAGGTCATCCTGCCTCAGAGACCACGGGTACCCGGGGACATCGACGCCCCAGCTCTCCACTCTGCGGGCCAGACACCACCAAGTGGAGGCCCGCTCTCCCCGGGGCCCAGGCCAGCCTGTGGACGGCACAGCAGCGAGGCCCCCGTCCGGGAACGCGCAACAGCTGGTGGTGACTGGTGACTGGGACTGCAAATGCCGCTCGGCCAGGGGTCCTGCCCTGGATCACCCGGGTGGCCCCAGCGCCATCACGAGGGTCCATACGAGAGGGAGGCGGCAGGACCGCGGAAGGAGAAGCGACAACAGAAGCAGGGGCTGGACTAGAGGCGCTGGGAACCAGGAAACGCCAGCAGCCTCCAGAGACTAGAAAAGGCAGGAAACACAATCTGCCCTACAGCTGCTAGGAGGAGAGCAAACACCTTCTGCAGCCCGCAAGAGAACCATTTTTGGACTTTCAACCTCCGTAAGCGTATGAAGATAAACGGGTTCTGTTTCAAGTCACCGAGTTTGTGGTCCTTTGTTACAGTAGCCATAGGAAAGCAACACCCCCTCCTCCACTCTGTGGTCTGAGACCACACAGGCGCTCTGGGGACTTCCTCTTTCACAATGATCCATCAGCGTGGGAAGCCTGAACCAGGAGGCCAGGGAGCCTGAACCAGGAGGCCAGGCAGCCCGATCAACTTCAGCCTCCACCTCTCGCAAGCCGCGCAACTGTGCAAACGGTTTTCCAACTTCTCTGCCACCTCCTCATCTCCCACACGGAGCCACCCCAAGGGCGTGTCCCCTACAATGGCCGTGAGAACCCACACAGAGACGGTCCCAGCTTGCAGACCCAGAGAGGGTCTCCACGACCATCTGTGTTCTAGGAAGAAGTCCTAGAGAATGGAGAATGCAGAGAATGGAGACTGTGCCCAGCCTGCCCACCATGCATCCAGAGCCCCCCACAGCACCAGGCTGTTGGGCCTCAGTACTATTTGGTGAATGAATGAACGAGGGACTGAGGCCCAAGGCGTCAAAAGAGCTAAGACACAAACCACGTGACCTGATGCTCCTGAAGGAAGCCAAGCTAGGCCCTTGAGGTCACGCTGACTTCTCCTGGGTTGATGCCAGTGGCCCCCAAATATTTCCGACTGGACAGAGGGAAAATCGACCACCAAAGCCCTCCTGTGAAAATGGCGTGCCCAGCTTCAGGACCGAGCTCAGACTGCCCTCCCACGGTGACAGCTGCGTGACAGCTGGCAGGGTCCCACCTGGCTCTCCAGGAGCGTCTCAGCAAATCACGTGCCCTTTAGCTCCAGCTCCTGGGAAACGTGTCCCTATGATGTCTCTTCAGCCCAGGGCTCCCGCAGGGGTGAAACCAGGGAAGCTGAATGAAGCACATAGTGTCTGGCATACAGTTGGTGCTCCAAACAAGCTAGTGAGGGAGTTTCCAGCTATTTTAGCCCACAGTACACATTTCGGTAGCTACAGGACCCCCTTTCAAAATCGCCTACGATACAGTTAATCAGGGGAGGGAGGGGCAGCAGAGAGGCTCGGGTCAGAGCTCTGGACTCAAAGACTGGAATCTGTGTGCGCCTAGGAGAGTTGCTTAACCTCTCTGAACCTGTCTCCTTTTCTATAAAATGGAGAGATTGTGCGTGGCCCAAAGGAGGGCTACAGCATGAGGACACGTTGCACTATCGGTCATTTTCACACTGGGACACTTCAGGAGTGGTCTGAAAAAGCCTAGTGCCCAGGCCTCCCCTGGACCAACGCACTCAGCATCTCCAGGTGATGAAGACCGCCTGGGCAGCTCCACAGCATAACCAGGGCAGAGAAACACTGGTGCCTGCATGGACAGTGCTCAGGAGATTCAAGTTTCCTCACTACTTCATCAACTGGCAAGGCTTTTCCTTCATTCATTCAACATACATTTTGTATGTAGGGTGCCAAGCACAAGCCTAAGAGACGCAAACTCAGCTTTAAACCGTCTGCTGGTTGCCAAGGGCCGGGGGCAGGGGGCAGGGCAGAGGGTTTCCTCTGGAGGCGATGGAACAGTGTGGACCACACAAGACTGAATGCACCACATGCCACGGAGCTGTGTGCTTCAACACGGCTGGAACTTTGTCAATCTCACCTCACCAGAAAACAAAAACCATAATCCAGACACACGAGCGCCAACACAGTGCAATACCCGATTCCACCTCTACGAGGTACCTGACGTGGTCAAACTCAGAGACAGAAGCAGAAGGGTGCCTGCTGGGAGGGCGGGTGCTGGGGAAGGGTGGGGAGGGGACGAGGAAGGGGTGAGTGGAGGGGACAGTGTTTCTGCTGGGGAGGGGAGAGTTCTGGAGACGGGTGGTGCTGATGGGTGCAGAACTGCACACGCGCACAGATGGCTGGAAGGGTAAAACTGTGTGTCCTGTGTCGTTACCCACAGTGCCAGAAGTCACAGCTGACCGTCCAAGACATGGACGCACACAGCTCACTTCTGTCCGGGGACACCGTCCCAGCTTCTCTAGGCCCGAACGCCCTCTCTACAAACAGGATGGAGACTGCGTTTGCTTTCTCTCCGGGGCAAGGCCAGATTAAGTAAAGAAAACAGTGCCTCCCTCCCCTCCCCCCAGGAAAAGCTCTGCCGGGTCAGTAGCAGAACTAGAAGGGCCTGCATACACTTTCACTTCCACTCGCCCGGCGCCCCGCGTCCGGGTATCCAGCCCAGCCTGGGCGTGGGGGCAGGTGTGGCCTTCCAGCCGGCTCTGCGGGACGGGTCTGCGCTGGGCCCCGGCAAACACAACCCAGCCACGCCAGTCCCTGGAGGCAATGTTTGCAGGCCTGGGTTTCACTGAGGAGGCACACAGCGGGGCTGACGGGGGCCTGAATCTGGGCGTGCTGGCCTGCACCGCCGGGCACATCACGGCCCTGTCTCGCCCTCCTCGTCCTCAGCTGACAGACTGGACTCCTGCAGGAAAGGCGACTGAGCTGAGGCCAGCAACAGGAGGCCCCGGGAGGGGTCTCATGTGGCACCAGGGATGACCACCGCAGGTGGGATGGGGGAGGGAGGTGAGCACGCACGGTCCAGTCCTGGATGAGACCCCTGGACAGCGATTCTTTCATGAGGTCCTATGAACCTTCCTTCCCGATCTGGCACACTCGGCGGCCTCCCGGACTAACACACATCCATTCAACTTCCACTTGCATACTTCCTCTCTCGGGGGAGCTCACTACTTCACCTGGTAACCTACTGCTCCACATACAGGAAGCCAAAATCTCTGCCTTCAACCCTTTCTCAGGGATCTTAGCTCTAATCTCTTACACCATAAAGAATAAGACAGTTCTCTGGTCTGCTTTACTTCTCGGGTCTACTACCCTTGATGAAGAAAACTTATTTGTCATCCTGGGACCCTGGAATAAGACCTCCTTCCTTCCACTGTTCCACGTGTGCGCAGGTTTCCCAAGGATGGCCTGAAACATATGGCTGTGTCTCTGCCCTGCTCACCATATGCCTTCCTGACTCTATTTCCCAGACTTCCTCGCAGCTAGGAATTGCTGTGTGACTCCTTATGACCAATAACGTGACAGGAGAAGTCTCCTTAAAAGATAAGTCCTTTTCCACTCTCCCTGCCCCCACTCCCTGCTATTACAAACTGGAATGCAGACGTGATGGCAGGAACTTGAGCAGCTACTTGGACCATGAGACAAGGTGCAACAGTGAAACAGCAAAATAAAAGCAGCAGAGTCTGTGAAGAGCAAAGAGCAACCACACCAGCTCTAATGTGACAGCCTGTCTTACTATGATAGCCTATACTCCAGACTTTTGTACGAGAGGGGAAAAAAAACAAAGTTTCAGTTTATTTAAGCTGCTGGGAGTTCTTTTTATGAACCCTGAATCCCAGTGCAGGATAAACCAAGTCTTACTGCAGATGATGAAAGAGTCTGGCTGCCTTCACACAAGACAAGCACCCTGCCATCTTCAGCAGGAAGGGAGGCAGCCCCAGTCATCAGGCCCTTGTGATTTCGACATACAGCCCCACCATGCCCTGATATCCTCCCCTTGGGAGTCAGGGCCGGCGTTTCCAAGGCTGGCGTGTTTCTGCCCAGTCAGTGGATGGACTGGTTTACCCGTGAAGGTAATACACTGGCCACCATTTAGCAAGCACCTGCTGTCTGCCCCTGGTGCTCTGCTCAACTGTGCAAGAGTTATCCGAGCCCCACAAGATGGGAACAACCCTGTTACAGGTGAAGTCCAAAGACATCCAGCACTTTGGGGCGAAAACCAAAGACCCAGCCCTCTGGCCTGGAGTTCTTTCCATTACTCTTCACCGTACCCTGAGGATTTCCAAGAGGCCCAACGGGCCGAACTTGGCTGCCACTGGGATGTGAGGACGTGAGGAAGGGAGGTGTGGGGAGAGGAGGAGAGGACGGGTCAGCGGGGGAAATGCCTTGCTCTGTGAAGGGGGATATTTACAAGAATTCAGGGCCTGGAGAAAGGCCAAGGAGGGAAGGCAGAGAGGGGCTGTTCCCAAAGATGGAAACAGCAGGAGTCGAAGCTGGGAGGGTTTATTCCTTATGCTGGGGGGGCTATAGTCACAGAATACTTTACACACTGCTTCGAACCGCTGAAAGTGTTGAGCATCTTGAAAGGAGAGGGACACTGTGCAGTTTATTGTATGCCGATTACACTGCAATAAAGAGGCTTTTTTAAAATAATGTACCCAGAGAAGGAGAG
>SJXQ01001751.1:990305-1034709 GCA_006408695.1 Aepyceros melampus | reverse complement strand
GCGCCTGACGTCACGCCGGGCCGCGCCCCCCCGCCGCCGGTGCCCAGGCGGCCCGGGCCCGAGAGCGGTCCGCGCGGGTGGCGGAGGGCCGGCCGGGTGCCAGCCCGAGGGCCCGGGGCCGGGGCCGGGGAGGGCTGGGCCGGAGGTGCTCGGGGAGGGCCGCCAGACCTGGGACCCCCGCCCAGCTCTGGCCGCCCACCTGGATGGCCAGGTGACCCTCCACCCTGCCCAGCTCTGGCCGCTCACCTGGATGGCCAGGTGACCTCCCCCCACCCCCGCTCAGCTCTGGCCGCCCACCTGTATGGTCACGGGACACAGATATTCCCTGGAATTGCAAATGTGCCATCAGATCCAAATAATGAGCCACACACACCCTGGCTCAGCCGGTGGGACTCCACAGGCCTTCTGGTCATTTACAGATGTCTGTCTGCCCTTGGGGTCCTCAAGCTTCTGGGGGGAGGAGACAGGCTCCCCAGCCACCATCCCCCCTCGCTTTCCTTGTCCTCCTGGAGTCTGATCAGTTCCTAACAGGAACCTAGACACAGAATCCCTCTCCAGTGTTATGGGCCACCCCCTCTGCCTGCACCCCAGTGGCCCAGACCTATTTTCCTCTCCTCTTCAGGCCAGGTCATTTCTGTCTGCATTCCCAGGCCCTGCAGGGCTGTGAGAGAACCATATTGGAAGCACCCTCAGGGAAAGAACTGCCATGTCACAGGGGCACTCCAGCTGTGCAACAAGAAATGGTCCCTGCGTGCCATCGGAAGAGGTACCCAGAGCTGCCTATCCTGTGCTCAGCTCTGGGGTTGGGTTCCTCACATCCACATGCTTCTACAGTCAATAGCATTAAAACCCCCAGATCTGTGCCTTTTTGTTTAGTGAAGGTGCCTCTGTAAGTGGACACACAGGTGTGTGAGCATGCATTGAATTGCATCATAAATGCCAAAGTCTGTCCACGGCAGCCCTTCAGTGGGGACTGTCCCTTTCCCCTGCTCCAGAACACACAAGATTAAGGCTCCCCAAGAATACTCACCCAAGGCCGGGCCAGGGCTGGCACCTGGGTGGAAGTCAGGGCCCGATGTTTGTCCCTCCGCAGAAAAGACACACACAGGCTGCCCGGGAGACAGATGTGCAGAACTGTTCTCTCATGAGCCCTGGGGAGGGGAAATGGGGAATTCACTGACTCCCTACAACCTGCTGGCAATTTCTCTTTTTCAAGTTCTGAACTTCAACAGCCTTGAGAAAACCAGAAGGAGTCAAGCCGGAGCCCCTAACTGATGACACAGCCCCAGGCCATACCTTTAAGAGGGTTTGTGCATGCTCAGTCGCTTCAGTCGCGTCTGACTCTTTGCAACCCTGTGGACTGTAGCCTGCCAGGCCAGAATACTGGAGTGGGTTGCCATGCCCTCCTCCAAGAGATCTTCCTGACCCACGGATCGAACCCACGTCTCTTATATCACCTGCATTGGCAGGCGGGTTCTTTACCACCTGGGAAGCCCATTTAAGGGGGTTAGATCTGTTGTTCAGACCTTTATTGAGCTGCTGTTTGCCAATTGCAGGAATAATTCCTAGCATCCTAAGCACACATACAACTTTTCCTTCTCACAGCAACACTATGACACAGGATTGACCCATCACCATCCCCTTCTGCAGGTAAGGATACAGAGAGGCTGCCAGCCACATCCGGCCCAGGTGTGAAGCTCAGCATCTAAGGCCGTGTAAAGACAATTACCATACTTCTCATGGCACTACAGGAATGGGGGGTGCGGTGGGGAGAGGTTTGCGGGTGTGTGCTGTGGCACTGTAGACATGTCCTGACTCCAAGTGGTCATTAGGAATCAGGGAAGACCCTCAGCCCATGCAGGAAACAGCAGGCGTTTTGCCACGGCATAGAAAGAGCCTGGAGGGTGCAGGGCAAAAGCCCTAGAGGTGAGCAGGGGTAGAGCAAGCAATGCCCTGAAGTGCAGGCCCAGGGACCAGACTCTCCCCTGAGAGCAGTGGGAAGCCACCACACAGGCCATCCAGGGGAGTGACTTGTAGATGTCACTTCATCCAGGTCACTGGCCACAGCACGACATGGACAAGATTTGCAAAGCAGCAGCCTGGAGGCAGGAAGGCTGGTGGGGAGGCTGTCGAGGGTACCCAGGAAGGAGGTGATGGGGTGCAACAGGAAATCATGAGTGGGGAGGCTCTATGGCAGACAAAGCAGCTGCTGTCCACTTGAGGGACATCTGTGGACCCTCCTCTCCCCATTCAGGGGGCAGAACTTCAGCAGAATGAGATTTACCAGGATGCAGTTTCAGATTTCATCCAGACCTCCTCAGCACTGCTTGGTATGGTGCTTGATCTGTAAACATTGAATAGGAACAGTGTGATAAAGTGCCAGGTACTATGCTAGGGGAGTTATAAATTTGTTCTCTTTTCTTCCTCTCAACCAACCCAGAAGACAGAAATTACCATCTCCATCTTAAGGATGAGGAAGTTGAGGTTTAGGCAAACATGAGGATCTTAGCCAAGATTTTGACCCAAAATTCTGTCTGACCATGTCTTTCCCACTCCTTTTGTAATGTTTTCCTGAGCAGAGGCTCAGGAAGAAAAGTGCTGAATTTGATCAATATATCTTTCAATAATATTTCTTGGTTTGAGTTTGAGGTCAGTGACATGGAGCCCACATAAGCCTACTATAAGAAGTTCCCTGGAAATTGAAAGCAGGAGTTCCTGGTCAACAGTAGCCCTCATGCTTCCAAGCAAATACACAGTGACCTGTGGTCAGGCTCACCTGTCCCCTGTTGCTTAGACCATAGATTGAGGTCAGTGAGCGAGGCTGCGAGGAGATGGGATGCGCTTATACTCAGTGATACGCAGAGTCCCTCGCCTCCCAATGGCCCAGGTTCTTGACCTAAGAATGAGTAAGTCCAGCTGTCAGATTCCATCCGAAGCTCCCTCCCTGCAGCCCCCCAGCCTCTGTAGGAGACACAAGCTCACTGAGTTTCCACCAATGCCTCAGGTACCCAGGTCATCCTCAGTGCCACAGGAGTCCAGATTCTGCCAGCAATAGTGCAGGTCCCTAGAGGTCACCCTCCTGGCATCAAACTTGAGAGGGTCATGGAGCAGTAGGACCGACAGGCAAGGTCATGAACCCATCACTCTCCTGGGGCTCATGGGCCTGTTGACTCTCAAAGATCACCAGACAAAGCTTCCATGTTCTCCGATCTTTGCTGGCAGCCCCTCGTTTGAGCCCGTCCCAAAGACCAATGCTCTGCTCTCACCGACTCACTGCAAGTTCCTCTTCCACTTGGATCAACAGTGTACCACGGATTCACTCAGGGCCATGCTGGTGAAGATGCTACTCCATGCTAGATGCTGAGGGCATGTAGTGAGGGAGCGAGAAACAGCTTGCAGCTCAACCCTGAGTTCCCTCAGGTCACCCCCTGGAGCCAACTCAGATGGCAAAGACAGACCTGCTGCCCTGGCAGCCCACAAAGGGACGTGAGGAAGTGGCAAAGTTCCAGGTGGGGAGGAGAGCGTGAGAGCCGATGGCTAGCCCTGAGAGAGGGCCACCTAGGCGTCTGCTTGTACCTCCCACACGCCCATAGGTCCTTTGCCCAGTTCCCTCCTCCCCTCTCCACGAAATGCTCCGCAAACCCAACACACTGTATCCTCCAAGAGGGCAGGATCTGTTCCAGTTCTGCCCATCACTGTGTCCAGCGGTGTGCTGATGAATGTTTAAGCATCAGCTTGCAGGGGGAGGGGGGTTGCTGATTTATAGCATTTGACAATCTCCCTGGTGGAAATATTCCCACCACAGCCATCTTTAGGTTATCAGCAGGCCTCACTGAACATGGAGAGCTGGGAAGAGATGTACCCAATTGCAGTGTTTCCACCCTACGGATACAACATTCCGGGGGACACGAAACAGGGGCAGAGGAGTATCAGCTCAGGGCTTGCAAAGCCTAAAATATTTCTATCTGGCCCTTTTACAGAAGAAGTTTGGCGACCCCTGAAATAGGCATAAATAATCTTCAGAACAGAAATGCTAGTAAAATAATTAGGAAGTGGGGAGTTGGTGATGGACAGGGAGGCCTGGCGTGTGTGGTTCATGGGGTCGCAAAGACTCGGACATGACTGAGCAACTGAACTGGACTGAACTGATGAGTTTTATTACCTTTTTAAAGATACAATTTATTTAAATGTAAGTTGATATTAATTCCATCCTGTTTAATGGCTCTGACAACCAGCTTGCAAAATTCCTGAAAAACAGTCAGCTCTCATGGGCAAGCATAGGTCAGCTCCAACAGGTCCCTGCCTGTTCTGGATGATAGAAGCTGCACAATAGTTATCTGTTGAGTGGTTGGAAATCAAACTGCAATGCCAACATTCTAACCATTAGGCAACACTGCCCTGCTTCCTGCCTGCCTTCATTCAATTCCATTAAACCCGTGTCAGCACCTACTGAGGGCCAAGGACTTTGCTGGGGACTATAGGTCCAGCTCACACAAGATGCTGCCCTCATGGGGCTCATAGTTGAGTGAGGGGAATCAGATACCCCTCCTCCCCCTTCGCCCCCCCCAAAAAAGTGTGCTGGAAGAAAACAAACTCCTTGCCCTTCCATTTACCAGATGTGTGTATCTTTGGTTGATTTGCTGTAAAATGGGATTATAACAGCACCTTTTCCCAGAGTCATAGAATTTAATGGGCTCACAGCCCAGCAATGGGTGAGCACGTAGAATAAGCATTGTATTTTCATGTTGCCACTGTCATCTTTGAACCCGTGTTCCCAAGGCCCTGATTACAGCCCTTCTCAAGCTCATGTTGCCCAACAACTGGAGCACGGACACTCAGTACAGCGTCTGCAGGGGTTTCAACTTTGGCCGCTATGAACATTTAAGGGCTGGATCGTTCCTGGGAGCAGACAGCTGCCCGGGGCACTGGAGGGTGTTTAGCAGCATCCTTGGCCCTAACCCATGGATGCCAGGAGCAGCCACGATTTGTGACAAACAGAGTGTCTCCAGACGTTACCACATGTCACCTGGGAGGCAGAATCAGCCCTGATTGAGAACCCCTGGTTTGAAGGAAAATGCTTTTCCCACCTTCTCAGCCGGTACAGGCTGCTCCCAGGCATCCTGTGGTTCACAGTCTGAGGGAGATTATATTGTCCACACTCATGCAACGGCACGTCCTTCCTCAGATGCCACTTCCCAGGGGCTGGAGGAAACTCACAGTTAGCTTTATCAGGCTGTCAAGGAACACAGGAAGTCACAGGATGAAATGAGACACAACCTGTTTGGAGTCATGTTTCTGGAGCCCCTTAATGGCATGAAGCTATGCCTGTAATCATATGCCAGGTGCCAGAAGCAGAATTATTCGTTCTTAATTTCATAGCTGCCCCATGGAACTGCTGCTTTAGGGGAACACTCCCAAAGCTCCGACTGAAAACTCTGTCTCAAAATTACATCATCCAGGAGAGTATTCCTGAGCCTCATTTTTAACAGGCATGAGACACCAGCATAATGGAACACACACTCTGTACTGATGGCATTTAATGTACTGATCAAATAATGTGCTTATTCTCCTGGTATAAGGAGAGGAGTCATGTTTTCATCCTGAAGTCAGGGAACATCCCCCTCCTGCTTCTGAGCTGATGTGAAGTCAGCCCATTTTCTAGGCTCATGGGTGGGGAGGGAGGGAGGGGGCGTGGGAGCCCCATTTCCTACTTAGCAGCCTGTGTACTGGGTAGCTGAGTGATGACCTGCCACATCCCCTCCCTACTTCTCTAATTTGGGAGATTTGGAGGTGCAATATTGCTGCTATTTTTTATGTTTTGGGTTTCTTGGCCCCAAGATATATGAGGGCCCCAACCAGGAATCAAACCTGTACCTGATTCATTGGAAGGTGAAGTCTTAACCACTGGACTGCCAGGGAAGTCCTTGAGGTTAATTAAAAAAAAAAATGTATTACAGAGGACTGAACACTTATCTAAAACTAATCTTTATTAGTCAATATGCCAGCAAATTTGGAAAACTCAGCAGTGGCCACAGGACTGGAAAAGGTCAGTTTTCATTCCAATCCCTAAGAAAGGCAATGCCAAAGAATGCTCAAACGACTGCACAATTGCACTCATCTCACACGCTAGTAAGTAATGCTCAAAATTCTCCAAGCCAGGCTTCAGCAATACATGAACCGTGAACTTCCAGATGTTCAAGCTGGGTTTAGAAAAGGCAGAGGAACCAGAGATCAAATTGCCAACATCTGCTGGATCATCGAAAAAGCAAGAGAGTTCCAGAAAAACATATATTTCTGCTTTATTGACTATGTCAAAGCCTTTGACTGCGAGGATCACAATAAACTGTGGAAAATTCTGAAAGAGATGGGAATACCAGACCACCTGACCTGCTTCTTGAGAAACATATGCAGGTCAGGAAGCAACAGTTAGAACTGGACATGGAACAACAGACCGGTTCCAAATAGGAAAAGGAGTCCGTCAAGGCTGTATATTGTCACCCTGCTTATTTAACTTATATGCAGAGTCCATCATGAGAAAAGCTGGGATCAAGATTGCCGGGAGAAATATCAATAACCTCAGATATGAAGATGACACTACCCTTATGACAGAAAGTGAAGAGGAACTCAAAAGCCTCTTGATGAAAGTGAGAGAGTGAAAAATTGGCTTAAAACTCAGCATTCAGAAAACTAGGATCATGGCATCTGGTCCCATCACTTCATGGGAAATAGATGGGGAAACAGTGGAAACAGTGGCTGACTTTATTTTTGGGGGCTCCAAAATCACTGCAGATGGTGATTGCAGCCATGAAATTAAAAGACACTTACTCCTTGGAAGGAAAGTTATGACCAACCTAGACAGCATATTAAAAAGCAGAGACATTACCTTGCCAACAAAGGTCCGTCTAGTGAAGGCTATGGTTTTTCCAGTGGTCAGGTATGAATGTGAGAGTTGGACTGGGTAGAAAGCTGAGCGCCAAAGAATTGATGCTTTTGAACTGTGGTGTTAGAGAAGACTCTTGAGAGTCCCTTGGACTGCAAGGAGATCCAACCAGTCCATCCTAAAGGAGATCAGACCTGGGTGTTCATTGGAAGGACTGATGCTAAAGCTGAAACTCCAATACTTTGGCCAACTCATGCAAGGAGTTGACTCATTGAAAAGACCCTGATGCTGGGAGGGATTGGGGGCAGGAGGAGAAGAGGACGACAGAGGATGAGATGGCTGGATGGCATCATGGACTTGATGGACAAGAGTTTGAGTGAACTCTGGGAGTTGGTGATGGACAGGGAGGCCTGGCGTGCTGCGATTCATGGAGTCGCAAAGAGTTGGACACGACTGAGCGACTGAACTGAACTGAACTGAATCTTTGTTATACACAGTCAGTCAATTGATTTACATACACACACCAAAACCTTAATAGCAGTTATCTCTGCAGTGGGTGGGATTATAAGTCATTCTTTTGCCTTTTGAAATCAACATTATCAAAATACAATTTACATGAAATAAAAGTCACCTGTTTAAAAAGAACACGTTGATAAGTGTTGATGAAGGTCTACACCGAGGTAACCACCACCCGAATCAAGACACCAATATAGAACATTCTCACAACCCAAACAAAGCTTCTCCTGCTCCCCTGCTGTTGATCCCAGCCACCCACTTGCTGGCCTAGACATCCCCCCATCTGCCCTCTGTCACTATAGATAGTTTCACCCCTTCTTGAAGTTCATATAAATAGAGTCAGAAGATACATCCTCCTTTGGGGCTGACCTCTGACGCACCATAACACTTTTGGTGATCCATCATGTTAGTGCACGTATTGTGGTCTGTTCCTTTCGTGGCTGACTAATCTATCCATTACAGGGCTGCAACACTTATGGGTAAATACTGTTGTCCTCTTTCTGCTCTCTTCCCACCCCCCAAGCCCAAATTTTTTACAATGAACATGTATTGATTTGTTTTACTTTTGAAAAAAGACAAATGCTATTCATTTTTTTTAAATTCACAGGGACTTTATGAAATGCCAGGCTGCTGCTGACGCGTGGAAATGGATGCCTGGCACAGCCGCACAGAGGTTTGAAGGCCACGGATCATATTTTTAAAAATAAAAACCACTGTGTTTTTCAGATTAATTGCATCTCTCTCCCACACCAGCCTTTGCGGTGAGCTGCTCAAATTGACAATTTAAATGTGACCTCACTTCTTTCCCCTCCATCCGCTCTGAGTCAGTTGCTAAGAAGCAAGGAAAGGAAGTATGGCGGGGGGCGGTGGGGGGGGGGGCGTGTTAACATGTGGAGTATGTGAGGCTCTTCCGAAACCTAGCCACATCCCCTTCCATGAGCCGAGACGTGATCAAGGGTCTGTCCAGGATCCCAGAGCAGGAGAACAGGAGGATGGAATCCAGGGGTTCCAGGAGGGATGGGAAGGAGGCTGAAAGCACAGATTTTGGATTTGGATCCCAGCTGTCCATCTGACTTAGCTGGGTGACACTACCCAAACCTCTTAACTTCTCAGAAGCCTCAGTCTCTTCATCTGTGAAACAGAGATCCAGTCTGATAGTCACAATCAAACAAATCAGACAACGCATGTAAAGTGCTCAGAACGAGGTTTAGGAAGAAGTGCCCAATGCATGGTGCCAGGTTGCTCAACTCCTGGTTCCTTCTTTCTTCAGCCACGAAACTGAACTTCATGGCAGCCACAAAGCTGGAACTGCAGTCTGCCTGGGCTGAAGGGAGAGGAGTGAACGTTTTCTTGTAGCTCTGGTGAGCAGACCCTCACAGATTCAGAGAAACGAGGGGAGGGCAGGCTGCAGCACCAGGGTGCTCGCCGAGACCCCCGCTGCGACAGAAACCAACCAGGGTAGCTTCAAATAGAGTGGAAATGGCTTAGAAGGAATCAAGGGTATCTCACAGGACCCCTAAGAGCGTAAAGGTAGACAGGTCTCAGAAACCAGGGCCCTTCTCTCGGCTCTGTGTGCCTGCTTCTCTCCGCGTCTTCTTACCTTGCGTCCAGACTTCCTCTGCTGTGTCACTTCAGCCTGACAGAAGAGGACCCCTCAAGAGATCCGCTGAGATCAACAATCTACGAGCTTTTTCTATCTTTTAAATTATGAAAATATGATAATGCATTTACAGGAGACTTGAAAAATTACATATACAATGTTATATATAGTTACTGGGAGTTCTTTCTTTGATCCAGTTCTAGGGAAGAATTTAGTTGCTCAAGTGGCCCAGATGCCCACCCTAGCCAGTGTCTGAGCTAAGCTGTCTGAATATGGATGCTGGCACCCACTCCTTAGAAGTGAGGATGGTCAGGTGGGTCATTGTGAGCTGGACAGTCCCCCAAGAAACGTCTTATCCCAAATAATAACCACTTCTTTCATTGTGTTCCACAACCTTGTGCGTTCATTTTATTAACAATAGCAAATACCTACATATGTCTTACTGTGTGCCAGCCACTGGTATAAGCACTTTGCCTGTGTTGACTCCTTTAAATTAATCCTCACGAAACTGCAGTGGGGTTTATTGTCTCCATTGCACGGATGAGGAAGGTGAGGAGTAGGGAGGTTCATTAACTTGCCCAAAGTCACACTTGAGCCTGGTAAGTTTAGTACTAGGCTCCCTCTCTTAGCCACCCTGCCTGTTTTGTTTTAAATCTTTATTTACCTACTCATCTGTCTGCGTCGGGTCTCAGTTGCGGCACTCGGGTCTTCGCTGTAGAACACAGAATCTTACAGGACGCAGGATCTTTAGTTGCAGCCTATGAACTCTTCGTTGCGGCATATGGGATGGGATCTAGCTCCCTGACCAGGGATCAAGCCCAGGCCCTTGGCACTGAGAACTTGGAGTCTTAGTCTCTGGACCTCCAGGGAAGTCCCTGCCTATTTTATTTTTCTGGGTCATGCTTCATGGCATGCAAGATCTTAGTTCCTCGACCCGGGCCCTTGGCAGTGAGAGCCTGGACTTCTAACCGCTGGACTGCCAGGGAGTTCCCAGCACGGCCTGTTTTAGCCCCAGTTATGCTTTTCATAATTTTGCTGCTAGCTCACGTTTCTCAAAAAGAGAAAAAAGGTGAGGAAGGGGATGAATGCTGTCTCTGACGTCTCACAAAACCTCGTCTAGTCGACAGTGGAAAACACTGGGGCCCTGCCGGCTGGTCTGTCCCATTCTGAACTGGGCGGGGGCGGGGGGCAGGATGGGATTGCCACTGCCTCCCCACGCCACCCGTGGCACTGCCCTGGCCTGGACCACCTAGGGCAGGACTTACAGCTTCTTTACCTGCATGCAGCAGGTGTTCAATAAGGTGGCTGTTGCTGAGAAAACGTGTTCCCCACTTTACAAGTTTCAAAGCACTTACAAAGATAGGCAAAGAGATCAGCTAGCGTACTGTTCTGTGACACCTCGAGGAAGGAGAGTCTTCAGAAAGGACATACACGTCAGAACCCAACCGGCATGGAACAGCCAGGCCCCAGGAGGAACAGGAGCTGAGGCAGGGTCTGCACAACGGCTCCTCTCTCCTCCGTCTTTTGTCCTGATCTCTCTGGAATTCTGTTTCAGTGCCTCATGGGATTCCAGCTGCCTCTGCTGTGTGTCTGGCATTGGGCCCAAAATGGGCAACTCAGTCCAGTCTCCAGAGCTAAGGGGGCACCGCTTCCAGTTTCCCACCACCTCCAGATGTCCAGGTAACACATCCGGGGGACCTGGCTGGGCTTTATCCAGACAGGCCCCCTGAGTCTTGGGTTCTAGGCCCCAGACTCAAAGAAGGAAGATAACCTGCCCCGGGGGTCCCAGAGAGGAGGCCACCAACCCAAGATTCTGGCCCGTCGCCACCCAAAGCCCTGTCTGAGGGTGCTGTCACAGAGCACCGTGAACTGGGCAGGTTGCACAGCAGAGACATCCTCTCACAGCTCTGGAGGCTCAGCAGGGTTGCTGTCATCCGAGGGCCGAGGAAAGTGTTCTGCGCCTGTCTTGCTCCTGAGGGTTTGCTGGCCATCTCTGGCTTGTACACAGGGGCATCTTCCCAAGCTCTGCCTTCAAGTCCAAGGCATCCTCCCTACATGTGCCTGTGCCTCAGCTTCCCCTTTTTATTTATAAGGACACAGTCTTACTTGATAAGGGGCCCACCCTACTCCAGCATGACCACATTTCAACTTACTACATCTGCAACAACCCTATTTCCAAATACAGTGATAGTCTTTATTTGGAGGTACTGGGGGCTAGGACTTGGACATGTTTTTTTTCCTTTCTTCTTCTTTTTTTTTTGGCTGAGTGTGGCATGTGGCATCTTAGTTCCCCAGTCAGGGATTGAACCCGGGCCCCTGGCAGTGGAAGTACAGAGTCATAACCACTGGACTGTCAGGGAATCCCTCCTTGGCCATGTCTGGAGGGGCACAGTTTGACCCATTACAAAGCCCAATCGGGCCGCGTTAAGTGCTACTCCGTTCTGCCCTAACCAGCTCTGGCCACGGCGCCTCACTCCCGGCTTCTACAGCCCCAGAGGGCATTGCTCATCCTGTTTTCCCAGCAATGAGCATGGACACAAGTCTGCCCTCCTGTCCTCAAGCTCACATGGAGCAGTTCCCAGGGAGCTGCCGTGATTCAGGAGGGCCCACTGGGGCACCTTGGGTGGGGCGTGACTCAACTCTGGGCGAGGCACTTAGGGAGCCTGTATTCAGGCTCTGTGGTCTGAGCTTCTCCTCCATGCGCCAGCGTCACCAGGCAACTTCAGAGGCACTAGGCCTGAACAGCTCTAGACCTGGGTCGCAATCGGCTGATGAATTTCACTCGGATGACAGGGACCCACATATGCAAGTTGGCTGCCGTGACCTCTGGCCTTGTGGTTTCAGGATGCTGGTGGCTGACAGGTGGCTGGGTTGTGGGCCAGGGATTCAGGCAAGCGGTTTATTTCCATATTTATTCACTTTTCTATTTGGTTTGGCTAAAAATATTCAGCAGGTTTTCCTTGGAGGTGAATTAGCCAAATCTACTCCGAGCATTAACTGCTTTTCAGAAGTCTGGGATCTGGGTTCAGGAAAAGCTGGCTGGGCCCATTTCTTTAGCCTTGACGGGCATCATCAGTCCTTTGTGGAATGCTACCTCAGATCACAGGCCAGGAAGGGCAGAGTGAGGAATGGAATCCAGGATGCTGTACGCTACAGCCTGAATTTACTTGGTACTTTGACTTGGTGACTCCCGGTTTTGAGCCTGGACTTGGTGTTTCAGTTCAGTCCAGTTCAGTCACTCAGTCGTGTCCGACTCTCTGTGACCCCAGAATCGCAGCACACCAGGCCTCCCTGTCCATCACCAACTCCCGGAGTCCACCCAAACATATGTCCATTGAGTCGGTGTTGCCGTCCAACAATCTCATCCTCTATCGTCCCCTTCTCCTCCTGCCCTCAATCTTTCCCAGCATCAGAGTCTTTTCCAATGAGTCAGCTCTTGGCATGAGGTGGCCAAAGTATTGGAGTTTCAGCTTCAGCATCAGTCCTTCCAATGAACACCCAGCACTGATCTCCTTTAGGATAGACTGGTTGGATCTCCTCGCAGTCCAAGGCACTCTCAAGAGTCTTCTCCAACACTATAATTCAAAAGCATCAATTCTTCTGCACTCAGCTTTTTTTATAGTCCAACTCTCACATCCATACATGACTACTGGAAAAACCATAGCCTTGACTAGACGGACCTTTGTTGGCAAGGTAATGCCTCTGCTTTTTAATATGCTATCTAGGTTGGTCATAACTTCCCTTCCAAGGAGTAAGCGTCTTTTAATTTCATGGCTGCAATCACCATCTGCAGTGATTTTGGAGCCCCCAAAAATAAAGTCAGCCACTGTTTCCCCATCTATTTCCCATGAAGTGATGGGACCAGATGCCATGATCTTAGTTTTCTGAATGCTGAGCTTTAAGCCAACTTTTTCATTCTCCACTTTCACTTTCATCAAGAAGCTTTTGAGTTCCTCTTCACTTTCTGCCATAAGGGTGGTGTCATCTGCATATCTGAGGTTATTGATATTTCTCCAAGCAATCTTGATTCCAGCTTTTCTCATGATGGACTCTGCATATAAGTTAAATAAGCAGGGTGACAATATACAGCCTTGACAGACTCCTTTTCCTATTTGGAACCAGTCTGTTGTTCCATGTCCATTTCTAACTGTTGCTTCTTGACCTGCATACAGATTTCTCAAGAGGCAGGTCAGGTGGTCTGGAATTCCCATCTCTTTCAGAATTTTCCACAGTTTGTTGTGTTCCACACAGTGAACTTGGTGTTTACCTTCCTGAAAGAAAAAGTGCCAAGGAGTCACCAACACATCCAGATCCCAGCAGTGACCCCCTCCTTCACCCTCAGGGAGCAGTCAGTGAGATGGGATACTGGCCTTGCCTGAGCAAAAAGAAAGCACTAGGGGGCTTCTGGTTCACCCCTATTTTGCAGGGGGGTAAAGCTGAGGTTCAGGGAAGGGAGGGAGCCTTACCCAGGACCGCTCAGGTGATGGGGAGAACCCCGGCTCGGAGCTCCTGAGCCCTCCTCCCAGAGCTCCCTACCGCCAGTCTCCTGCTCTTCCTCAGCTGCGCGTGGAGGATGCGGGTCCTGCGTATTTCTCATCTGCCTGCCTGCTGTCCGCGTTTGTGGAGTCAGATCCCTGGAGAGGCTCTTCTTCCTCTTTCCCATCTGCCCAGCCCCTGGGAACCAAGCTGTGTGCTCCCTCTCCGCCCCAATGATGTGTGCTGTTGCTTCCACGCTCTCCTGAGATTTCTGCAGCTTTTCACTCTCTGCAGCGTTTCCTCTGGCCCCCCTGCTGGTGTCATTGCCCTCAGCCCAGGGAAAGGGGCGATCCAGGTTGCTGGAGCCCAGACTCCTCCCTCCACGGCCTTTCCTTTGAGCCCCTCCGGCTCTGTTTCCCACCTCCACATTCCCTCATTCTGCCATCTTCCACTGCCCAGTGCTGGTGGTCCTTCCTGAGGGCCTAGGGGTCGGGCGAGCCCAGCAAACCAAGTGAAGACAGACCCCCTTGTAGCTACAAACCAATGTAGCTTTGCAAAGTCCAGCAGCCCAGGAACGTTTTTAAAACTCTCTCTCTTTTTTTTTTTTTTTTACAAAAAGGATATATTTTCATTGGGAAAAACCAGAAGATACAGATAAAGAACAAAACAATGAGTAATGAATATTAATTAGGTACCTACTACATCTTAAGCACTACACACACAGTGCATCTAATCTTCAAATGAGAAATTCTACAGGACAAATGATATGATTTCTTCAACAGATAAATGGCAAGGAAAAAACATGAGAGCAAGGATAGTGTTTAGGTCAAAAGACTAAAAGTACTACTGACTACAGAGAGACAGGGAGATGGGTGAGCATGGGACAGTAACATGTCAGTGGTTGAATCTGGGGCCCATGCACGCACTCACTGTAAAATCCTTTTGCCTCCATTGGACATTTGAAAACTGTTCAATTAAAACTCTGGGGAAATGGATATATCAAGCAAGTGTAACATGTGGATCTTGTGGATCCTGATTCAAGCAAATCANGTTCCACACAGTGAACTTGGTGTTTACCTTCCTGAAAGAAAAAGTGCCAAAGGAGTCACCAACACATCCAGATCCCAGCAGTGACCCCCTCCTTCACCCTCAGGGAGCAGTCAGTGAGATGGGATACTGGCCTTGCCTGAGCAAAAAGAAAGCACTAGGGGGCTTCTGGTTCACCCCTATTTTGCAGGGGGGTAAAGCTGAGGTTCAGGGAAGGGAGGGAGCCTTACCCAGGACCGCTCAGGTGATGGGGAGAACCCCGGCTCGGAGCTCCTGAGCCCTCCTCCCAGAGCTCCCTACCGCCAGTCTCCTGCTCTTCCTCAGCTGCGCGTGGAGGATGCGGGTCCTGCGTATTTCTCATCTGCCTGCCTGCTGTCCGCGTTTGTGGAGTCAGATCCCTGGAGAGGCTCTTCTTCCTCTTTCCCATCTGCCCAGCCCCTGGGAACCAAGCTGTGTGCTCCCTCTCCGCCCCAATGATGTGTGCTGTTGCTTCCACGCTCTCCTGAGATTTCTGCAGCTTTTCACTCTCTGCAGCGTTTCCTCTGGCCCCCCTGCTGGTGTCATTGCCCTCAGCCCAGGGAAAGGGGCGATCCAGGTTGCTGGAGCCCAGACTCCTCCCTCCACGGCCTTTCCTTTGAGCCCCTCCGGCTCTGTTTCCCACCTCCACATTCCCTCATTCTGCCATCTTCCACTGCCCAGTGCTGGTGGTCCTTCCTGAGGGCCTAGGGGTCGGGCGAGCCCAGCAAACCAAGTGAAGACAGACCCCCTTGTAGCTACAAACCAATGTAGCTTTGCAAAGTCCAGCAGCCCAGGAACGTTTTTAAAACTCTCTCTCTTTTTTTTTTTTTTTTACAAAAAGGATATATTTTCATTGGGAAAAACCAGAAGATACAGATAAAGAACAAAACAATGAGTAATGAATATTAATTAGGTACCTACTACATCTTAAGCACTACACACACAGTGCATCTAATCTTCAAATGAGAAATTCTACAGGACAAATGATATGATTTCTTCAACAGATAATGGCAAGGAAAAAACATGAGAGCAAGGATAGTGTTTAGGTCAAAAGACTTAAAAGTACTACTGACTACAGAGAGACAGGGAGATGGGTGAGCATGGGACAGTAACATGTCAGTGGTTGAATCTGGGGCCCATGCACGCACTCACTGTAAAATCCTTTTGCCTCCATTGGACATTTGAAAACTGTTCAATTAAAACTCTGGGGAAATGGATATATCAAGCAAGTGTAACATGTGGATCTTGTGGATCCTGATTCAAGCAAATCAAATTAAAAAAGCATTCACAGGACAATCAAGGATGATTATACACTGATTAGATACTAGATAATTTTTTTTTAATTTTCTTATTGTTTAAAAAATTTTGGCCACACCACACAGCATGTGGGATCTCAGGTTCCTGACTAGGGATGGAAGTTGTGCCCCCTGCAGTGGAAGCATGGAGCCCTAACCTGGACCGCCAAAGTCCTTACGCCTAAAATTTTTAAAAAAATCAATCTTTTAAATTACCTAGGGACTTCCCTGGCGGTCCAGTGGTTAAGACTCTGAGCTTCTGCTGTAGGGAGTGTGGCTTCCATTCTTGGTTAGAGAACTAAGGTCTTGCATTCTGTGTGGTGTGACCAAAAAATTAAGCAAAAAAAAAAAATATATATATATATATATATATATACACACATATATATATATTCAGGTGTGATAATGCTTATTTAACTTCTATGCAGAGTACATCATGAGAAACGCTGGACTGGAAGAAACACATGCTGGAATCAAGATTGCTGGGAGAAATATCAATAACCTCAGATATGCAGATGACACCACCCTTATGGCAGAAAGTGAAGAGGAACTAAAAAGTCTCTTGATGAAAGTGAAAAAGGAGAGTGAAAAAGTCGGCTTAAAGCTCAACATTCAGAAAACGAAGATCATGGCATCTGGTCCCATCACTTCATGGGAAATAGATGGGGAAACAGTGGAAACAGTGTCAGACTTTATTTTTTGGGGCTCCAAAATCACTGCAGATGGTGACTGCAGCCATGAAATTAAAAGACTCTTACTCCTTAGAAGAAAAGTTATGACTAACCTAGACAGCATATTAAAAAGCAGAGACATTACTTTGCCGACTAAGGTCCGTCTAGTCAAGGCTATGGCTTTTCCAGTGGTCAGGTATGAATGTGAGAGTTGGACTGTGAAGAAGGCTGAGCGCCGAATTGATGCTTTTGAACTGTGGTGTTGGAGAAGACTCTTGAGAGTCCCTTGGACTGCAAGGAGATCCAACCAGTCCATTCTGAAGGAGATCAACCCTGGGATTTCTTTGGAAGGAATGATGCTAAAGCTGAAACTCCAGTACTTTGGCCACCTCATGTGAAGAGTTGACTCATTGGAAAAGACTGATGCTGGGAGGAATTGGGGGCAGGAGGAGAAGGGGATGACAGAGGATGAGATGGCTGAATGGCATCACTGACTCGATGGACATGAGTCTGAGTGAACTCCGGGAGTTGGTGATGGACAGGGAGGCCTGGTGTGCTGCGATTCATGGGGTCACAAAGAATTGGACGCGACTGAGAGACTGAACTGAACTGAATGGTATTGTGGTGATTTTTCAAAAAGAGTTTCTTTGTTTGGGATTTGCTTTAAAATAACTAGCAGGAGAAGAGGTAGGGAGGCAGAGATGAAACAAAATTGGCAATTTATTGCTAACTCTTGATTCTTGGGTAGTGGCTGCTGCTACTGCTGCTAAGTCGCTTCAGTCGTGTCCGACTCTGTGTGACCCCATAGACAGCAGTCCACCAGGCTCCTCTGTCCCTCCGATTCTCCAGGCAAGAACACTGGAGTGGGTTGTCATTTCCTTCCCCAATGCATGAAAGTGAAAAGTGAAAGTGAAGTCGCTCAGTCGTGCCCCACTCTTAGCAACCCCATGGGCTGCAGCCTACCAGGTTCCTCCGTCCATGGGATTTTCCAGAGTACTGGAGTAGGGTGCCATTCCCTTCTCCGTTGGGTAGTAGAGTTCATGACTATTTCTTCTTCTTTGGTGAAGGCTTGAACATTCCCACAATAAAGCATTAAAAAGAAAAAAGCATTCTTATTTGCATCTGAGAAAACCAAACTGAGGTTTAGAGGTGTCAGGATATTTGCTCAAGATCTCCCTGAATTGAGATTAAGGAAAAAAATTCCTAGCTGCCATCCTATCACCCGTTCTTCACACCTTGGTGAATATCCTACCAGACCTTCTGGGCATATAAAAGGATAGTACGTGACTTAAAATACCTGGATATATACTGCCTGAGTCCATCCTGGGCAACACGAATCATGTCAGCACTGTCCACAGGCATCTCTTTCTGACGTGGAGCTCCAGAAAAGGAACTCACCCCTGTGGAGGGCCTGCTCAGCTAAGCACTCCCGCCTGGGCCATTCAGAGGACACTCATGCTTTATCATCAGTCATGTGACTGTCCCTGTTCCTACCGACAAGGAAACGCTCAGAAAGGAGAGGCAACTTGTGCAAGCTCACAGACCTAATCACTGAGAGGAAATCCATGCCCGTATTTGATGATGTGACTTGGTGAAGGCCTGCCGCCCACGCCTGCTGCCTGGAGCCTCCCACAGGGCAGAGGACCCTCACCACCACACAGCATCTGAGCAGGAGCAATAAAGAATGCACAAAGAGGCGTGGCTGGGAGTTGAACACCCCTCCCCCCAGCCAGTCAGCTACTATACTAGGCATCCTTTCCCTACGAAAATTGTGGTGAAATACACATAATGTACTCCATCTTAACCACCTGTTACGTGCACAAAGCTCTGCAGTGCTGTGTTTTGCCTCGTGACACAACCATCACCACCATCCACGTACAGAACTTTGTAACTTCCCAAATTAAACACTAACTCCCCTTCCCTTCCCACCAGCCCCAGCGAGCACATTCTGCTTTCTGTTTCTATGAATAATCTGACTGCTCCAGGTCCCTCATATCAGGGGATGGTATAGTATTTGTCCTCTGCGTTTGGCTTACTTCATTTAGAAGTAATGATCGAGGTCCATCCACGATGTAACGTGTGTCAGAATTTCCTACCTCTTTAAGGCTGAATAATATTGCACTGCATGGATAGACCAACTTGGTTCATCCATTTATTTGGGGATAATGGACGTTTGGGTTCTTTCCACCTTTTGACTATTGGGAACAATGCTGCTGTGAACACAGATGGACACACATCTCTCTGAATCCCTGTTTTTCTTTACGGGTAGATGCCCAGAAGTAGGATTTCTGGATCATAGGGCAATTCTGTTTTTCTAGGCATTTTTCTGACTCAGTTTTTATGCCATACTTTTCACCTAATCAGGCACCCTTCCGTGTTGCCATGTTTTTGTGATTTTGGTGGCCGGTCATGGGTCCCAGCAAAGTAAGGAGGTTCCTGCAGACTTTGTCAGGCTGCCCTCCTCCTGGAGCCTCCTTCCTGGCTCAGCCTGGTCCACCAGAGAAAGCTTATCCTTCATGGCTTAGTCTCGTGGATTCAGACCAGCTTATCACACCCAGGACTTCCCTGGGTGTCCACTTCCTTACTGACATCATGTGACCCTCCAGGCCATCACAAGCGGAACATCCCCCTCACCAGGGAGGCAGCAACCATCCCCTCTTATCCTGCTTGGTCCTCTCCTCAGCTGCTTCTAAGTCTCTCAGTGAGTCTGGGTGAGGAACAAGTGTTATTGAAGTAATTATTGAAGTAATTAAGTAATTACCTCCTCTCCTGGGGATTACGTCCAACTTTTCAGTGTTATCAACAAGGCAACAACAAGAAGATCTTTTTTCTCATGCTGTTGAGTCAGTTCCTTAAGACACATTTCCAGAAGTGGGATAACTCATCACTGGACTGGGGAGTCGGAGAGGAACAAAAGAAAAACTGCAGACTGGGCTCCCAGATCACCCTGCAAGGGAGCCAGAAGGCAGCGCTCATTGGTGAGAGAAAGCGACTGCTGAAGGAGGGCCACTGTTGCTGCCCCAGTGAGTAGAAACTCACCTTCCCACTGCAGATAAGACCTAGAGTGGGCTGAACAGTGGCCCCCAAAAGCCATGTCCACTTAGAACTTTTGGATATGACCTGACTTTCAAAAAGGTTTTGGCAAACGTAATACAGGATTCAGGAGACATCCTTGCAGATTAGGGTGGGCCCTAAATCCACTGACAATGCTTAGGAGAGAAGAGGAAACTGACACAGACATGGAGGAGGAGATCATGTGAGATGAAGCAGAAACTGGACTGACCCATCCATAGGCCGATGACTGCCAAGAACCACCAAAGGCCACAAGAAGCTCAGAGAGCGGCCTGGGACAGATTCTCTCTTGCAGCTTCCAGAAGGAATCAACACTTCTGATGCCATGGCTTCAGACTCCTGGTCTCCAGAGCTATGAGAAGAAAACCTGTCTGTCATTTCAAGGCACTGAATTTGCACTCATTTGTTATGGCCACCCCAGGAAACTAGAATCCATCTCTGCAGCCCCTTCCAGCAGGAGCTGCACAGCCATTGGTGCGGGCTCCAGCTCAGCTCCTCCTGGGAGCAGGCATTGAGCCCTTCAGAGGAAACTCCCGGTGTGCCATGAATGTGGACATCACGGATCAGGATGCTGGGGCCTCGGCACACCAGGGAAACCAGCTGGGATGAGTCCAGCCATCGGCAGTCCCACAGGGAAAACAAAATTAGAGTTTTTGTTTCATCCGTCGCAAATAAAGCCCGGATTGACCAAGACCAGAATGTGAGAAACAAAGCTTGAAATTATTTAGTAGAAAATATAAAACAGCATTTCCATGACGGTGACATAGGGGAGACGTGACGGTGTTTGGAGATGGTTCTTTAAAAAGGTAAATATGTTAAAATGAGGTCCCTCATCCAATAGGAATAGTATCCTTATAAGGATATTATTAATAGTATTTATAAATACTATTATTTATAAAAGTATCCTTATAAGGATACTTTTATAAAAGGGGGGAAATTTGGACACAGAGACAGAAAAGCACAGAAAGTGGCAGGAAGACTCATAGAGAACGCCATGTGCAAGGCTAGGGGCGCCCAAGACCACCAGGAGCTGGGGGAAAGGGCCTGGAGTGGATGCGCACCGCCAGCCCTCAGGAGGAGCCAACCTTGCCGACACCTGCACCTGAGACTCCGGCCTCCAGAGCTGTGACAGAATACATCTCTGCTGTTTAAGCCACCCAACCTGTGATATTTCATTATGGTACCCCTGGAAAAACCAATACAGTTCAGTTCAGTTCAGTCACTCAGTTGTGTCCAAGTCTTTGCGACTCCCTGGACTGCAGCACGGCAGGCCTCCCTGTCCATCACCAACTCCCAGAGCTTGCTCAAATTCATGTCCATCAAGTCAGTGATGCCATCCAACCATCTCATCCTGTTGTCCCCTTCTCCTCTTGCCTTCAGTCTTTCCCAGCACCAGGGTCTCTTCCAATTAGTCAGTTCTTTGCATCAGGTGGCCAAAGTATTGGAGTTTCAGCTTCACCATCAGTTCTTCCAATGAATATTCAGGACTGATTTCCTTTAGGATGGACTGGTTTGGTATCCTTTCAGTCCAACAGACTCTCAAGAGTCTTCTCCAGTGCTCGCTTCGGCAGCACATATACTAAAATTGGAATGATACAAAGAAGATTAGCATGGCCCCTGGGCAAGGATAACACGCAAATTCGTGAAGCGTTCCATATTTTTATACAGTATACTAACACATATACATGGAATTTAGAAACATGGTAATGATAACCCTGTATGTGAGACAGCAAAAGAGACACAGATGAATAGAACGGACTTTTGGACTCTGAGGGAGAGGGGAGAAGGTGGGAGGATTTGGGAGAATGGCACTGAAACATGTATACTATCATGTAAGAAATGAATCACCAGTCTATGTTCAATACAGGATACAGATACTTGGGACTGGTGCACGGGGATGATCCAGAGAGTTGATATGGGGTGGGAGGTGGGGGGTGGGTTCAGGATTGGGAACTCATGTACACCCGAGACGGATTCATGTCAGTGTATGGCAAAACCAATACAGTATTGTAAAGTAAAATAAAGTAAAAAAAAAAAAAAAAGTCTTCTCCAAAACCACAATTTGAAAACATCAATTCTTCAGCACTCAGTCTTCTTCACGGTCCAGCTCTCACATCTGTACATGACTACTGGAAAACCATAGCTTTGACTCTACAGACCTTTGTGAGCAAAATAATGTCTCTGCTTTTTAATATGCTATCTAGGTTGGTCATAGCTTTTCTTCTAAGGAGCAAGTGTCTTTTAATTTCATGGCTACAATCACCATCTGCAGTGATGTTGGAGCCCCCCAAAATAAAGTCTCTCACTGTTTCCATTGTTTCCTCATCTATTTGCCATGAAGTGATGGGACCAGATGCCATGATCTGAGTTTTCTGAATGCTGAGTTTTAAGCCAACTTTTTCACTCTCCTCTTTCACTTTTATCAAGAAGCTCTTTAGTTCTTCGCTTTCTGTCATAAGGGTAGTGTCATCTGCATATCTGAGGTTACTCATATTTCCCCTGGCAATATTGATTCAAGTCTGTGCTTGGTCCAGCCTGGCATTTCACATGATATACTCTGCATATAAGTTAAATAAGCAGGGTGCCTTGACATACTCCTTTCCCAATTTGGAACCAGTCCATTGTTCCATGTCCGGTTCTAACTGTTGCTTCTTGACTTGCATACAGATTTCTCAGGAGGCAGGTCAGGTGGTCTGGTATTCCCATCTCTTGAAGAATTTTCCACAGTTTGCTCTGATCCAGTCAAAGGTTTTGGCGTAGTCAATGAAGCAGAAGTAGATGTTTTTCTGGAACTCTCTTGCTTTTTTGATGATCCACTGGATGCTGGTAATTTGATCTCTGGTTCCTCTGCCTTTTCTAAATCCAGCTTGAACATCTGGAAGTTCTCAGTTCACATACTGTTGAAGCCTGGCTTGGAGAATTTTGAGCATTACTTTGCTAGTGTGTGAGACGAGTGCAATTGTGCACCAATTCTTTGGCGTTGCCTTTCTTTGGGATCGGAATGAAAACTGACCTTTTCAGTCCTGTGGCCACTGCTGAGTTTTCCATATTTGCTGGCATATTGCCACCAACCCAAAAAATGGCTCATTAATTGTGGGACACCCACCCAATGAAATCCTATATGAAATGAAAAGTGAGTGAGTGAGTGAAGTCCTCAGTCGTGTCCGACTCTTTGCGATCCCGTGGACTGTAGCCCACCAGGCTTCTCTATCCACGGGATTCTCCAGGCAAGAATGCTGGAGTGGGTTGCCATTTCCTTCTCCAGGGGATCTTCCCAACCCAGGGATTGAACCCAGGTCTCCCACATTGCAGGCAGACGCTTTAACCTCTGAGCCACCAGGGAAGCCCAAAATGAAAAGTAGTCAGCACCAATTAGCTGCAGAGTGAAGCGGAAGGCATCACACCATTTACATACAGTTGGGAAATATGCAAAACACTAGGTCTAGTTTTTGCAAGCATAAATAAACACCAACAGTATGAAAACAGGCATAGGAAGAGAAACTACAGACAGTGGGGGTACAGCTTCGGGAGGGAAGAGGAAACCTGGATACAAAAGGGCTCCCTGAAGTCGGGAGCTTTAGTCACATCTGGAGTATTTCTTTACAAAGATCAGGAGAAATCAGATAAGACTCAGATAAGACTCATGCATTCAGTGAATGCTGAGTGCCCGCTAGGTGAGGGGTGGGGCCCATGCAAAACTACACCCAGGAGTCTGGGGAAATGCTTCCTGATTCACACCCTTCTCTGGCATCCACCCCCACCTTCTCCCCAGCAGACAGCACACAGCACACAAGGTGAGCTTCAGAAGGCGGCTTCTTACCCACATCTGTGAGCATGCATGCACGCAAACAGACTTCAAAAGGAACAAAACACCATAGCAATTTATCCATAAAGAAACAGAAAAATTCAGATCCATCTTTCACAGGATGATAAGAAGAAAAAAAAGAACAAAAATACACCAGGAAAAAAGCTACCAGCAAGACAAGAGAAACCCAGTTTCCAGCGGGAAAAGGTATGCAAATCCCAAAGCCATAAACCCACAAAGGCCCAGGAGGAAATTCAAACAGGAAACAAATATATGGAAAATGGTTAACCTCAGGAGCAGCCGGAATCCCCACTCCCACCCCCAACCCTTGCACACATTGGGGAGGGGGTTGAGGGGACTCCTGGGGGCTAGGCGGGTCTGGGGGTTCCTACCCACTGGCTTCACAAATGACAGGGAGCAAAGGACCTTCAGAGAGGCCAGGCATCTAGAGTGAGAGATGGGGAGCAGGCCCAAGAAGGTGGGGGACACTGGGCCATGTAGGGAAGGCAGGGGGCTCCCCAGAGACTGTCTCAAGCACAGATGACTTGTGGGTGTCTCAGCCGCAGCAGAGTAACTATCACAGAAACAATGAAAGCACCACTTTATCCTATTTCCAGTTTTTTAAAAACACTCAGTCCTGGGAATATGGGGACTGGGAAAAGCAGAGCTCCTGGGCACACAGGATCTGAACCATCTGTGAATCACACACACAGTGTGTGCCTGTCAGCTCTGGGGACTCGCGGGGCCCGTGCGTTCAATCAACTGGTTTCCTACTTACAGCAAGTCTCTGCAGGGCCCTGGCAAGATCCGACCATCACCAGACTGACCAGCCTGTCTGGGTTTGCCTGGGACATGCCTGACTCCAGCACTGAAAGTCTCACATCCTGGGAAAACTGGGACAGTTGGGTCACCCTACTCTTTCCAGGTGAGGAAATCTGATCAGAGAAGTGAAGTGGTCAGACCGAGGCCCCACTGCCAAGACAAGGTTCAAAGAATCCATAGCAGCACAGAGAGATAAGGGCAGTCAGATCAGAGCAAATCTGAGGCTCCACAATACGCTCTTTAGGACAAGAGTGGCTAAGGCTCAACACTGGCTCAGGGCTGGTGAGGCGGGCAGACCCAGCTGCCACCTGAGTTGGCATCTAGAGGACTGTCTCCTTGGGAAGCAATTTGGCAACTTGCAGTTTGTGCCGTGAAACTGTTCCTAGCCTTTGACTGAATGATACTATGCTGGGAAATCCATTCTAAGGAAATTATCCCTCTTTTTATTATTATTAAAAAGCTACTGGAAAGAAAATGTTCTCTGCAATATTATCTAGAAGAGAAAATAAACCTGAACAGTCCATAGAGGGTAATGGCTTCGTACATCATGATCCATTTGCCCAGGGACACGTCGCAGAACCACAGAGCTGTAACATGGAGGGATGTGCAGCAACATGGAAAACTCGGACAACGTTCGCTGTGTTTTATGAGAGGGAATAAAGATGTGTCTGCTGCTGCTAAGTCGCTTCAGTCGTGTCCTACTCTATGCAGCCCCACAGACGGCAGCCCACCAGGCTCCCCCGTCCCTGGGATTCTCCAGGCAAGAACACTGGAGTGGGCTGCCATTTCCTTCTCCAAAAAGATGTGTCTACAACTTGGCAAAATGCTTGATTGAGGATCAGGCTGGAAGGGAATATGCAGAGTGATGGGTGTGGTGGGGATAAGGGAAGATTTTTAAAAATTAAAGCTAGTTTTTAATCCCTTGTATCATCTTTTCAATGGAGAAGGAAATGGCAACCCACTCCAGTAGTCTTGCCTGGAGAATCCCAAGGACGGAAGAGCCTGGTGGGCTACAGTTCACGGGGTCGCAAAGAGTCGGACACAACTGAGCGACTTCACTCACTCACTCACTCATCATCTTTTCAAAAGCAAGAAAGACGCAGTTTTCCACATGGATAGGCGCATATAACTGCTTAGAAACATCACCAAGGTGGTCTTTATGGCACTGGTGGAACTAGCAAAATGGGAGGAGACAAGCTGACTATCCATCAAGAGGGCAACAGCTAAATAAAAACTCGTACATCCATACAGTGGGGTTCAAAGAGCTGTTTAAAAGAATGAGGCAGCTGTAGTCATGATACCATCATGGCCAGATGAAGACATGTGTAGACATGTGACTATCTGTGTTGAAATGACACACACACACACACACACACATAGATATATCTATATTCCTGCACACACAGAGACTGTTTCGGGAAGGAACTTGGTAGAGGGCTATGGGGCCTGGATGACAAGGGTGGGAGGGCACTCCCCTCCCCTCCGCAGTTGGTATGGGTAGTGGGTTAAATGGTGTCCCGCCCCCGAAGTACTCACGGCACCATTCTTCATTCTTCTCACAGCCCCAAATTACAACCTAAACTTCTGTCAAGGCAGAGTAGAAAAAAATCAACTGTAGTGCATTAATACAATAAAACATACTCAGGAATACAAACAAACTAGTGATCCATCAAAATGGGCGAGTCTCACAAACAGTGTGATTGTTGAGTGAAAACCAAGCTGGACACACATAAGACACCCAGTGTAGTAATTCCATTTACCTGAAGTTCAAGAACAGGCAAAAATGACCTATGGAGGTAAAGGCAAGAATAGCAATTACCTTGGAGGGTGATGACTTGGAGGGGGACTGGGGGGCTTCGGGTAAAGTTCTACATGTTGATCTCAAGGGTAGTTTCTCAGAGTGAACATGTGTAAAAAGTCATGGAGCTGTTCGTTTTATAGTATATAAATTAAACTTTCACTAAAAAAATTAAAAGCAAAGATTAAAAATTATGGGGGAACAAGAGATCCCATATAAAGAGCTAGACACCTCATTTTAAAGTGCTTTGATGAGGAGTAACCAAAAAAGATCTATGTATAGCACAAAAAGTCAGTACAACAAACTCCCAGGAACTTTCCAGAAGCACATGGGGTTTTGGCAGTGACATGCCCACCTTCTACAGCAGGTCACTCACCAGGAGCTGGTGGTCAGCCTGCCTGTCTGCCTGCCAGCTGGGGGCCTGTGTCATCCATGCCTGCATGGGTCCTTGGTACTGGGGCTGACCTTGAATTGCCTTGCCTCCACGGCAGTGAGGAGGACAGCAACCTCTCTATGGGCACAGGAGCCCTGCGGGGGCAGCCAGCCGGATGGACAGAGCAGGCACCACCTGGTCAGTCACAGGGCCACCGTGCAGGAGTGGGTGGGGTCCAGGACACTGCAGGGTGGTCAGAGTTAAGGTATGAAGGAAGAATAGGGATGTGCCAGGCATGAAAGGAAGGGTTAGGGAAGGGTTTTCCCAGGCAAAGGGGAAAGGCACGGAATATGGAAAAAACAAGAGAGATGCAGACGCCCAAAGCAATCCACAGACTCAGCGCAATCCCTATCAAACTGCCAAGTGCATTTTCCACACAATTAAACACACACAGTTTTTAAATTTGTTGTTGTCGTTCAGTCGCTCAGACGTGTCTAATTCTTTGCAACCCCAAGGACTGTAGCATGTCAGACCTCTCTGTCCCTCATCATCTCCAGAAGTCTGCCCAAGTTCATGTCCATTGCATCAATGGACACACAAAAGACCCAGAATAGCCAAACCAAATCCTGAGAAAGAAAAATGGAGCTGGAGGAACCAGGCTCCCTAACTTCAGATTATACTACAAAGCTAGTCATCAAAACAGCATAGTACTGTTTGGATCCACCTCCTAGAGTAATAAAAAATAAAAACGAAAATAAACAAATGGGACCTAGTTAAACTTAAAAGTATTTGCACAGCAAAGGTAACCATAAATAAAAGACAACCTATAGAATGGGAGAAAATATTCACAGACAAAAGAACCAACAGGGATTAACCTCCAAAATACACAAGAGCTCAGGCAGCTCGAGATCAAAAAAACAAACAATTCAATCAAATTATGAGCAGAAGATCTGAACAGACATTTCTCCAAAGAAGACACACAGATGGTCAAAAAGCACATGAAAAGATGCTCAACATGACCCATTATTAGAGGAATGCAAATCAAAATTATAACGAGCTATCACCTTACCTAGGTCAGAATGTACATCATCAAAAAATCTACAGATAAATACTGGAGAGGGTGTGGAGAAAAGGAAACCCTCCTACACTGTTGGTGGGAATGTAAATTGGTGCAACCATTGAGGAGAACAGTATGGAGTTTCCTTTGAAAACTAAAAATATAACCACCATATGATCTTGCAATCCTACTCTTGGGTATATATTCAGAGAAAACCTTACTCCTATGTTCAGAGCAGCACTATTCACAATAGCCAAAACATGGAAACAAGCTCGATGTCCATCAACAGAGGAATGGATAAAGATGTGGTACATACGTACAATGGAACACTACTCAGCCATAATAGAGAGTGAAGCAATGTCATCTCCAGCAACATGGATGGACTTAGAGATCATCACACAGAGTGAATGAGGGCAGCTAGAGAAAGACAAATATCCTGTGATATCACTTATGTGTGGAATCTAAAGGAAAAATGATACAAAGAACTCATCCAAAAAACAGATACAGACTCACAGACTTCAAAAACAAACTTACACTTACCAAAGGGGAAATGTGGGCGGGGGCATAAATTAGGAGTTTGAGATTAACCTACACGCACTATTATAAACAAAATAGATAATGAAGAAGGACTTACTGCACAGCACAGGGAACTTTACTCAGTATTCTCTAATAACTTATAAGGGAAAAGAATCTGAAAAAGAATAGCTATATGCATATGTATAACTGAATAATTTAGCTGTACACCTGAAAATAACACATACCGTAAATCAACTATACTCTAATATAAAATAAAAATCAAATAAATAATAATATAAAATCATTAATATAAAATGTATTTATATTTTACAAAATATACTTATATTTTGTAAAATAAAAATATAATTTAAAAAGATACAGAATATCCAGGGAGCTGTTGCTATGGCTGGGCGAATGGGAAGGTTGTGGGAGTTATCAAGGTTCTTGAAGTCTGATGGGTGGTGCCTTAGGGCAAGAAAGGGTACTGCCCCAGCCTGGTGGCATCAAGGTGAGCTTCCTGGAGGAAGAGTAGATGTTCCCTCCATGAGAAGGAGGAAAAAACAACATAAGCCAAGGCCTGGGAGGGGATGGCTTAACCCCCTAGCCCATCGTGCTCCTGGGGGCAGACTTGCCCCTGCCTCTGTTGGACATGTGTCCTCAGAAAGTGCGTGGGGAGCCACTGGCACTTGGCGGCAGTGGGAGGGGAGGCTAGATGTCCTACAATGTCCTGCAGCCTCCACAACAGAGATGAGCCCACGCACCCCATGACAGTCCAAAGTCTCATTGGGCACTCATGTAGGCGAAACCTTGGCTTGAAATTATCTGCATCTAGAAGCTAACTTCACCTAACATGTAAATGCAAATTTTCTTTTCCTGTCCCATTTTAATAGTCACTGAATTTTCCAGGAGTGCAATACTGTGTCAGTCGAGGGAAGGCTGTTCTTTGTTTCATTTGGACGGTAACCAAGAGCTGGTCACCATTTCAGAAAACCGCGTCACCAATGGCCTCACCCACAGGGCACACCTGTGACCGTCTGCACTTGTGGCTGTTGCCTTCCTGGTGATCCTGGTATAGGACAAGATTCTGATTCTCTTCATATGATTTTATGACAAGTTACCTTCCTTTTAATTCTCCTCCTTTGTATTATAATGAGGGAATTGTATTGCTGTTTTGGAAATCACAGGTACAGGTGAATTACATACCTGTGAATTCAACTTCAGGAAATAGAGGCACATTACAAAATAAAAAGTTTTACAAAAGAAGCATCCGGTCTGAATGTTTGCGAGCCCCTGAGTCAGGAGGAGACAGACGGGGAACTGGTTTTGTGATGGTGTCATCCAGGCTGAGTGGAGGGACCAGCCCGCCTGGGGCACCCATCATGGAGCAGGCAGACCTCAGGAATGAGTCACTGATGTGGGAATGAGTCAGGATGGGGGCTCAGAACCTCGTACCATCCTCTCCGAACAGTGCCCTCAGGTGGAGGTTTCAAAAGGACCTCTGCCTGGTGCTGACCCATCTGTGTTCTCATATGACCTAGGTAAAGACTGTGGTTCTGAGCACTGCACCAATTTGGAGAGGCAAGGCAGAGGCTCCCTATGGCAAACAAGACTTTGAGACTAAATCCACCTGAGGTACAGTCAGCCTTTAAGGAGGGTGAATGACCCACCTCCAGATCAGCTGGCAGGTCACTTCAAAGGACAGCATCTAAAGCCGCTGGGTTCACCAGGAGAGAGGGAAGGCCTTTAATATTCATTAAAAACACAGTATCCTTTTTGGGAAAGTGTGTAAATATTTAAAAACTATCAAGTGTCAAATTTCCAACCTGCCTTGGACCCCCATGGATGGACCCTGGCTGTCCCTTACAGGGATGAGGCTGGAGCCCAGGCATTGGCCAGATGACCAAAGGCCTCATAAATCATGTCAACGAGTTGAAACTAATCCCAAATTTAACGGGGAGCGAGTCTTTGGTGGATACTGAGCAGGCAGCAACAGGACTAGATTTGCATTTTAGGAAAGTCAGTTTGGCCACAGGGTAGGTGGTGGGTGGGAGGGTTCAAGACTAGGTTGGGAGTCTGGCAGGGGGAGATTGTTTGGGGGGCAGGAGACAACAGTGGGGGCCATGTAGACAGGAGATGAGGTGGATTAAGTACTCTGGAGAGTGTGGGGTAAAAAGGTGGCCTGAATTGTTCAGGAGGGAGATGACAGTGGCAGTGGGCACATGCAGCCCTTTTGTAGCCCATGCTTGAGCCAGGCATTGCTCACCCATCCTCCCAGCACACCTCTATGGCAGGTCCATTAGGATTATCTCTGTCATTTTTACAGACAAGGAAACTGATATACAGACAGCTTAAGCCCTTGTGGTGGTCACCTGTGTGGGATTCCCCCTCAGTGATCTTACTCTCAGATTCCAGGACTCTTTCGGAGGCAGCAAGGCCAGGTCTCATGACTGACTTGGGCTAAGGATGGCTCTTGTCTGCTTGGGTGGACTGATGAGAGCAGGGTGGGGGTGGGATGGGGAGGTGGTGGAGAGGGCACTGCCCAACCTTATTCAGGAACAAAGAATGCAGGATATTCTGCCCAGCCCGCAGCCCCTAACTCAAACCTGTTCACACCAGGAAGGCCACCCTGCAGAGTTGCCTCCTTGAGAAGTGGGTGGAAGCGGAGGGTGCAGCCAAGAGCTTCTTGTCTGTAGACACAGTTCCCCCACACAGAGGAAGGACCAGACCCTCCTCCCACCACCCCCAAGGTCATGGGCAGCTCTGATCGGGGCCAGAGAGGGTGCAGAACTCCCCTGCCTTCCTGCTTCTCCATCGTCAACAGCGAGTCACCTTAGCTTCGTCCACAGTCCGGAGGACCTTCTGTAGAAGACCTGCCACACCCAGTTCGAGGCCAAAACCCGGAACCTCCCTTCCCCCCACGCCTCCGTGGGCAACCCGCAAGAGCAGAGCCTTTGTCCCGCGGGTTTGGGGCGCCCTCTGCTGGTCGTTTCCCATTGTCCGCCGTGTGAGGCCAGACCGGCCTCTGGACTGGGTATTGGGGTGTTTGTGGCAGCGCGGATGTCACGCACGTGGGGAGAGGATCTCCTTTCTCCTCAAGTCGGGAAGGGGAGCCAGTTATAGTGGGGAGATGGCTGATCCCCAGCCGACCAGGGCACAAGGGCCTGCTTTTCATTCCAATTTTTGTGTCCCCATCAATAGCGGTCTGCCAGGCTGCGACCTTCCCTGACTCCACCCTTCTCACAGGAAGTCTTTGATCACATCTCTCCTTTCGGATTCACAGTAGCCCACGATAATCACGGTGTTAAAATTACTTTAATGAGGGGCTTCCCCGGTGGCTCAGTGGTAAAGAATCCACCTGCCAGTGTAAGAGGCACAGGTTCGATCGCTGGACCAGGAAAATCCCATACGCCTTGGAGCAACTAAGCACGTGCGCCACAGCTCCTGAGCCTGTGCGCGAGAGCTCAGGCTCCGCAGGGTATAACATTTTCATATGTAAAACTCCAAGTCACATACTGAGAAGCCAGCGCCCTGCCACTAGAAAGCAGTCCCCGCTCTCTGCAGCTGGAGAAAAGCAACAAAGACCTGGGCTAGCACAGCCAAAAATAAAATAAATTCTAAAACTTGCTTTAATGAATATCACTGCTACTCTTTATTTCAGTGGGTATTATTTACTGGCTACTGGATTCACAATAGCCCATGATAACAGTATTAAAATTATTTTAATGGATATAATTATTATCCCTACTTATTTATTAGATATGTGAATTGATACACCAATTCTTAGTTATGGATATTTTATTCAATATTATTGTTGGATTTGGAAATTTAATGATATAACTTACTGTTCATCAGATATTATATACTGGATTTGCAGTAGCTCAAGATACCACAGCATTAAACTCATTTTAACGGCCAGAGCCACTCCTATTTATTGCATATTATTTGGAAGGATAGACTACTGCTAATAGCTACCACTCAATAGAGGCCACGATAAGCCCATGAGGCATCGCCTAGATGGAGTTCCAACTGCACTCCCGTTATCAAGCCCCCTTTTCTGAGGAGAAAACTGTGGCCCTCAAAGATTAAGTCCCACGCCCAGGTCCAGCGGTTGCGAGCAAGCCTGCCGACGCAGGGGACAGAGGCTCGATCCCTGGTCCAGAGCTTCCACGTGTCCCGACAGCCGCAATCACAGGGATCCCGCCCCACAAGGGGAGGCGCGGCCGAGAGGCCCGTGCAGAGCGCGGACCCCACTCGTGGCAACGAGACAGAGGCCGCAGAGCAGCGAAGACTCGGGGCGGCCGAAAAGAAATGCAGAGGTGGAAAATAAAAAACAAAAGCCCCACGCCTAAGCCACCTCCACCGTGGCGCCCCCCACCCGCCGTGAGGCAGCACCTGCGGCGCCGGCCGGGCCTGACGCATGCGCACGCCGCGCGCGGGCCTTCCGCGCGCCGCCCCCGCCCCCGCCGTGAGGCAGCACCTGCGGCGCCGGCCGGGCCTGACGCATGCGCACGCCGCGCGCGGGCCTTCCGCGCGCCGCCCCCGCCCCCGCCGTGAGGCAGCACCTGCGGCGCCGGCCGGGCCTGACGCATGCGCACGCCGCGCGCGGGCCTTCCGCGCGCCGCCCCCGCCCCCGCCGTGAGGCAGCACCTGCGGCGCCGGCCGGGCCTGACGCATGCGCACGCCGCGCGCGGGCCTTCCGCGCGCCGCCCCCGCCCCCGCCGTGAGGCAGCACCTGCGGCGCCGGCCGGGCCTGACGCATGCGCACGCCGCGCGCGGGCCTTCCGCGCGCCGCCCCCGCCCCCGCCGTGAGGCAGCACCTGCGGCGCCGGCCGGGCCTGACGCATGCGCACGCCGCGCGCGGGCCTTCCGCGCGCCGCCCCCGCCCCCGCCGTGAGGCAGCACCTGCGGCGCCGGCCGGGCCTGACGCATGCGCACGCCGCGCGCGGGCCTTCCGCGCGCCGCCCCCGCCCCCGCCGTGAGGCAGCACCTGCGGCGCCGGCCGGGCCTGACGCATGCGCACGCCGCGCGCGGGCCTTCCGCGCGCCGCCCCCGCCCCCGCCGTGAGGCAGCACCTGCGGCGCCGGCCGGGCCTGACGCATGCGCACGCCGCGCGCGGGCCTTCCGCGCGCCGCCCCCGCCCCCGCCGTGAGGCAGCACCTGCGGCGCCGGCCGGGCCTGACGCATGCGCACGCCGCGCGCGGGCCTTGCGCGGCCAGGCGGAGGGGCTCCCGTCAGCCCCGCTGCGTGGGCGCGAGGAGGGCTCGGCCGCGTCCCGCCGCGTAGATTAAAGAGGGCTCACGTCTCGGCTGGGCAAGAGCAGTCTCTTGTAAGAACGTCCTTTCAAAAGTAATCCACTTCGGCCTGAGTGTGTGTGTGGGGAGGGGTGCGCCCCAGGCGCCGGCGGCGCAAGGGGCCCCTCCGGGCTCTTTCCAGAGACTCGGGCTAGACAGGGGCGGTGGAATTAGCAGAATTCGCCCTCACTGAACACCCTCGCCGCCGCCGCCGCCGCCGCTTTCCAGGCCTTGTGCTGGGTGTTTTCATTTGCCATCTCAGAACAGCTCGGTGTTCACCCGTGGGGAGACTTGAGGCACCGAAATGTTAAATGACTTCCTGGCCCAAGGTCCTGCAGAGGAGGCACGAAAGCCCTTGGATTTGAACTAGGGTCTTTCTCACGCCAAAAAAAAAAAAAAAAAACACCCATGTCACTCAAGTGACATCTGTATTTGGCCCGTGGCCCGCTTTGACTTCCAGATCCTTTTCTCCTTCACATCCACGCAAGACCAGGCTTATCCCACCTGGCAACACTGCGGTGTTCAAGTGCACAGGCCCGGGATCAGTCCATCTGGGCTTTAATCCTGGGCCTGCTACTCTCTAGCACCAGGCCCTCCTGCCTCAGTGGAAGTGAAGTGAAGTCGCTCAGTCGTGTCCAACTCTTTGCAACCCCATGGACTGTAGCCTACCAGGCTCCTTAGTCCACGGAATTTTCTAGGCAAGAGTACTGGAGTGGGTTGCCATTTCCTTCTCCAGGGAATCTTCTCAACCCAGGGATCGAATCACGGTCTCCTGCACTGCAGGCAGATGCTTTACCGTCTGAGCCACCAGGGAAGCCTCAGTTTCCTCATCTGTGAAACAGGGATAATGACTGTAGTATCTACCTCCAAAGGTCTCATGAGTAAATCAGTTAACATTTTCATATGTAAAACTCTATTAAGAGTCTGATGCAAGATAAAAAAGCTCAACAGACATGGGCTTTTAATCACTGATGTAGTTGCTCTTGGCCTTGGCTGGGAATCAACCTGGGAGCTTTAGAAAAATGCCAAAGTGTGAGTTCCACCCGAGATTATGATTTAATTGGTCTCAGGTGGAGGCCAAGTGCAGGTGTTTGTCAGAGCTCTCCAGGTGATGCCAATGCTCAGGCAAGGTGAGATGTATCAGGACAGAGTCTCCACAGCACAGCCGGCATCCCAGGCACCCGGGGCAGTGGGTGGCACCCAGCAGGTGTCAGGAAGTGCTGGAGGGCTGCTCAGATGCCTTGTGGGTCTATGTCACTAGGAGTTTGGATCTTATCTCCCATCAGTCAGGAGGGAGGTCACCCACTGAGACAAGAGGTCATCAGCTCTGAAATAAAGACAAGCTTTGTTCCATCCTGAAAGTCCCTAACCCAAACATGAAGTCATCCCGGCCCTGTCTCTGCCGAGGGCAGTGTGAGCTCCACCCGGACTAAGCCGAGTCCCCGGAATTTCTGAGAAGGGACCCACCCCTAAGTCACATGTTGCTGGCCTCTGGCTTCCCTGGATTGTGCCAGGAGAAATTCAGGTCCAGTAAGGATGAGGGGGCAGGCAGAGGCTGCAGAACTCCAGCCCGGGGCTCCGGTCCCAGCCACACCCCCACTCCCCCTCCGCCCAAATACCTCTCCTGCAGAGGAGGTTGATACATGTTGGCCTCCTTTATACCATTTTACAAATGACTGCAACTCTATAGGTCTTTCATTTCTTTGTCTGAAAACATTTTGTAGGTTTCAGTGAGGGTTCAAATGACTGAAGACACAGAGCAGGGCTTCACTGAGTGGTGGTTACAGTAAATAGTCACAGGCTGTTGGATCGGGGGTGGCCTGGGAAGTGGCCAGAGTGACCTCCTGGAAGGCGGACTGTGGTCGCCTCACCTGATGAGGAGCAGCTGGCTGTGCTGAGCTGGGAGAGGGCCGTGCAGGTTACAGACCCAGGTCTGGCCCTGAGAGGGGAGGCCAGAGGCTGGCAAACAGCAGACAGAGAAAGTGAACCTGGCACCCAGCCTCGCTGCCTAAAACGTTCCTAACTGGGACCTGACTGCAGACAGAGAACATACTCAGGGACCAGCATGGGTTCTGTTTGCAGCTCTGGAGCTGAGCATCCTAATCTCTGCTCTTCTGGCCCCAGCTGCGGACCCCAAGCTTGGGAAGCAGTCAGAAAATGCTCCCCAACCTCAAGACAACGTTTCCCCAAGATGTTAAGGGAATCACACTTCTTGAATTCCTCTAGGCATGGAGCAATATCTCTCACAGGCAGTAGGCACAGCTCAGGGAAGTCTCCCAGCAGCCTTTCAGGGAGATCCCTGCCTCTGTTCCCATTTAAAGTCCACCATGGCTCGAAAGGGTTAAATGCTCCAGAATCCACACCCAAATTTGCTCAAGTGTGAAGCCATACCATTTCTACTCTGCATGCCAGAATTGGATGTGGCTGAAATATCAGCCAGGGTCTAAGGGACCTCCCTACATTTCCTGGTTAAAATTATATGATGGAAGATAAGCCCCAAGTCTACGACGCTATGAGTTCCCTCCTGGGGGAACAGGTCACTTTCATCTCCAGCTTGGTGTTTTGTGACAAGAGGTTGGCATCACAAATCTTTGTTGACTTAAACATTTATTTCTTCATTCCTTGAGCAAATATTTGTTGAGCACCTCCTGGGCATGACATGAAGCACTAGGGACCCCACAGGGAACAAAACAGACAAGGTCCATGGGCTGATGGAGCCGGGGTTACAGGGTGTGTGTGGGGAGCTGGGTAAGCAAAGATGGGAGACAAAAAGGTAAACATCGATGATCAAAGACTGTAATAATGGCTATGTATCAGTTACCTGTTGCTGGCTTCCCGAGGGGCACAGTGGTAAAGAATCCACCTGCCAATGCAGAAGCAACAGAAGTGGGTTCGATCCCTGAGTTGGGAAGGTCCCCTGGAGGAGGAAAGGACAACCAACTCTAGTACTTTTGCCTGGGAAATCCCATGGACAGAGGAGTCTGGCGGGCTGTGGTCCATGGAGTCGCAGAGTTGGACACGACTGAGCGTGTACACACAGCACCCACGCCTGACAAACACTTCAGAGTCTTTGCCATTAGATCACCACGGAAGTCCCTCCTTATTGATTTCTAACCTTGAGGTCAAGCGTCTGTGACTGCTTAGGGCCCTTGAGCTATTGTGGTTCTGATATAGGGCTGGGCTAAGGAGGAAAAGTGCAACATTGCTCCTACTTGTGGAAAAATGATATGCTTTCTGAGACTATGGCACTGAGAAGAGCCCAGGCTTGGTTATTTGTGATGTGTATGTTATTTGTTATTTGCAGAGAATCAGCAGTTGGTTCTCTACACTTCTGTTTCACTTTAGCTCTTAGACGCTTTTGGCATCTTTCACCCTTTCTGATAAGAGTCGGAGGAGAGAAGCAGAAAAGTTCTCCATAAAGATGAGCCACTGATGCTGTACATGAAGGATGAGAAGCCAGGATGAGTGAAGGGAGGGCGCACAGCAGGTGCCAATGCCCTGTGGTCACAGAGGGCCCCTGGGGCTGAAGGGTGAGGCGTCAGGTGACACAGAATGAAGCTGTAGCAGCGGGCAGGGACCCCTTGCAATGGTTCAGAGGCCATGGCACGGTCAGGTCTCATTCTCAAGGGAGTGGAACATCAGCAACGGGCTTTTCAACTGGGGATTAACATGGTGGGATTCCCGAAGGCTGAGAAGCATATTGTGGAAGGGGTGGGCTGCAATTTGGGGGTGGGTTTTTAGAGAAGCTGAGAGGGACTACTGGCAGAGGGCACTGCTGAAGACAAGGAGGTCTGTCCAGACTCTCGTCTGTCTGAAGGAAGCCTGGGTCTCAGACACCAGCAGCTCCTCGGGTGGCCCTGGGCCTGCTGCTATAGCCCGTACAGGACGGGAAGCTGGAATGGCTCAGACCTCGAGGCAGAGGACTGGCCAGCTCTGGTCAATGAAAGCCTTGGCAGTGTCCAGCTACCTGGAAGCAGATGCCTCCTTTATGCAAATACAAGATCTATGCATCATCTAGGCAGATGCAAGAAAGACGTCTGGGAGATGGGTGGGTCGCAGCTCTGGCTGATCGTTGGAGTCACCTGGGTCCTGTGGCTGGGCCCCTCCACCACCAATCAAGGTGGAACTTCTGGAGGGTGGGGCTGAATGAGTTTCCTAGGGCTGCTGTAACAAGTCACCACATGCCAAATGGCTCAAACACCACACATTTATTACCTCCCAGTTCTGGATGTCAGAAGTGGTCTTACTGGGCTAGAATTGAGCTGTAACAGGACTGTCCTCCTTCTGGGAGCTCCAGGGCAGGATCTGTTTCTTCTTTGAGCTTCTAGAGGCTGGCCACAGTCCTTGGCCTGGGGCCCTGTGTCACTCCAACCTCTGCTTCTGTTGTTACTTCTTCTCTGTGGCCCTCCAGCTTCCCTGTCATAAGAACCCTGGCTGTGACAGGGCCCTCCGGGACCATCCACAATCTTCTCCCATCTCAGGGTAACTCAGGTCACATGTGCCACATTCCTTTTGCCAGCTCAGGTCACAGATTCACTGGTTTGGGGATTAGGACATCGATATACCTGGGGGGCCAGGAAGCATCGTTCCGTTGGCCACAGGAGTTAAGGTATCTCAGAGATTCGAAGAAGGCAATGGCACCCCACTCCAGTACTCTTCTTGCTTGGAAAATCCCATGGACGGAGGAGCCTGGTAGGCTGCAGTCCATGGGGTCGCAAAGAGTCGGACACGACTGAGCGATTTCACTTTCACTTTTCACTATCATGCATTGGAGAAGGAAATGGCAGCCCACTCCAGGGTTCTTGCCTGGAGAATCCCAGGGACGGGGGAGCCTGGTGGGCTGCTGTCTATGGGGTCGCACAGAGTCGGACATGACTGAAGTGACTTAGCAGCAGCAGCAGCAGCAGCAGTGATTTTGCTGCAGGGTGAGGATGCTCAAAGGGAGGCCCCAGAGCACAGCTGGCTCTCCTGGCCATGTCGCCAGGCCCGTGCTGTGCAGACCCATCAGAGTGGAGATCATGTTAGTGCAGAGTCCCCAGTGTTGTGTCTAATGACAAAGAGAGACAGCCTAACGATGAAAGGACAACTGTCAGAAGCAGCCTAATACACAGGCCTGGGTCCAATCCCAGCCTGGCCTCAGACCAGCCACATGACTTGCAGCATGTGACTCAAATGGCTTGTGACATTCTGTTAGGCGAGGGTCACGCTCTCAGGACTTGGTGAGGGTAACCAGCAGCAGAGGTCCTGCCACTGGACGGCAGATGTCTGATGGATGCTGCCCCCCAAAAGTCTCTGGGCAGCTTAGAGGACTGGAGGGAAGGCAGCTGAGGGGCACGAGCACCCCAGGCAGGTGATAATCTCTTTCTCCCTCCTCCCTCCCTGCCTCCCAGCGGCACTGGGGAAACACAGCCATTGCAGCGATGGCGAATCTGGCGGGGCTGGAATTGTTAAGTCAGTTTCCCCTTTCCTGGCGGTAGCTGATAAGTATATCCTGCTGGATAAAAATACACCCACCCTTACGGTAAGATCCTCAGGCTGGGAATTCTCTGAGCACCCCGCCTCCAGCCTGAGGGAGCGCCTGCTGCCTTTCCCTGCAAACATTTTAGGAGTGGCCACTGTTCCTGGGCGAGGGGTCTGACAGGCCTACCCGGCTCTAGGAGGGGGAGGAGGAGGCTGGGGCTGCCATGGGGGAAGCAGCAGGCCAGGCCAGGCAGCGGGGCAGGCGTCCTATTTATAAGCAGCAGCCCCTACAGAGCTGAGGTGAGAGGCCTGTATCTGGCGCAGGGTTGTGCTGTGCATCGGCAGGGGTGGGGTACCACGCCGCGGTCCCTATAGCTCCCACATGCCAGGATGAGGCCTCTGTCCCCCAGGCACAGGGATAAGAAAGCACCCCAAGGAGGGGATGGTGGTCCCGACTGGCTTTGTATCCAGCGGTCTGGTGTTTCACAGGCAGACTGGTTCCCACTGAATCTGAGAATATCTGTTCAGATTTTCAATTTCCTGATGGTGAGGAAGAAGTCGGTGGATCACCCCAAGCACCAGGGGACACACACACGGTGGCTGACTCTGCACACACCACACACGCAGGCCTCAGCCTGAATCTTGCCTGCCCCGGGAGCGTCTACAGGACACACCACTCAGGGCTGGCAAGTGGGTTCTCCTCTTCCTCAGTCTTCCCAACGACCCAGCATGTAGTAGGGATCTTTTCTCTTATTTGCTCCCCATATTTGATCCCTCTTTTTTAATCGAGGGCAACTTCACACAACACAAACCATCCAAAAGGGCACAATTTAGTGGCATTCAATACATTCCGAATGTTGTGCAAGCATCATTTCTACCTGGTTCCAAAACCCTTTCTTCATCTGCAGGGAACCCATCATAGGCAGTCACTCCCCATGCCTCCCTCCTAGGCCCTGGCAATCGTGAATCTGCTGCGTGTCTCCAGGGATCCGTCTTTTCTGGACATTTCAGATAAATGGTATAATACGTGGGCTTTTGTGACTGGCTCCCTTCCCTTGGCGTGTTTTATGGACAGACCACAGGAGGTGAATCCACTCATCTCTGCGTGGACCGGTGGGTGGTCTGCACTTGTGGGCTAATGTGAGTAGTGCTGCTGTGAACACTGGCTGGAGCCCGTTTTCATCTCCTGGCTGCTCGCACCTGGAAGTGGAGGAGCTGGGGCGCATGGTGACCCTGTCGAACTTGTGGTGGAGACAGCGAACGGTTCCCCATAGTGGCTGCACCGCTGTCCTGCCCACCAGCAGTGCATGAGGGTCCCGGTTGCTCTGCACCCTCAGCAACACTTGCCATTTTCTGTTGCTGTTGTTCCACGACAGCATCCCAGTGCGTGTGAACTGTTTTCAGGGGGGTGATGAGGAGCATACCCTGCTCACACCCAAATTTCAGAAGCTGCTCCAAAACCCAACAGGCAGTGAACACAAATGAATAAACTCAGTTCTTTAGAAAGCTACAGGTTTCTTTTAAAACAAAACGTGTGCGCACGCGTGCACATACACACACACACACACACACACACACACACACACCCTCTTCACTCAGAGTTGGTCTTGGTGCTCATCAGCTTCTATTCTAGCTGAACAAATAGTGGCAGTATCACCAGACCTCCTAATTTGCCTCCTATCCAGGAAGCCTTCCCTGACTGACCCCTTTGGCCACGCAACTATTTAATTTTCCACCCTTGGTCATTAAGCAAACACATGAGCAGCTTTTAAGGTCTGTCCCCCTTCTAGAGAGAGGCCCTGGACTGCCTGGCCTTGAATCCAGTTCTGCCCTCTCACCACTGAATCTGTGGAGTCTGGCCAAGTGCCGATCTCTGGGCCTCAGTTTTCTCTGCTGTGAAATGGGTTGTTCTGAGGATGAAGTGAGTCAACATGTGAGGTGCTTGAAGCAGCCCCTGTCCGCAGCTGGTCAAGACATGTTACCTTCTGATACCAGCAACAGTATGAGGAGGGTGACATGGTCAACCCCTGATGTCCCATCTTCACCTGTATGAAAACTAGCAAAGTGCCCCTCCCCTCACCAAGAACAGGCAATCGGGGTGTATTCCCCCAGAACTGGGTTCCTTTGTAGGGCAGGCTAAGCAGATTGACACCTCAGGTAATGTACATACAAAAGGGACCCGGTGATGATCTAGTCCAGGGTTTTATATAAGGAGGAATTAAGTCCTTGCCCTCCAGACAAGGAAACCCAGTGACTTAAGTCTCATTTTACAGACAAGAAACAGAGGGTCTGAGAGGGCAGAGACTGCCAAGGCTTCCCAGGAGTGAGTGGGCACAGCATGGACCCCTCGGAGCTGCTGGTAGAGGCCTGGACATCGAACGGCCGGGCTTTAGGATCTGATGGCCCTGACCACACCCTTCCACAACCAGCCAACTTGGGCACTGGTTTCTGGCCAAGGCTTTGTTTACATAAAGGGTTCCACAGCAATCTTCCCACCCACCAAAGATAAAAAGGCTGATAGACCACGGGGCCATAGAACCTTCTCGTCATTATGGGAGGTGGAAAAATTTTAAGCCAACTTCCAAACCTACCAGACGCTACACAGTGCAACTGAAGAGGAACATTCCGTTTCTTCTTCTTTTCACCTGACTGCGGGAGCAATTCTGGCAGACTTTACATGTGCACCTTTGGCCTTGCTGGCGAGTCTCTCCCCCTCACACCTTCAGTGGAGATCTGTCTATGACAGTTTCCCTGATCTCTGCAGCTGTGCAGTCTCTGGGCAGGACAGCAAGAAAGTACAGAGAATCCTGTCACAGAATTCCCAACCTACGACTAGACCCTTGATGTCAAGACCCTCTGTTCCTCACTAAGTCTAATGTCTTTCTCTCCTCCAAGAAAAGGAAATCTGAAACTGTCTTTTTGGAGACTCAGTGGAGACTTACCCTGATGGAGAATGGAAGACACCAAGGCAAAGACTGTGGAGTGTGGGCAAGGAGAGTGTAGCTTACAACATGAGCCAGGATCCAGGATTCTGACACTCAGACCATGCCAGATACGGTGTAAAAAGACCACATTCCATTCAGAAGCCAGGTCAAGCCAAGCTGTACCGACAGTGCTAACTTAGCAGGAACCACTGTAAAAATCAGAATCAATTACAATGCCTTCCCCATCAAATTGTTTTATTAGGTTAATTAAACAGCTTAAAGACAATTCATTTGTTCAGTACCCTTCTAGAAAATATTTCAAGTTTTAAATGAACTTCCAATACATAAAACAAAATTACTTTACCATAGACAAATTTCAGATCAAAATACAACACTCTGTTTCTGTTTTCTTACAATTATAAAATCCAGTCAATACAAACTACATAAAAAAGATAAAACACTTTCACTGATCCTTAGTACAAGAGAACAGCACAATTGCAGTATGCTCCCAAAGCACAAATCCTGTGCTCGTGAGACGGGGTGACCCCGTAGTTACCCCACCGAAGCAGATAAACAAAGTGCGTGCTACTTAATTTAAGAAAGTTAACACAGCCTCTCTGCATGAGGATTACTTGTGAACCATAGAGCAACTTCATAAGAAAGGTTACTAATTCAAATTTACTTCAAGTTCACTAAAATTTCATACCAGCAACGGAATAGAAAATTACTCCACGGAACAAACGAGTACACTTAGACCACAGAATGTTTGAGACGTGACAATTCAATGAAATCACATTAGTACAATTTCTCTGCTAGCCTACTGAATTCAGGGAGGATAATTCTACAAGTTGCAACTTCCCGTTACTTGAAATACTTTGAGCTTTCTCTAGAATGTCTTTTGTCTAGCTTATATATGTTTATTGCAAATCTCTAGTTTTTTTTTCAGTAGTAGGTCTCTCTCTAAAGATCAGGATACCGTATCACACACAATGTAACCTCATCTGAAAACATGTCTAAGTAGACTGGTCAACTTGGAAGCTTACCAGGTAATAAAAGCGGCAGGATTTAAATGAAAAATTCTACTATATGTACCATGTCAGAAAATGTAGCTATGTTAATTAAACAAAGATCTGCATTTAAAACAGGATGAATTCTGGTATGGTATTCTGGGAATTTGATATTCGTGGACTTTGCTTTGTGGCATTAAAAGCATCAGAATGACAAATCAAGAGTGCTACAAACTGGTTCTGGACAAAGGTGACTGTCACATATGGTGGCTGGTATTGCACAGGCAACCAGCCAACAGAAGTGTTTTCTGCTTTTTAATCAGAGGATTACTTTACAATATTGTGATGGGTTTTTGCCATACATCAACGTGAATTGGTCACAGGTGTGTCTGCTGGTCGTTCTGTCGGGCCAGGGCCCACTGTGAGGGTCAGCCCTGAGTCTGGGAGAGCCACACTGAACCTCTGGCCCTGTTTCAAGGAATTCTCTTGGCAGTCTTGTCTCACAGTGGGAGCTGGGGTCAGTGAGAGAAAACATGAATGTACATGTTTAGGGCGAGTGATGGATGGGCCCCATCCACAGATAGGGACGAGCATCTCTCATCGCCAGGAACACAGTGAGAAAGCAGTCTGCGGGGGCCTGCTCGCGGTGCTTCTGCAATAGAGTTTCTGATGAGGATAGGGGGGAGTGGGTGGAGGAGGGAGGTGCTTTGGTTAAATTCATTGATCACTCCCAGCTCTGTTGGTGCAACTGCAGAATGGGCTGTGATGGGAGTTCAAAAGTTCTGCTGAGAACAGGATTCCTTTTTTTATGGTCGTACCAATTCACAAGGGGTATTACTAAAAACAAAACAAGTGTTTCTGTGTCACCGGCGACTTGAAGGGGCACAGGAATGAGGAACCAGACAAAAGCAGTGTTACAGATGAGTCAAAATAAAAGAATTCCATCAGCAGAAAAAGCCACTGGTACTGCCTTTTTTTTTTTTTTAACTGAGTGCTGCTAGGAAAGCCTGTGCTTTTTTCAACTGAAGGCCACTTGAGACATTTCCCACCATAAAATCATCTACCCCGTGGAACGTGGCTGATCTCAGTTTTCATGTAGCACTTGACTTCTGAAGTCCTCTACAGGAAAACAATGCTAAACCAACCGACACTGAAGGTTTGTTTTTAAGCTGATGATACCCTTTTGCCCCATGTTACTACACAATTTTTTTTTTTACAAAGCATAGTCAAATTCAATGAGCATATGCCTAGGTTAACGAGAATACATTTATGTTCTGGAGTTTCTTCTGAAGCAAAAATTCCTTAAAAAAAAAAACAACAATATGAAGAAATGGGTCTCTTTCTTATTGTAAATGAGTGATTCTAATTTCTAATCCTATTCACCATTTGGAGGGCAGTGTGTTTCTAAGCAAAGCTAAATAAGAGAAAAGGAAGAGGTGGGCCCTGCATGGTGCCAGGTGGCTGGGTGCTGAGGTAGAACTTGCGGCACAAGGACCCCTTCCCTGGGCTCCAGGAGGAGCCCGGAGAACCTCCAGGGCAGCTGTGGAAGGTGGGGACAACCTGGGCCCCAGGGAGGCTGTTCTCATCTAGTTGCTTAAGGAGCTGCTGAGATACGCTTAGCCATGCCTGGGGCAGCACGATGGGGGGACTTGGGGCTCTGCTCCCTGCACCCCACCCACTCCCCGCCCCGGCTGTCACATGGGAGGCGCAGAATGGTGCAGACCCTGGAAGCTGCCCAGCCTGGGTGACCACTCTGGCTCTCTGGCTGTGGAAAGT
>SJXQ01001751.1:979535-989866 GCA_006408695.1 Aepyceros melampus | reverse complement strand
CCCGTCCCCACCCCCTGCCCTTTTCTTGGATACTTAAATCAAGCAGCTAAAAAAATCAGGCTGGGAGAGGCTATGGGATGAGAACAGAGGGCAGGGTGGAGATTCGATTGCAAAAGTACATGACTAAGGGTACACTTGAGAACATGACCAAAATAACCTCCTTCTACCTTGACTAAAGTTCTTCGACTGCCCAGGGAGAAGTTGTGGGAAGGGCCTGCATCCTCGGAGATCCTGCCCGCAGCCCATGTGGGCACAAAGGGGCATGGGAGGTAAATCAACACTGAGTCAAACCAAGGATTATTAGTGAGTGAAGATGACCAAGGGCAGGGGCAGAAGACACAGATCTGGAGAACAACATGGACGGCACCCTCCCGACGACCTGGGCTTGTGTGCCCGGCCCAGCCTCTGCTCCGCTCCTGCGCTTTGGGGCAGGTGGCATTGGGAAAGACATACAGAGGGAGTGGAGGCCCCGCTGCATGGCTTTCATGGAAGAGGGATAGACAGAGCCTGGGAGGAGGCAGGTCCTCTGGAGACACTTCCCAAAGGATGACAAAGTGACCCACTAGTGAGGGGATCCATTCCTGGAGTCAGAAGGTGGAAGAGGTCGGCCAACCCAACTTTCCCCACTGCACGGTCCCCTCGATGGCATCCCAGGCCACAGGTCACCTAAGCCTGCTTAAAAGAATACGATTTTGACTTATTAGCTTTCTTAACTCTGCAGAGATACTGAGAGATTTACAACAAAAAGTAGAGAAAAAGCAAGAATCACTGTCTAGTTGACAATTATGGTTTTAGGGAAGTCTCTAGAGATTTGTCTGTTTATGAAGGTTCTGCTCAAGTTGGCTGTGCCTCAGGCCAGCGGCCACAGTTAGGAGATGGTGAGCAGGTGGCAGGCAGGGAGGAGGATGGGAGATGGCACACATGAGAGGACCAGACCCTTCTCCCCCAAAAACAATGTGAAAGCACAAACGTTTCCCACCTCCTTTTTTTTTTTTTTTAAACTAAACTGTTCACAGAACCTCCAACTCTGGAACTTGTGACAATATCTGTACGCCGTGCAAGACTCCCCTGGCTGACTCAGTCATTCTCGCAAGACACAGCTGCAGAGAGGGCAGCTCTGGGGTGATCCTCAGAGCCGAGCACGCAGCACCACAGGAGGCACCCAGTTTATTATGAGGCAATTTTAGAAAGTTCTAAAAGTGACAGAAACATTCTACCTCTATAGTTTCTGCTTCCTAGGCAGTGCCCTGGGACACACACACCTGCTCCTTCTAAAGCCCAGCAGGCCAGAGCCTGGGGCCTCCAGAGATTCTTGTTAGAGCTTCCAGAGCGCCTGCCAGCCTGGCTCTCATCCTCCTGGATGCTCATTCCCAGGGCCCATCAGTGCAGGGGGTGGACAAAACAGACTTCCTCGTCTGACTACCAACCCCTACACACAGACAAGGGCACTACTTTAAACAGCTGGCTTATGTTCAAATTATCAATGATTCCCACCCCATCCCCCAGTTTCTTTCTTTCCCTTTCAACTGGGAACTGTCTTCTGTGAATCTGGACATAAGACTATATTTAGCCATGTTATTAGACTGTAAAATAAGCACCTAACACCCAATGCTTCTGTCATCTATATTTTTATACATGTTATTAAAGAAAACATTAAGAATACACACTGCTAGATTATTCCCATGCGCGTGGACACAAGGGCTCATTCTCATCAATAGCGCCTATTTCTCACCTCCTTTAAACCTGTTTCTACTTCCTTTTCTCAATCACAAAAATATCAAGAATGACTTTATAAAATGTCTTATTGAATCAAAATAAGCTGGATAAGTCACGTACCACTAAATCCAGCAGTCCATAATCTGAACTGGAAAAGAAGCTACTTTATGAAAGGATTAAGTAGCTCACTTTTGATATCGCTGTTAAATAACCCTTCTTTAGTTGAAGGTATAGAAGTTCTACACACACACACACACACACACACACACACAACACAAAGTTTGTCTTTAGGTTCCACACAACATCCAAGTTCAGAGAAGTAGTTTAGGTCAGTGATCTCAAACTGAGACCTAGAAAATATTTGAGCAGCATTGACTACTATCTTTTATAATTTAGGGAAAAAAGAAAAATTCAACTTCCAGAAAGTTTTAAATATTATTAGAGTACTTCATCAAGCAAACCCTGAAACAAAGGATATTTATAACCACTCTAAATATCCTAAACACATATCTTGGGGTGTTTCCACTGTCTAGAATTATCCTGAATCCCAGGTTTTAGAGAAGCAGGAGAGCGGTAACCCAGATCCAAAATATTTGCATCTTGTAAAAGCAAACGTATGCTTGCTGTGTATCATGTGGCGGCAGATGCGAGCATGAAGCAAGCTCTGAGGCAGGGATACTGCGTGAGGGGCGGAGACTGCGGCTGAGACGGGCGGCAACTGCAGCCGAGGTCCCAACCACCCCCAATCTGTGTGCAAGGCGCCAAGCTCTCACCTTTCTCACTCCGCTGGCTCTCCACAGGATCCCCGGCAGCTGCACACCCAGCCTCTGCTTCCGGGATGACGCGCTTCGAGGGGCACGAGGCGGTGGAAGCCATCTTTGCACCCAGCATGCACCGGGCCCCCGACGCCCACGCATGCTCACCACCGCCGGGTTCGCCTGGCCCTACCGAGAAGGCTTACAACCTGCTCAAAATCATTACAACCAAGGAAGCTCGAGGCTGTCCGGGGGTGAACCTTGGCTCTCTTGGAAACCAAAAAGAGGGCACGGCCCACGGCTAGATCCACCTGAGAAGAATTTTGCCAGAATCCTACTGAGGGGAGCAAGCCCTTTAGTATGAAAAGCACAAGCCTAACCATTAAATCTTATTAATGCACAGGGACAGTGAAGGTTTTAGATTTTACCTGGTATGTAAGTTATTCCAGTATGCCAGGTTTTTAGGAAGGGGCATACCTCTTTTTGGCCATCAAAGGTCCTAGGTAATTCCTAATAAGAAATCACCCCCAGAAGGGAAGGTCTGTCTACAAGAACTGAAGGACCTGGGAGCTGCCCCTAACTCACCAGCCAGGTAAGCGACCGGTGCCGGGGAGGAGAGCGCCCAGGTGTACCCTGTATAGGAGGAAGCTGGGGACATTCCACTGACACACCAGACAAATCCGATCACTTGTGATTTTAGGTATAATGCAGTTCTGTGTTGTTTGGTCAACTCAACTCCACACTTTCAGTTTCATTGTAAAACCCTAGGTTATCAGAACAGAGGAACTTCATGAGGAGCCCTATACTTTCACCAAAGGTAAGAATCTTGGGAAACAAATTCATGAAAATACACCTATTAGATCCTGAAACTGCTCCCACTAGCACCTTATAGAATATGAAGAACAGTAACCCCAAGCATCTGAATCCCAAACACTGGGTCAAATTACAGACATGTTTTCCTATCTGCTGTGAATGACCATGGCAATGAAGCCTACTATTTCACATAGCAGTGGTGTTTGAACATACTACTTTTCTATGCTACGAAAGCGTAGCCTTGTCAAGATTCTTTTAAGTTCAAGTTGAGTTTCAAGTAATCACTATGCAGCAGCTCTAGGAGAATTATTGTTCCTCCTGATTAAAAGTAAAATGTAAACTACGCCTTAGAGAATTGTATTCCTCAAGGCCGCTTACTGCTTGCTTCCAGGCTTTTGTTAAAGGACAGAATGTGTTGAATTCTTCTCAATTGGCAGGGGATCAAGCACAACACTACATAATGAGGTAGCTGAGAACAGTTTTTCCTATAAACACGAAGAACAAGGGAATAAGTGCATGTGTGATTCTCATCCAATTAAACAGGAAACATGATGAAGCAAACTATTTGTACAGTCATCTTTGAACCAAGGTCCTCCGTGTAACCCGAAAAAGTGTACTTCAAGGTTCTAAGGTACACCTTGTAACTGATGAGTGAGAGGAATACAAATAAAGTCCTTAGAAATTTCTACTGAAATGCTAAAAATGAAGTTATAATAAATATAATTTACCAACCAGAAAGATGAACCTATAGCCACTTGGGGTCTGAATTATCTGAAGTGGTCATTCACTTGGGTCACAGGAAGTGGCAAGTCTTCCCCACGTTATCTTATGCAGTGTGTACCCAGACTCTGAGGGCTGTCATCCCCTGCACCCTCTCTAATTCAAATCACAGTGATTTAAGAATTTGCAACAATTCTGTTGGGCCTTGGGGACACCAATATCAAAAGCAGCCCAAATTTCAGTTGAGTAGCAATTTTAGAGGATTATTTTTTATCTCAACAGGAAAAAGAAAAGGCAATGGATATGTCTCACTAGCTAATTAAGCAATGTTATTAGGTATTAAATGTTATTAGAAATTAAAAGATACTTTTTCCTTGGAAGGAAAGCTATGGCAAACCTAGACAACATATTAAAAAGTGAAGACAGAACTTTGCTGACAAAGGTCCATATAGTCAAGGCTATGGTTTTTCAAGTAGTCATGTATGGATTTGAGAGTTGGACTATAAAGAAAACTGAGCACTGAAGAATTGATGCTTTTGAACTGTGGTGTTGGAGAAGACTCTTGAGTGTCCCTTGGACTGCAAGGAGATCCAACCAGTGCATCCTAAAGCAGATCAGTCCTGGGTGTTCATTGGAAGAACTGATGCTGGAGTTCCAATACTCTGGCTACTGATGCAAAGAACCAACTCATTGGAAAAGACCCTGATGCTGGGTAAGAAGACTGAGGGCAGAAGGAGAAGGGGGCAAGAGAATGAGAGAGATGGTTAAACAGCATCACCAGCTCAATGGACATGAATCTGAGCAAACTCCGAGAGATAGTAAAAGACAGGAAAGCCTGACGTGTTGCAGTCCATGGGGTTGCAAAGAGTCAGACAGGACTTAGTGACTGAACAACCAGAAATCAGATATTTAATTTCATGAGAAAGGGAAGGAGTTTAAAAGTCCTTCCACTTAGAGAACTTCAAAGGTAGAACTGAGCAAGAACTAATTTTCCTAAAGGGTATCAATCAGCCCAGAGGAGATATAGTTACATGTGAGGTTCTCACATGTCACATATCACAGTGTGACAAAGTTGAGACATGTTTAAAATAATAGAATTACCTATGAAAAATACAAAAAATTTACAAGTTTTATCAGGTGGTGTGCCCCCTCCACACACCAAAAAAAAAAACAGATGAAGCCGCCAGCTCAATTTCACTGGCAGCAGCAGGGCCGGTTCACCCGAGCTCACGCTCTCCTCAGATGGTAGCACGTATACCACACTCCTCACCGCTGTAGCATGAACTATCATTTCTGAACCAGCTTCAAAGAATACTTCATAGATTGCTAGAAAACTGGAAAAATGCTTTCCTCAGCATTCTAAGACACAGTATCTTTTCCCTTAAATGTGGTAAGAAAGCGAAGGGTAAGTGAAGCTTCAGCTTTTCAAAGTAAAAACAGCTTCTCTCTCAAATGCAAATACTTATTACCTCTGCTCTTATGACTTTAGTAAATTCTTAAAGTTCCCACAGCTACCTGACAAAGAAAACCAAAGATCTTTTAGTTTATATTTGTGTAACTTGCTAAGGTTATGTTTGGGAGTTTAAGTTACACTATAAGTGATTCTTATATGATTAAAATACCTGCCTGCCTATAATATTAAGTGATATTCTAACGGGCTGAACAGTGAAATGATAGTCCAAAGACTGGCTCCCACTTTCTGGTTTCCATTCACATCTGAAGTGGGGAATGAAGCTGTATCTGCCAGGATGCTTTCTGTCTGCCAGAGAGCACCGCACCTATCACAGGCAAGTCAGGGTCAAAGAGTATGTTCTGGGAAGATTCTGAGCCCCAAACAAAAAGCAGTGAAAAAAAAATTAAATGTGATAGACATTATTAGGTATGCTGAGGATAGGGTCTCAAAAATCCTGTGGCAGAGACCACAGAGCTGTGCATAATGCAGGTCAGGCACTTTGCTTTTTTTATTCTGTACAGGTTTCCGGCTCTGTTAGGAGGCCGGCCCATCTGTGTACAAAGCTTCTCTCATTTAAAAATCTCACTTAAAAGCAAGTCACTTTCAATCTTGTGAAGAATGTCACTTGGATCGCAAGGGCACCATATTCATTGGTCATAACAAATGACTACCTACGGTTGCCGAGTACTGGGATTAGCAGAAGACTAAGGCCGGGTCCCTCTCACGAGGAGTTTACAGTCTAGGGGAGGGCCGTATTTCCCCTGCCTCGCTGTGATGCTCCTCAGAAGCCCAAGCAGAATTCTGAGTAGGAGCTCAATCAACACGTGATTAAACCCAGGGCGGGCTTTTCTGTGCCAAGCGGGATCACTTTTCTCATAGCACAAAGCAGCCCCTGAATCCAAGCAGCTTCACCCTTCCCGTCCCTTCCGCTGGGGGCTCTGTGAGGGGGTTCCAGCACCTTCAAAGGTGATGCAGTGGAAGTGCCCCCTCATTCTTTCCCTGGACAGGTGCATGTCTTCATCTGACCACAGGCAGCCTCCTCTCGAATCAAGAGAGCCAACATTCTAGAAGGTAATACTGTAGTGTTTTTAGAGCTCCTTGGAAAATTTTTGGGGATCCCTGGTCTGGCACACTGTAGTAAGAACGCACCAGGCAGAAACCCAATGGACCAAGGCAGCTAATACATTTCTCTAGAACCCTAACCCGCTACCCTGAGTAACTGCAGTGCTACAGCAAAGGAGCCCTGTCTTTACCACGTCAGTACAAAGGAAGTATCTCCGGGGCATCGCCCAGGGGACTCCCCGCTCATAAGGGACAAAGTGCCACTGAAGAAAGTGCCATCACTACAGTGGTAGTGCAAGGTGAGACGATACTTCACGACCAACAGTATACTGTCCAACATCCCCCAAATATTCCTTTTTGGTTGCTGCACAGTTTGAAAAAAGCCGCCTGTTACCTATCAACTCCTGACGGCAATCAAAGAACGAATTAGTGAAAGAAACGATGAATTTAGAAACTTCTTAGGCCAAATTCTTACAGTATACCAACTATGAGTTGGTAAGCACTGTTTTTACTATGCTAAAGAAAAGGAATGCAAATGCCAAGTAAAACTTACTACAAACTACAAATACATCAATATATTCACTCAACATGAGTTTAACACAGTAGTATAAGCTGAAGGGCCAGAGGCTCAAGAATTTTCTGAAGCACCAGGAGACAATAATATATGTAGTTTGGAATGACAAATTCCAAAAGTAAACATATATAAAAAGACAAGCCAGATCACATCACACACACACACTTTCTCTCCCCCTCACATACGCGCACACTTTTCTCTCTCACAGGATATATAAGCACTATCAAAAAAAAATTAAAAACTTCATTTTAAATTAAACACTTAAATCTTTGAAAAAAAAAAAAAAAACCCAACAACTATGTTTGGATGTATTAAACAAAGAAACAAACAAACCTACTTTAGACTGTAGCCTAGAAGTCGTCCTTTCAATATTTACTTACTCTAACCTGAGACAAGTTGGATAATGAAAATAAATTGCACTTCCCCCCAAGATATTGTATTTAAAATTTTAAGATCTATCTTTAGCCGCTAATTTTAACATACACTTGGTAAAAGTGCCTTCTGTTAAAAGAAGTATCAAAAATTTACCAAGAAAGGATGTTTCAAGGCATAAGTGGATGGTTAAAACACAAACCTGCGTGAAATGAGTTCAAATTTACTTCACAATACTGACGTAACTGTGATTTACAAGAAAGTCATGATTAATTTTGGAACATAATAAAATTAAATACATCCCGACACTTCAATGTAATACTTTTATATTTACATATAATAAAATAACAGTTTGGCACTTAGCAGCTTTTGTTGGTTATTGCATCCCGTATTATGTGGCAAATTTACTTTTAGAAAACATTACCTAACTTTTGCAGCTACAGTGTCAATGAACTAAATAATAATAATAATAAAACTTTGATAAAATGAATTGACCAAGTCATGCAGGCCCTGATAGTATTGCAACAGGGACTCATTCACTCCTGAACAATGAACTGTCTCCTTGGAGGCCTGGCGTAGCCTGGAAAGAACTTTAAACTTCAGAAATTAGAGAAAAGAGAATTGCTGACTGTCACAGCTTTAACAGGACATCGGTTACCACTTTAATATACCTCAGTGGTGGCTCCTGAAGGCCAAGGTTCTGTTCTGTACGGGCATTTTACCAAAGAAAACCCACTCTTTCGGCAGTTTATTTCCCCAAAAATTAACATCTAGTTATACAAAGAAAGTTTTCTTTCTTTGCAGTGGCCATGTAGTTTGCCTTGATTAAAAGACATCCAAGACATCCTGGGGAAAGCGTGCAGACAACAGGTGACTGGTACACGGCACAAAGCAAAGAGGCTGGCTTTGACTTAGGGGTCAGATCTGCTACTGAGGGGCCTAGTGCCTTTGATAGAGAGATGGAAACCCCGTGCCTCTGTGACCCATGTCTCCTGCCAGGGTGGAGAGCAAATGTGCACACACAGCATTCTTCAGAATCCCCACAGGCAAGGCTGCTCAGCCACCTTTTCTAGCATTGGATTGACTTCTAACAAGTAGAAGAAAAGAAACTGCACATAGGCCCCCGTCTACTGTCCCTGGGTGGAAGAACACAAGTGATGTTTCATATGCGTGTGAAAAGCATACGAACATTCTAGGCAGGAAGTTTCCAGAAGAAATTCCTATTCTCAAATTTATAACCAAAGGATACATTTGTTAATTTTTAAGACTAAATGCTGCTTCTTACAGCCATATACTAAGAGGGAGGGGAAAAAAAAGCTGTAGAAAACAATTAGAAATAAAGACCTCTATATTGATTAGAAATCTGATATTGCATAAATTTCAAATGATAAAGTCATCAAGCACTTTGAAGTCCCTGGTTTCACAGAAAGTGGCATAATTCAAATGGAAAACAAAGTATCTTACAAGGTTAAGTGCCACTAATGACAGACTTTTTTCCCCCATGGGAAGTGGGGTCAATGTGGGTTGACATGGAGAGAGAGGAAAGGAGGAAAGGATTAATTTGCTCTACTATGAACAGAATGAAATTAAGTTGAGGTAGTTTATTCTACCAGCCAAACTTTACTTGTTATGTAATTTGTCAGAAACTCATACTAGTGATCAGCATTGAGAAAATTCTGCTACAAAGGCTTGATTCTTAACATGGATTCGCATTCTAAGACATTTTCAAACCCTAGCAGTAGTAAACAAGACTTTGTGTGCTTTCAGGCAGATTTTTTTTTTTTTTTGTAAGTTTTTGATCCCTATATGGTTTTCTCTGGACCTTTTTTTTTTTTTTCTTTTTTGGTCATAGCAGACCTTTATTATTTGTCTGACTCGGGTCCTTCTTTTATAAAATCTCCTACTTACTAATGTCCTCAGATTTATAAAATGGTTCTGCTTGGTTGAAAAGGAAGAATGGCACTGCAGGAGATCCTTCTCAACCCCAGACATGACAGCATGAGGCATCTTCAACTGAATTAACATAGAAGTTACAACTTCCTTTAAAGTCACAGGAGGGCTGCCACCTGACTCCTTATTTTACTGACCCTTTAGATTACTAAGATAGAATGTCATACAAGAGAAATTTTATCTTAGTTTTTTGATTCATCATAATTTAGTTCAAAAAAGATTCTTAGGATAGAGAACTAGTAGTTAAGTGGAGACTAACTGGCATTGAGTCCAAACTAACATTTTTAGGCACAAACCCTTAAATGGTTGGGCAGAGTTAGGCATAATATCTCCTTCCAAGTGCAGTGGAAAAGCAATCCCGGTATGTTTGGATATGTTGATTTGCATATACGGATTTTTTTTTTTCCAACCAAAGCCAGGTACTCGAACATAGCGGTCAGTCAGATATGATATCCCCTCGGGGAAAATGCACCTTAGGGCTTTAAATTCCATATTTTACACGATAGGATTCCCACTTCCCTTTTCCTCGGACACTGACTAGCCCCGGTTGGTCTAGGGACACACCTACGGGAGAAACGGATTCCCCTCCTCGGTAGTCTTTTTTCCAGCAGTTTACTTTTTCTCTGCAACAAGAGCTGAAGCCCAGGCTTCAAGGCGTTAGAAACCAGCCGCGTTACCGCACGGAGGCCGGCGCGAGGTCAGCAGCGGCGCGTCCCGCGGCCGCGCGTCACGGCGAGTGCACGCGGATGCGGAAGAGGCCCTGCTGCAGCTGCAGGCGGAACAGCTTGCAGTTGGCGATGCGCAGGGCGCGCAGCCCGTGCGGCGCAGGTCGGAGGGCAGCAGGGGCTTGGTGTGCTGCCAGGTCCCCGTGCTCCTTTTGAACTCGCGCACGTAGTCGTAGTTGGTGCCTGCGCCC
>SJXQ01001751.1:942199-970761 GCA_006408695.1 Aepyceros melampus | reverse complement strand
ATGACCAACCTAGATAGTATATTCAAAAGCAGAGACATTACTTTGCCGACTAAGGTCCGTCTAGTCAAGGCTATGGTTTTTCCTGTGGTCATGTATGGATGTGAGAGTTGGACTGTGAAGAAGGCTGAGCACCGAAGAATTGATGCTTTTGAACTGTGGTGTTGGAGAAGACTCTTGAGAGTCCCTTGGAGTACAAGGAGATCCAACCAGTCCATTCTGAAGGAGATCAACCCTGGGATTTCTTTGGAAGGAATGATGCTGAAGCTGAAGCTCCCATACTTTGGTCACCTTATGTGAAGAGTTGACTCATTGGAAAAGACCCTGATGCTGGGAGGGATTGAGGGCAGGAGGAGAAGGGGACGACCGAGGATGAGATGGCTGGATGGCATCACGGACTCAATGGACGTGAGTCTGAGTGAACTCCAGGAGTTGGTGATGGACAGGGAGGCCTGGCATGCTTCAGTTCATGGGGTCGAAAAGAGTCGGACATGACTGAGCGACTGAACTGAACTGAAGTGTATTTTTCAACCACAATAGTATGAAACTAGAAATAAAGAAAAGTAAAAAAAAAAAAATGGAATATCTGGAAATTAAACAATGCTAGCTTATGGTGAACAATGTCGGATTTGTGATCTCCGAAGAAGAAGATTTAACTTCGGGACCAGGGACCAGGACCAGGCTTGATCACTCAAGAGCTTTTGTGTAGCAGAGTTTTATTTAAAGTATAAAAAGGGACAGGGAATGCTTCTGACATAGACATCAAAAGAGGATGGAGAGTGCCCCCCTTGCTAGTGTTAGCAAGGGAGTTATATATTTTTTAATTAATTATTACAATAAATCAAAGGAATGTCTCAGGTTGTAAAGATTTTACTAGACCCACTCCCATAATTTACATTTTAAGATAACAGGATTAGCCAGAAGTTTTTCAGGAAGCAAAAACTGTCCTCAAGCAGGATACATTGTTATATAATCCTTAGTACAGAGTTTAAGCTGAAGTATTTGTTGTGTAGTCATCAGTTCTGAGCTTAAGGAAAAAAACATTTTATGTGACTATCCCAGGGACGGGGGAGCCTAGTGGGCTGCCGTCTATGGGGCTGCACAGAGTCAGACACGACTGAAGTGACTTAGCAGCAGCAAGACTAAGGAATGTAGAGGGAAAAAAAGATGTTTGTCCTTTCCTCCTCCTTGAGAATTCCATACCCCTATCTCCTCCTCGAGAACCCCAGATACCCTCTCTCCTCGGGGACCCCCAGACTTATCAACCTGCCTAGGAATTGACTCTCTCAACAACACACTCCTAAACAACCAATGGGTCAAAAATGTGTGTGTGTGCATGTATCTTATAGGTGTGTGTGTCATGTATACGGATGGGGGAATATTTGTTTTAAGAAATTGGCTTATGCTATTGCTCTAGGAGATACTGAAGGACAGGGAATGCTGGTATGCTGCAGTTCGTGGAGTCACAAAGAGTCAGAGACGACTGAGTGATTGAACAACGAAACTGTCGGAACTGGCCAGTCTAAGCTCTGCAGGCCAGGCGGTAGCCTGGAGACCCAGGGGGAGCTAGTGCTGCAGCCCTGGTCTGGAGCAGAATTTTCTCTTCTTCGAGGGGCCTTGATCTTTCCTCTCAAGGCTGTCAAGTGACTGGAGGAAACCCACCCACACTTTAGAGAGTCATCTGCCTTGCTAAGTCGCTTCAGTCGTGTCCGACTCTGTGCGACCCCATAGACAGCAGCCCACGAGGCTCCCCCGTCCCTGGGATTCTCCAGGCAAGAACACTGGAGTGGGTTGCCATTTCCTTCTCCAGTGCATGAAAGTGAAAAGTGAAAGTGAAGACGTTCAGTCATGTCCGACTCTTAGCGACCCCATGGACTGCAGCCCACCAGGCTCCTCCATCCATGGGATTTTCCAGGCAAGAGTACTGGAGTGGGTTGCCGTTGCCTTCTCGTCATCTGCCTTATTCAGAATCAAATGTTAATTTCATCTAAAAAATATCTTCACAGCATCATCTAGGCTGGCGTTTGACCACATATTTGGGCAACATGGCCTAACCAAGTTGACATACTTTAGAGAGTCATCTGCCTTGCTAAGTCGCTTAGTCGTGTCCGACTCTGTGCGACCCCATAGACAGCAGCCCACGAGGCTCCCCCGTCCCTGGGATTCTCCAGGCAAGAACACTGGAGTGGGTTGCCATTTCCTTCTCCAGTGCATGAAAGTGAAAAGTGAAAGTGAAGACGTTCAGTCATGTCCGACTCTTAGCGACCCCATGGACTGCAGCCCACCAGGCTCCTCCATCCATGGGATTTTCCAGGCAAGAGTACTGGAGTGGGTTGCCGTTGCCTTCTCGTCATCTGCCTTATTCAGAATCAAATGTTAATTTCATCTAAAAAATATCTTCACAGCATCATCTAGGCTGGCGTTTGACCACATATTTGGGCAACATGGCCTAACCAAGTTGACATGTAAACTTACTCATCACACCATTCTTCAGGAGAGGAAAAAATAGGATCTGAGTTGATGCAGGTATGGGAAAGATACCTGTGAGTGGAAGCAAGAGCTGAGGCAGCAGGTACAGAGTGAGGCCCAGGAAGCTCCTCGGCAAGATAAAAGTGCCCAAGACTGACTCAGCAGCTGGGGCTACAGGGTGATAACTAGCTGCCACTCAAAAATTTTCCCCTGACAGAAGAGCTACTTGTTTTCTCAGACTAATTAGAAGCATTGCCATCAGGAAGAGTCCCGTGCCAGCGTTTGAAAATAGAATCACTTTTCCAAGGAAGTGCTGTGCTGAGAGCTCCCCCGTGGCCACAGGAGCAGCTGCCCCCACCTACAGGGCCCAGCTCCATCACCAGGCGGGGACACAGCCAGCAAGGTCCTGCAGCCAGGAGCAGGGCACGCAGATGACAAACTCATCTCCAGTCATTCATGCCCTGGGTTTTCATCCTCTGCAGAGACATGGGGCTGAGTGGGTCAAAGCAAATGAATTGGCAGCTAAGGTGGTCCCACCAGGCCACTTGACCCTGCAGATACATGAGAGAAGCACAGTCTGTACCATATCCTTGCCTCTCCCGTGCTGGGAGACCATGGAGAAAACAAGCTGAGGCCCAATATCAAAGTGAGAGTTGATTAGATGCTCCAAATTTGAAAGTCATGGTTTATAAATGTGTTTGGTATATCAGCTCCATTTTAAATCATCTATGAAGTCACCCTGCTCAGTTCCATCCACATTTTTATGTAACAAACACTTGCTTCTTCAGAGCTCTAGGAAACACAAGCCACATCCATTCATTCATTTATCCAGGTTTATTGGGATATAATTGATAAACAACCTTGTATAAATTTCAGGTGTGCCACCTAATGATTCAATACGCATATGTATTGTGAAATGGCTACCACAGTAAGATCAGTTCACACCTCCATCACCTCACACAGGTCAAACATTTCTACTAGTGGTGCCATACAGTATCCTTAGCAATATGCCCCATGCTGTACAATAGCTCCCCAGAACTTATTCATCTTACTGGCCTTCTACCCTTTGACCAACATCTCCCCATTTCCACCACTTCCAAGCCCCAGGTAACCACCAATCTACTCTCTGTTTCTATGAACTCAGTGTTTGTGGATTCCACGTATGAACAGCATCATGCAGTATTTGGTTTCTCTGTCTTTTTTCATCACACACGCCTCCCACATCATGCCTAACTACTAAGCCAGTGCCATGCACTATAGACTTTATTAAAGGCGGCTCAATTTCAGACACAAATTTTGCACTCGCTTCTTTGAGATCAGTGTAACAGAAGTTTCAGCATTACCCATGTCAATAATACCTCTCACTTCCCCCACAAGCCTAGGACAAAGGTCGTCATGAGTTGAAGCCTCTCCTGGTGGGTCTTCTGCCCCCCTCACCCCACATCTGAATGGTTGAATGACTTCCCAAAGTCCACAGGAAGGGGTCAGAGGCAATGTGTGTGCCTCTGGGCAGAATGAAGTTGTCCTCATCCTCTCGGGTATGGCATAAAGGAAAACTCTAAGGAATATGGCTCTAATTCTACTCATTGTTTGGAAAATCAAGGTTTATTCTTGATCTAAACACCTTTCAATTTCTAGACATGACTTAGAGTCCAGGATGCAGTGGTCAGAATATTGTGCGTGCACCACTGTGTGTGCACTTTGCACATGTGTACCCAAAGGTGTGCTAATGACATGCACCACCCCCACTTCCCCAGGAAAGAGAGACCACAGACAAGCAGACAGGAGACAGCACTTGTGTATCGGCTTCTGAGTGTTCAGATAACGAAGTCTTACAGACAGCATGGTTATGGGGCACACTTGCCCTTACTACACACCTTTCTCAGGGCAGGTGTGGGCACCCAGGCACACCTACCCCCGAACAAACCTCTCTGGGATGGGAAGAGAGGTGGTCCAGGGAGAAGCAGGGAGTTGGATGCTCCTGGATCTCAGCCACATACATTCAGGTCTGGCCCCAAGAGCACTGGGATTCTGAGAGAAGGTTAGTGCTTGGGCTTCAGAAAACAGGCAGGTGGCAGAATCCTCCCTAAAGAGACACAGAGACCCCAAAGTAGGCCAGGGGGCAGGAGCGTCAATGTGGCCACAAGGGCACATCTACTCAGAGCAGCCCACAGGCTGGCTGTAGACTCCAAATCCATGTGGGAGAAATGGGTTCTTCTGCGCCCTCCACAAATACAGGGATGCTGACTGAGGAAGGCAGAGCACTTGTCTTTTTGAAGGTGGAGATGATGAGACTCAGAGTCAGAACCACACCTATGCTAAACTGGGGTCGGAAGGCCAGTTGAGTGGTGCCAGCTGCCTGTCAAGGTCAGGTGCTCCCCTGCCACACTCTGGATGTACACAGTATGTGTGCAACCCAGAACTTAGATAGACACCCAAGGACAATAACACGATCAGTTCAGTTCAGTTCAGTCGCTCAGTCGTGTCCGACTCTTTGTGACCCCATGAATCGCAGCACGCCAGGCCTCCCTGTCCATCACCAACTCCCGGAGTTCACTCAGACTCACGTCCATTGAGTCCGTGATGCCATCCAGCCATCTCATCCTCGGTCGTCCCCTTCTCCTCCTGCCCCCAATCCCTCCCAGCATCAGGGTCTTTTCCAATGAGTCAACTCTTCACATGAGGTGGCCAAAGTACATCCCATCTCTTTCAGAATTTTCCACAGTTTATTGTGATCCACACAGTCAAAGGCTTTGGTATGGTCAATAAAGCAGAAATAGATGTTTTTTCTGGAACCCCTTTTCTTTTTTGATAATCCAACGGATATTGGCATTTAACTCTGGTTCCTCTGCCTTTTCTAAAACCAGCTTGAACATCTGGAAGTTCACTGTGCATGTATTGCTGAAGCCTGGCTTGGAGAATTTTGAGCATTACTTTACTAGTGTGTGAGATGAGTGCAACTGTGCAATAGTTTGAGCATTCTTTGGCATTGCCTTTCTTTAGGACTGGAATGAAAACTGACCTTTTCCACTCCTGTGGCCACTGCTGAGTTTTCCAAATTTGCTGGCTTATTGAGTGCAGCACTTTCACATCATCTTCTAGGATTTGAAATAACTCAAGTGGAATTCCATTACCTGCACTAGCTTTGTTCATAGTGAGGCTTCTTAAGGCCCACTTGACTTCGCATTCCAGGATATCTGGCTTTAGGTGAGTAATCACACCATTGTAGGTATCTGGGTCATGAAGAACTTTTTTGTATAGTTCTGTGTATTCTTGTCACCTCTTCTTAATATCTTCTGCTTCTGTAAGGTCCCTACCATTTCTGTTCTTTATTGTGCTCACCTTTGCATGAAATGTTCCCTTGGTATTTCTAATTTTTTAAAAGAGATCTCTAGTCTTTTCCATTCTATTGTTTTCCTCTGTTCCTTTGCATTGATCCCTGAGGAAGGCTTTCTTATCTCTCCTTGCTGTTCTTTGGACCTCTGCATTAAAATAGGTATATCTTTCCTTTTCTCCTTTGCTTTTCACTTCTCTTTTTTTCTCAGCTATTTGTAAGGCCTCCTCAGTTCAGTTCAGTCACTCAGTCGTGTCCGACTCTTTGCTACTGCATGAATCATAGTACGCCAGGCCTCCCTGTCCATCACCAACTCCCAGAGTTCACTCAGACTCATTGAGTGCATTGAGTCCATTGAGTCCATGATGCCATCCAGCCATCTCATCCTCGGTCGTCCCTTTCTCCTCCTGCCCCCAATCCCTCTCAGCATCAGGGTCTTTTCCAATGAGGCAACTCTTCGCATAAGGTGGCCAAAGTACCGGAGCTTCAGTTTTAGTATCATTCCTTCCAAAGAAATCCCAGGGTTGATCTCCTTCAGAATGGACTGGTTGGATCTCCTTGCAGTCCAAGGGACTCTCAAGAGTCTTCTCCAACACCACAGTTCAAAAGCATCAATTCTGCGCTCAGCCTTCTTCACAGTCCAACTCTCACATCCATACATGACCACAGGAAAAACCATAGCCTTGACTAGACAGACCTTAGTCGGCGAAGTAATGTCTCTGCTTTTGAATATACTATCTAGGTTGGTCATAACTTTTCTTCCAAGGAGTAAGCGTCTTTTAATTTCATGGCTGCAGTCACCATCTGCAGTGATTTTGGAGCCCAAAAAACAAAGTCTGACACTGTTTCTACTGTTTCCCCATCTATTCCCATGAAGTGATCGGATAGTGGAAGATAAACTCAGGACTGATGGAACTTAAACCATCTCTGTTACCAGTCATGAGATGGGCTGGGGAGAGAAAGTCAGCTGACATACAGAAAAACAGACTTCTGGCCAATACAAAGAACTGAGTGGATGCAGAAAATCTTTCCTCCTGTCTCAAACACTTAGAAATGAGAGATAAAATATAAGCACACAACATTAGCAATGAATCTGGGTGACTGACACTAGAGAAAAAAGGATGGAGAATTCTTTTTACTTCATGCTTCCTATTCCTAATGCTAAGAACATATGAGGATCACAGAAGGAACAGAATTAAAAAGCAAAGTTCCAAACCAATGAAGGGGAAAATGGGTGAAATAAATGTGATCAATGTGAGTGTCAGGAGGGAAGGTTAAAGAGATAAGCAAAGAGCATGGCAAATAGACTGTCAAAAAGTACATAATAAACCAAGTCCAGAAACATGAGTAATCAAAACCACGTAAATGCATTAAAGTGTTAAGTCACTCAGTCGTGTTCGACTCTTTTTTTTGATCCCATGGACTGTAGCCTGGCAGGCTCCTCTGTCCATGGAATTCTCCAGGCATGAATATTGAAGGGGATCTTCCTGACCCAGGGATCGAACCTGGGTCTCCTGCATTGCAGGCAGATTCTTTACTGTCTGAGCCACCAGGGAAACCCAAATGCATTAAACTCAGCTCCTAAAAAGCAGAGATCATCAAATGGAATTAAGCAAACTTCAGTGCTTTGCATCTTACAAAAGACAAATATAAAGCAAAGCAAATGCTAAGAAAAAAATACAAGGCAAGCACTAACCAGAATAAAGCTGTTGCAAAGTTTTACATCAGTCGTGTGTATAACAAAAAAAAACATTGTTAAGATTTGGATTAACTTCCCACCAGAAAGAACCAGAACAGCTAAGAATCACTGTCAGTGGAACCACGGGCCCCAACATCACTCCAGCTTCCATCACGATGCAGCCCCCACATGAAATGCCCCCAAAACATGGTCAAATGTGTGGCTATGAAGGGGCCCTGCTGAATGGAAGTTGGCACTTGCCAGCTGCCTCTACAAAGATTAAGTCATGACCACTGCAAGCTGCTTACCTTTGACATCCCTTGAAAGGAGCTCAGGGTGGAGATCAGAAAGAAGACACTCTGTGCTCTGGGAAAAACCTGGAAGAATTGGCCTTCAGAGAGTCAGATGTTTTCAGGTAAAGATTTTTATGAGCCCAAATTCTTACCTCTTCTCATCCCTGCTGTTGCTAAGTCACTTCAGTCATGTCCGACTCTGTACGACCTCATAGACAGCAGCCCACCAGGCTCCTCCATCCCTGGGATTCTCCAGGCAAGAACACCGGAGTGGGTTGCCATTTCCCTCTCCAATGCATGAAAGTGAAAAGTGAAAGTGCAGTCGCTTAGTCATGTCCAACCCTCAGCGACACCATGGACTGCAGCCCACCAGGCTCCTCCATCCATGGGATTTTCCAGGCAAGAGTGCTAGAGTGGGGTACCATCGCCCTCTCCACTTCTTATCCCTAGAGAAACACTAACATCATGAACCATGGTCCTGATTCTCCTGGCTAGCCCCTCAGCAGCTTTTCTACTTCTATTAATCTTTGGGCCATTACCTTTAACTTTCTTGTTTATTTCTTCTAGAATATAACAAATCTCCAAGTGGTGGTATGACAAGAATATTCCCTGGCCAACACCCAAACAATGCTGAAACAAGCCACCTTATCATTCTGCAGACTCTCATCTCCCTCCGTAAATGCACCCCGACAGAGAACAGGCAAAGGGAACCCAGAACCCCATGATACCCCTGTACAGCCTGAAAAAGCCAGAGCAGTCATCACCCATTTTCTCTTGAGACTGGATTCCCAAGTGTCTGCGAAGGGAAACAGGTAGATAGACACGAACAGAGTATCAAAAAGTGAAAGTGAAGTCACTCAGTCATGTCCTACTCTTTGCGACCCTGTGGACTGTAGCCACGAGGCTCCTCCGTCCATCGGATTCTCCAGGCAAGAATAGTTGAGTGGGTTGCTATTTCCTTCTCCAGGGGATCTTCCTGACCCAGGGATCAAACCCAGGTCTCCCACATTGCAGGCAGACGCTTTAACCTCTGAGCCACCAGGGAAGCCCATAGAGGATCAGAAGGGGCCAAGGAATTGCCCCTAAATATAAAGAGAGGGAGGAATGTGCTGTCCAAAGGAGAGAAGAACAGAAAAAACCCCAAGAAGTGTCTTGGAATGCAGGAATGGGAGGAAAACAGAGCCTTATCGTCCTTCCCTCTCCCATGTTGTAACTATTAACAGATTTCAGGTCCTCCTGAGCAGTATAAACCATCTCCCCTCCTACCCCACAGGGAGAAGGTATTTGCCTTACTCTTCCCCCACCCAGTACACCTGCCTCACTCAATCAGCAAAGAACCTGCAAGACCCTGTCCCGCCTCTTGTACCCTGGCTATAAAAATGGACTAAGGACCCATGTTCAGTGTTAGTTCTCCCTTGAGCTGGCCCACTGTTCTAACAGTGTTTCCCACTCTAATAAACTTTATTTATTTCTCAAAAAAAAAAAAAAAAAGATGCAGCAGCTGGCTGTGGGCCCCAGGGAAAGAGGACGACTTGGGTAGAGTATGGCAGCATTGCTGGGGCTAGAAGACGAGAGGAAGTTTCAGGAAGAAAGGCAGAATGCAGGAGAAGAACCCCCAAACCACAGGGACCCCCCTTGAGTTTTTGCCAGGTACTAAGTTAGGCCTGTCATTCAGCAAGTGCTGAGCAAAACTCCACAAGACTGGGAGAAGAACGGCCAGGTTGGTTTAAACAGAATGGTACCCAGACCTCACACAGATCAGGGAATATTTATGCCATGACCAGTCAGAAAATTGGGTCCTTGGAGATTATAGGGGTTCTCAGACCCTTCCACCACACGATGGTGCTCAGAGTGAGAGCTACTCTGAGCCAGGGGCCAAGAAACTCTGACCTGTGAGGCCCACCACTGTTTTCATTCCCAGTGAGCCCGGAGTGGTTTGTAAATGTTAAAATAGCTGGAAAAAGTCAAAAAGGTAATAGTATCTCATGACAAGTAAAAATTAGATTAAATTCAAATTTTCAGTGTCTGTAAGATGAAGCTCTATTGGAACACAGCCGTGCTCAGTAGTTTACATATTGTCCAGGACTGTTTTGTGCTGTAATAGAGGCATTGAAAGCTGTGACAGAGGCCTTATGGCTCATAAAGTCTAAAATACTTACTATCTGGCCTGTTCGAGAAATGTTTTCTCATTAGAGAAATTCCTTGTTCTATGCTCCTAGTAGCAAAGCTAACAGCAGGATGCTTAAGAAAACATGAGCATAATGAGGCAGGAGGAAGATTTTAAAGAACCAGATGGAGTTTCTAGAGATACAAAATAGCAGTATCTCAAACAAACTTATTCAATGGGCTTTCATCAGATTGGTCAGTTTCTATGGAACATGAGTATTGAGCAAATGTTACAAGAGTATTTGAGCAAAAGATACATTTTCCAGAAGACAGTACAATCTTTGGTTTTGATTTATACAAATCAAATCTGAGTTATACAATCTGAATGTGACTTGACTCATAATATCTTCTTACACTGATTGTGTCTTCTATATGACATTTTTTTTGTCCACCTGAACCATCATAGACTGAGAGTGACATTAAACTCTTCTTGCTCCATCTTTTAATTTTAATTTGCCTATGTCATTATGTTTAAAGTGAGATTCTTCGGGCAGCACGTAGTTGGGCTCCATTTTTTACCCATACAGACAATTTCATGCTTTTCAGTGGTTTGTTTAGATCATTTTCATTCAATGTAATTCACTTGGGTAGGTCTATCATTCTATGATTTGTTTTCTGTTTGTTCCTTCCGACTTTTGTTTCTCTATTTCCCCTTCCTGTCTGGTTTTGAGTTGCTAAACATTAGGTATATCAATTTTCATTTGCCTACTGTGATTTTTCACCACATCTGCTTGTATAATATTTTCAGTGGTTGTTTTGTTTGATATCAATTTTTTCCTCTAATTAGAGTATAAACTTACCATGAGATGGTTCCCTTTACCCTCCACCTTTTATGATGTATCTTTTAATTATATCTACATAAGTTGAAAACACTATCAGACAATGGGTTTTTTCTCTCTCAATATTCAGTTATATTCTTTAAAACTCCAAAAGTGAAAAATAACCTATTACACTTACTTAGATATTTAACATTTCTGTCACACTCCATTCCTGATGTACTAGTCTTTCCAGAATCATTTCCCATCCGTTTGAGAATTTCTCCTAATAATTCTCTTGAAGCAGATTTTCTGGCAATGAATTCTCTGAGATTTCCTTCTTCTGTGAAAAATTCTGTTTCATCTTCATTCCTAGAGAATCTGATGGCTGTAGAATTCTGTGTTGACAATCCCTCCCTTAGTGCTTTAATAGCGTGAGCCGGTCTTCTGGCCCTGATGATTTCTGATGGGAAAGTTGCTGTCATTTGAATAGTTGTTCTGCTGTAAATAATGCATGGTTTTCCTCAAGTTGCTTTCAAGATATCTTGTTATTTAATTTTCAGTGTTTGATTGGGAGAGAAACAATATCTAACTCAGGGTTCTTGTGGGGATGAAACAAGTTAATTCAGAAGAGCACCTAGAACAGGGCAACCACATGTCCAGGACTCAGTGAGCTTTATTACGTATCTCAATATATGTAAAGAATATCAAAGTCAACTCATTCTCACTTTGGAATATGTCATCTCATGAAACTGGAGTGGTTACATAACCTGTTCCTGAAGACACTCTTCTTAAATGCAGCGAAGAAGACCCCAACAAGCAATCTTTCATGAGTCATCAGCAACTGGACAGCTTGTGATGAAAATTCCCTCACCCTGAAGTTGAAGGAAAAGAAAATTCAGAAAGGAACTGGGAGTTTAAAAAAGACAGAAAACCTTGAAAAGACAAAAATAGATAACAGAATACAGTGGTTTCTTAAAAAGATAGTACAACAGTGCCTCTTTCCATGAATTCAAGAACCTCAGTGCATTTTAGGAAACCTACTAGAGTGAGAAATAACTGTGAGAAAGACAACAGCTGTTTTTAAAAGGAGATTATTAATATCTTGTTACAATGGAGCACAGCAAGCATTTATTTCAAAGTGCTAAGCTTTTGAGTTTCAATTTTCTAATTAAGAAGCAGAAAAAAATTGCAACTGAGCTTGGTATTTAAATTGGAAATAAATGTGCATAAAATTAATATTTTAAAGAATCAATTTGCTTCTCTGTTCTGACTTTTCCATTTTCTCTACTCAAATCTCTAATTCATTCATAAAATAATAGAAAGCCCTTTAGTTTCAAATACTTCTGTTGATTTATCAAATAGAACAAAATAAATCTAGAATTACTTAATAATTTATGAAACTGAAAGAACTAAAAACCAGTTGACTAAAACACTATTTGTGTTTTTTCCAATTGTGGACACAAAATACCTTAAAAAGATGACATCCAAAGTTATTAAGTAGTATAATACTAATGTTTCCCAAGTGATCATGATAAATAGGCCTTTATCCAGATGTTAAATTGTACCAAAATGCCCTAGCTAAGTTTTTAACTGGGAGAAGATACATACATAGTACAAATAGCAGACTACAAACAGTCATCAAGAGAAATCTCTCATTAATTTGAGTCCCTTTTAAACCTTTTAAATTGCTACTACCTTAATTCCCAACAATAAAAATAATCCAGAGGGACACATCATTTTCACTTATAAAACATTTATAAGATAAGTTCTTCAATAATCAGGAAACACTCTGTCTTTTGGAGTTTGCAAAAAGCAATTTGATTTCAATTTACTAGGCAAAAATAGCAAGCTAAAAGAATAAATTTATAATAGGATTTTTATTTCATATGCAAGTATAAAAAAATATTCTCTGTTAAGTGAAACATGGAATATTAACATTACATAACAAGCATGAATGATCTGATTAATGATCTTTATGCTTTATATTTTTAAGACTTTTTTACTAAAGGAAATAATTTTAAAATAAACTTCTAATCTAGATTAGTGTTAAATGTACAAGAATTGTGAAAATGGTACAGAGAATTCTCATGTAACTTACACCCATTTCCACTATTTATATTATTATATTATGTATTATCTTATATAAAATATGTATTGTTATAGTCCACATCTTAGTGAGCGTGCTCAATTGCTTAGTCGTGTCCAACTCTTTTTGACCCTGTGGACTATGGCCTACTAGGCTCCTCTGTCCCTGGGATTCTCCAGGCAGGAATACTGGAGTGGGTTGCCATTCCCTCCTCCAGGGGAGCTTCCCGACCCGGGGACTGAACCCAGGTCTCCTGCACCTCCTGCATTGGCAGGTGAGCTCTCTACGACTCTGCCACCTGGGAAGCCCACATCTTAGTATGTTTAAGCTAATGAATCAATATTGACGCATTATTCTTCACTGATGTCTGCACTTTATTTGGATTTCCTTTGTTTTCATCCATGGTCCTTTTCCTGTCCCGGGTCCCACCTGAAACACCATATGCTATTAGTTGTCATGTGTCCTTAGGCTCCTCTTAGCTGGAACAGTTTCTTGAACTCTTTCTTCTTTTGAATGGCTTTTGCAGTTTAGAGGCTTATTGGTCAGGTATTTTGTACCTAGACTGAGGTTTATCTGATGTTTTGCCATGATTACACCGGGGCTATAGGTTTTTAGGTGGAAGACCCCAAGGACAGAGTTCTCTTCTCGTCCCAGCATGTCAAGGATGCGTGCTACCAACATAACACGATGCTCGCCTTGGTCACCTGGCTGAAGTCACGTCTTCAGGCTTCTCCATTATGAAGTTACTCTCGTCCCCTTTCCATATGTGCTCTCTGGAAGGAAGTCACCACTATGCACAGCCCACATTTAAGGACCGGGGAGCTATGTTCCACTTCCCAGAAAGCAAAGCATCTCCATTACTTGAATTTCTCTGCACAGAAGATGTGTAGCTTCTCTCCATTTATTATTTATTTATTTATTCAGTCATTTATTTATGTCACACTGGTGGATTCCTTTTATTCTTTGGGCTGTAATCCAATACCACTGTATTAATTTTTCCCTATCATGGCTCCGGCTTTGGCCATCATGAGCTCCTCCGACTGGCTCCCAGTTCCCTATGACAGCATCACGTGTTTTCAGTCACTTCCTCTTCGGGCACCACCACGTGTCTCAGGCTCACCCTGTGTATTCCCCATCCAGACACAGTCAGCTTGGTGTCTCATCCCTTTCACCACTGAACAATATCCCTCCACATAACAACAGACACAGTTTGTTTGCCCATTCGCCTATTGAAGGACATCTTGATTGCTTCCAGTTTTTGGTGATTATGAATAAAGTTGCTATCTAGTGTATGACTTTTTGTGGATGTAATTTTTTGAAGCAGTTGAAAAATACTCAGAAGTGTTATTTAAACAAAATTATTTTGGGTCAATTAAGAATAGAAAACTAAAATATTTTATCTTCATTGATTTCTTCTCTGTGGCTCCACATTTCTGACATTATATCATTCTGTTTAGCCTGAAAGATTTCCTTTAACCCTGATTGCAGGGCAAGTCTCCGGGACCATGAAGATCTTTCCTGGATCTTCTCAGTGAGAATGTGGTAATGTTGCCGGACTAAAAGCCTTCGTAAGTGTGGACTCTGACTAAGACCCATAGGATTTCTCATCTCACACAATTCTGCACTCAGCCTCCATAATTCATCAAAATAACCATTTAAGTGTTGCTAGCAGATTATGCATTTCAGAGACTTCTGTTTCAAGCAAGCAGACTCTGACCTTTTCTTTCTCTGCCTACACCTAACTGTCCAGATTTTGAGATGGTGGTTTGTACAGTGACTTCAGCTACTTGGTTCAGTTCAGTTCAGTTCAGTCGCTCAGACCCAAGAAAAGTCATTAATTTCCAGATTGTCTACCTTTTCTTTGTTGAATTATGAGAATGATTACTTTGAAGTACTTTATATGTCACAGCTGAAATTAGAAGTCAAGATTTTTTTTCATTGCTGTGAACTTCTATATTCTGTTTTAGTCTCAGAATTTCAGATGCTTATCTATGTTCAGCTTTTTCAGAAACTGTAAAATGTTTTCCAGAATAGCTCTTCCACTCTGCTTTCTGACCAGCCCTGAATGTACGTTCCAGTTGTTTTACAACCTCATCCACAATGATTTTGTCAACATTCTTATTTTTGCCATTTCCAATAAGTGTGTAGTTATACCTCATTGAGCTTTTAAATTGTACTTCCCTAATGGCTAATGATGTTGAGCACCTTTGTTGTACTTCATGGCTATTAGTATACCTTCTATGTTTTCTCTTTTCCTGCCTTACCATCACAGAGAAACAGAAGAGTGTACAGAAATAGACTCACGTGTAATTGGTCACATGATTTTCAACCAACGGACCAAAGGAGTTTATTTGAGAAACAGAAATCTTTCAGATAAAAGATGCATCTGTGTCCAGATGTCTACATCAAAACAGGAACCTTGACTTCTATCTCATGCCATACAAATATTAATTTAAGATGTATTGTAGGCTCAAATGTGGAGGCTAAACTTATGAAGCTTTGAATACACAAGAATATTTTCATGACCTTCAAGTAGGCAAAGATTTCAGGACTTGAAACTCACTAATCATAAAAGAAGAGTAATATGTTTGACTTCAGCAAAGTTAAAAGCCTCTTGTCATCAAAAGTTATCATCAAGAGAGTGGAAAGGTTCTGGCCACATATCCCCTCTCCTTTTAGACAAACCAATATGGTCATGGCCAGGAGTCAACAGGGCTGGTGGTTCAGGCAGAGTCTGGAGCCACCCACCTGCACTGTGCACCGATCCTGCCACTTAGCTGGGTGGCTGAGCGACTTACTTCCCTCCCCTGTGTCTCAGTGTCTTCATCTACAAAATGAGTCACACGGTTGTCATCAGGACAACAAAGAGCTTAGAAACTCTCCAGGTACATAGCAAGTACCACATGCCTCTTGGCTGAAGTTGTCTGCACCCTGCCATGTCTTTTGAGGATGACTTGCACATCTGAGATACTGTGGATTGATTTTTACAGTTTGCTTTTAAGGGCAAGTCTATTTGAAATTCCATGGGGCTATTCTACAGAACCTCTTTTGCTACTTTTCAGATCTGACATTGGAAATGTTGGTTTATGTTTCCATTTTTAATTCTTTCCTTGAATCAGCTGAATGTTGCTAATTTCTTCCCCTCCCCAGAGAATCTTTCTATGGATGACTCTCTGAAAGTCCTCCCTGGAAGTGGGGACACTGGCCATCATTTCCTGGGGACTCCCAGACCCTGGTATGGGAACTAGTGCTTCTCTTTGGGACTTCCCTGGTGGCTCAGATGGTAAACAATCTGCCTGCAATGCTTCTCTTTGTGTCTGTGGTGTCTTTGTGTCTGTGGTATGATGCTGGTCTGGCATCCCTCCTTCAGGTCTAGACTCCCCACTGGGAAGATAATTTCCAACAACAAATTTCCAACTCCTTTAACCCTGGAGATATTTACACATATGCTGATTCATCTACTCAATCATATAAATCCCAGAAATAAAAACTCTATCATTTCCCAACAGATATTTCTGCATAGTCTGTGTATGAGGCAACCCAGAGCTGCATGAGTTGTGAGGAGGGCACAGGCCAGTCCCTTCTCTCGGGGGAACTGTGGACATTAAACACATGAACAAATACACAGAGAACCTGGTGAGATAAACAGGTGCTGTGAAAGAGAGCATCTCTGGAGTGGTTTGGTACTGGCTGTGCAGGCAGGTGGTGGGCAGAAGCATCATTTAAGCCGAAACCTAAAAGTCAATAAGAAGCCAGAGTCAGGAAACAGTTCATCAATTGTTCCATTTGTTTATTCACAGCCTGATGGGCACACTGGGCCTTCTGAAATCTAGTTGTTGATATTCCTTAATATCCCTCAGGTTCCAAGCCACTGTATTTCCAAATGCAACCAATGAACCAATTGAGAATGATAGAATTGGGATAAATGAGAGTGCATTTTCAAAAAAGCATAAGATACTGTGATACTGTGGTTTACAATGAGAAATACATGCAGCTGTCCTTTGGTATTTTGGGAGTTTGGTTCCAGGATTCCCCGTAAATACCAAAATCCATGGATGCTCATTCCCTTAGATAATCTACATACATCATCCTGTATATTTTAAATCATCTCTGGTTTACTTATATTAATACTTGATACAATATAAATAGTTGCCAACATGCAGCAAATTTATGTTTTGCCTTTTGGAAATTTCTGAAATATTTTTTCAAATACTTTTGACCCAGGCTTGATTGAATCCATGAATACACCACCAACAGATGGAGGGCTTACTTTGGTCTTCATTCCGTATCTGACACAGAGCTCCTAAAACCCTTGGAATTTCTTAAGAGAGTGATACAGTTGTCTTCTTTATACTAAAGAGTGATTTTGGAAAGCCCCTCAAGATGGAGGCTGGTTGCCAGGAGAACAAACCAGGTGATTAGAGGGTTGGAACTCAGTCCCACCCTTCCCCCAGGCCCCTGAGGAGACATAAAGGGCTAGAAGTGAAGTCAGTCACCTCTGATCAATGACTTAATCAATCGAGCCTATGTAGTGAAGCTTCCAGAAAAATCTAAAAGGACAGAGTTCAGAGAGCTTGCAGGTGGTGAGCAGAAGAATGGTGCATGCGGAGAGGCTGCGGAAGCTCCGTACCCTCCGCGCACCTTGCCTTGCACATCTCTTCCATGTGGCTGGCCATCTGTATACTTTAGCATATCTTTAATAAGCTGGTAAACATCAGTGTTTCCTAAGCTCTATGAGCCACTCCAGCAAATTAATCAAGCCCAGGGACAAAGTCATTGGCACCTCCATCTATAGCAGGTTTGTTTGAAGCACAAGTGACAACCTGGACTTGAGACTGGAGTCTGAATTTGACGGGAGAAAGAGAGGACCAGTCTTGTAGGATTGGACCTTAACCCATGGGATCTGAGGCTATTTCCACGTAGATGGTGTCAGAATTCAGTTGAATTGTGGGATACCCAGCTGGCGTTGTAGAGAATTCCTTGAAGGTGTAGGGAAACACACACACACACTGGAACTGATACCAGATTCCTTTCTAGTGGTGATCAGAACTGGTGTTGGTATCAGAATCACTCTTAGATACATTGGAAAACTACAGACCCTGGAATGCTATGCTGGTCCCAGATAAGGATGAAGGGTCTGGGACATAAGTTGAGGACCCCATGCATCAAGACAAAGAAGCAGTGATATCTCTACACCAGCAAGGTCCTAAAGACCACATGGAGAAGGATGCTGTCTTTTCCATAAGATCCATCTGAGAAGGAGATCCAGGATATAAGATCTAAGAAATAAATGCACCTGGATGCAAACAAGATGTTTGACAATATCTGCCACAACATTTCTCTGGCCACAATGAAGAACTATGACTATAATGTAAGCTATACAGACAGGGTATATCACTAAATAATAATTTTACAAACTTCATTTCAGTCTGCTAAAGCACGGTATATAAAATGGGAGGTTAGAAATAGTAAGAAAAGTAACAGACTTACCCTTATACACATCAGAAAACAGATCATTAAATACAGCTTCAAAAACATTCCAAAAGGAAAATCAGTTACATTTCTTTCATCAGCTCATTTATTCCCACCTAATTAACTCTTGGTCCATGGGACCTTGGGTTAGCATTCTGCTTTCAAGAAGCAGTTCTAATCTGCTGGAAATCTTTTTTTAATTGGCATTGGTTTTGTTTTAATTGTAGAGAATACATATAACATAAAATTTACCAGTTTAGTCATTTTAAAATCTTATTCTATTATAGTGAAGATGTAACATGAGATCTACCCTCTTAGCGGATTTTTAAGTGCACAGTATTGTTGTTGATAGGCACAGTATTGTACAGTAGATCTCTAGAATGTATCCATCTTGCATAACTGAAACTTCATACCCGTTGGTTAGCAACCCCTCCAACCTTCCCCTCCAGCCCCTGGCAACCACCATCCTATTCCTTGCTTCTGTGAGCTTAACTATTTTAGAGTCCTCATATAAATGGAAATATGCACCAGTTGGTCATCTGTAACTGGTTTGTTTCACTTAACATAATATCCTCAAGGTTCATCCATACAGCAGGATTTCCTTCTTTATAAGGCTGAACAATATTCCCGTATAAATGTACCACATTTTGACTATCCATTCATCCACTGATGAACATTGAGATTGTTTCCACACCTTGGCTTATTGTAGATAGCACAATAAATATGAGAGTGCTAATATCTCTTCACGTTCCTAATTTCATTTTTTTTCAATAAATACCCAGAAGTAGGACTATTGGATCGTTTGGTAGTTCTATTTCTCATCTTTTGAGGCATCTCCATACTGTTTTCCACACTGGCTGTACCAATTTACACTTCCATCAACAGGGCACACGCGTCCCTTTTCTCCACGTCTTCAGCAACACGTTGTCTCTTGTCTTTTTGGTAACTGTCTTTCTAACAGGTGTGAAATGCTATCTCACTGTGGTGATTTGTTTTGCTTTTTAATATTTATTTATTTGGTTGCACCACGTCTTAGTTGCAGCATGCAGGACCTTTTATCTTCATTGCAGCATGTGGGATCTAGTTTCCTGACCAGGGATCGAACATGGGCCCCCTGCATTGACAGTGCAGTCTTAGCCACTGGACTACCAGGGTGCCGGCGGCCAGCGTGAGGAACTCCGCCCATGGCAAAGGTCATGAGGAAGGAGGCTTGGCATACGCAAAGGCGTGATCAAGCCTCAGGAAACCCCCTGTTCCCGAGCATCTACCCCCAAAACCAAGAGTCTGTTTTATGCTCTCACCTACACCTCTGACTTTACGGGGGGCTCTCCCCCATAACCATTTCTCTCGGAGAAGGAGTTAACTTGCAGCTCCAGTTGATAAAATTCCTGGGCGTGACAAGAGTGTTTCAGCTTACAGACTCCTCTGAAGGTTATCTAGCCTGCCTGTATAGGTTTGTCCTGCCAAATGTGATTATTTACAGCCTCCCAACAGCAAGAGGCACGAGATGTTTTAGACTTACTAAAGGCAGATTCTTTTGGGAAGTTAGAATTTATTAGTATAGTGGATTGATTAGGAATTGTATTGGTGAAGGGTTTTTCATTTGTTGTGCCAATAATTGCTTCTAATTCCCTGCCCTTATAATGAATATAACTAGATATAAGAGAAATAAGTATTAACCTTTAAGATTAATCATGTTAACCTTGGGTTAGATAAATTCCTTTCTTGATTGTAACTCATTACACCCTTACCCTATAGGAATGTACCTTTATCTGGAGGGTGGTGCCTGGTTTAAGAAAAAACACCCTTGGAAAAAATGAGTTTTTTGGTTATCAGAAAGAGAGGGTCATGAAGTGTTAGCAGGCCTCATGGCCAGAAGATGATGTGAAACCCCTAAGACCTTTTTTTATGTAAAGCACCCGATTTTGATAAAGGTCAGGACTGCTGACCCCCGCGTGACTTTGTATTCATCCCTATGTGTAACAAAAGGTATATAAGCAAATCTGAAAATAAAGAAAACGGATCAGTTTCCGGAAAGACTGATTCCCCCATGTCGTTCTTTCTTGTCCTCTGTATTTCTGGCTGAATTCCCATCTGGAGCACGGGTGCCCGCCACGTCTGCTTACTTGCCCCGGCTTTCAAGTCCATGCGAAAAGGTGCCCAAGGAGGAGCACCTTTCGATGTTCAAGTGGCGCCCGTGGCCCAACGTAGATGGTGCAAATTCCTTGTCTTGGAATTTTATTGGTATCCCGTGTAAACCAAGTTATTCAGCCTCTTTCTCTCCTCTAATAGCTCTCACTATTTTCTGGCTGAATTCCCATCTGGCACTTGGGTCCTCACCAAGCCTACTAACTCTGCCTGGGCTTCTAAGATCGGACCGGGGAGGCCTCAGTGCCTCCTCTCCTTCGGGAGAACGGAAAGACGCCTGCGGCCTACGTAGGTGGTGATTGGCATCCCATGTAAGCCAAGTTATTCAGCCCCTTTTTCTGCTAATTTCCTAATCTCTCTCTATCTGTAACTGAATAAGTTCTTTTCTAGTACGCCGACTCCGTCTCCACCTTCGAATCACCCTGGATCCACTGGGGCTGGACCCCGGCACTAGGGAAGTCCCTCATTGTGGTTTTGGTTTGCATTTCTCTGATGATAAATGATATTGAGCATCATTTCATATACCCATTGTCCTGTGTATAACTTCTTTGGGAAAATACCTATGCAGGTCCTCTGCCATCTTTAAATTGAATTATTAGCGTGTGGAGAGGGTTTTGTGTTTGTTTTGTGTTGTGTTGTGTTTGTTGCTATTGAGTTGCAGTCTGAACGTTATCTAAGCAAAGTCAGTGCAAGTCCAAAGTCTTAACGGAGTTTTTAGACTCTAAGTAGCTGACAGTGCCCAGTGCAGCCCTTTCCATACTAGGTTCTGAGATTCATCTTTGTTGAACACCTGTTTTCTCAGCTTGTAACTTGCAGAACTTTCAGGCAATCACAAGAAAGCAGAAACCAGCTGTTGATGTCAAGGCTCTGGTTATTTTATTATGCTTACCAACAATAGGAAGATGGAGGGAGCACAGTACATAATTACTGTATATGGGCTTAGTCAATGTTTCTTTGGCAGTTAAGAACATCCCACAGAAAGTGAGGGCACTGACTTGTCTCCAGAGCTTGCTTGTAAAGTGTACAATCTCTAAAACACAGTTATATTAATGATGCTTTACCTGAAAACTTGGGAAGGCTGAGATTCTCCTTTGATTTGACAGATCTTTTCATACAGTTTTTAATGAGTGTTGAACTAATTAAGAAACATAAAGAATACAAAAAAATCTCATTATCTCTACCATAGCTCATTTTATATATAAAAGAACAAACCTTTGTGCTTTTCTGATAGTTCCATGGGAAATAGCAAGGATAGTTTTAAGTGCTTTTTATTCCAAAATATATTATTTTCTAGAAGTTAGGGTTTAATTTCCATGAGACAAAAATATCAATAGAGTTATAATAGGAGATTTGGTCACTTAATTAAGATAGGACAATAAGTGCCTAAGAAGAATGGTTCGACTACCATCTAAACTAAATAACATACATTATTTTAAATGAACATAGAAGATGATAATACAACTGAAAGAGCCTATTCTCACAGAAATGAGGGATTTCCTCCACCATTCTGCTTTTAGTAAAGGATATAACAAATTCTTGCTCCTTGGAAAAAATATGACAAACCTACACAGTGTATTAAAAAGCAGATACATCACTTTGCTGACAAACGTCCGACTAGTCAAAGCTACGGTTTTTCCAGTAGTCATGTATGGATGTGAGAATTGGACCATAAGGAAGGCTGAGCACTGAAGAATTGATGCTTTCAAACTGTGGTCCTGGAAAAGACCCTTGAGAGTCCCTTGGACAGCAAGGAGATCAAACCAGTCAGTCCTAAAGGAAATCAACCTTGAGTGTTCATTGGAAGAACTAATGCTGAAGCTGAAGCTCCAATACTATGGCTACCTGATGCGAAGAGCCGACTCATTGGAAGACCCTGATGTTGGGAAAGATTGAGGGCAGGAGGAGAAGGGAAAGACAGAGGATGAGATGGTTGGATGGCATCACTGACTCAATGGACATGAGTTTGAGCAAACTTAGGGAGATAGTAAAGGACAGGGAAGCCTGGTGTGCTGCAGTTCTTGGAGTCAAACACTCGGACATGACTTAGCGACTTAACAACAACAACATAACAAATTCTCCAAGAGCACAAACATGTACCTAGCAGGATAAGTAGCCTCTGTCATCTTGGCAGATTACAGAAAGTAAAAGAGCTTTTTACTCTCCTTGGGTTAAAAGTAGATTAAACACTCCAGTTGAATCATTTTAAGAGAAAGAAAATGTAATTTCTAGTTTTTAATAACATAATAAATGGCAGTAAAGACCCACTAGTTCCTTTTTAAATGTTATTTTATGGATGAGCAAGGGAGAAAACCTAGACTGAATCATGTTGTCATAGATGAAAGCTGGAGACATCGTTAAGAACTCATGTTTAACCTAATATACAAATATGCTTCCAGATGAATGGACATTGACATATATGGCCAAATATATATATATATAGATAGATAGATAGATAGATATCTGTGTATGCATAGGTCAGTATGCAGACGGATGTTCCTATAAAGGAGAAAAACTTCCTTTCTTTCCTTCTAGTTTCTTTGGATTTTCTAATAAATTGACATAAGACAGATAAATAGAGAAAAACCAATTTAATTTCATATGTACAAGAGTCCATAAAAATATGACTCAAAGAAGTGATAAACCAGGAAGTTGTTATATCTTTTAGACAAAGAAACAATAAATTAATCTTAAGTAACAAGACTTTGGCTTAAACTCAATTCTTTTAGCCTGTTTCTTCCTCTGCATCTTATGTACTATTATGAATTTTAAAGCAAATGAACAGCATGATAATTCCAATTGTTAAGGATTAGCCCCTGGTGTTATTTCAGAGCTTTCAAACAGTGATACATAAATGAGCTCCATTCCTCACAACATATCAGTTGTCCATGTGGGCCAGCCCACATTGTTATGAGATGCAAAAAACTCTGAAAATCTGTCTTCTTTCAAGAAAAGATGGAAACCCATAAAAACTGTGACTTGAAACCCTTGACAAATGTTCATTATGTAAATCTATTGTCATATCAAGTGTAGAAATTTCTTTTAAATAATTCAAGTAAATCCCACATAGACTAGAATTGTAACCATGATTCCAGTGTTCCAGTCTCCCCCAGAGAACACTATAATTAGTTTTTTCATCTCCTACACCCCCACAACCAAATGTTCAATTTTCATGGTGTTGCTAGTAGAGGCAATACTTCATGGATGGGGTGCAAGGCTTATGGTGCTGAGTTGTAGCACATTATTAACCCACTAATGGTGTGTGAACATATGACAATCAACCCATAGGTTCCTCCTTCTAGACATGCTCCCCAGAAAGCCTGGTGGCATATTCTGTACCTCTCCTTCCTTCCAGTCTCCTGGAACAGAGCTTCTGGTGAATTCCTCAACTCCTTTCATGGCCAGATACTTCAGTTTAGTAGGTTTTGAAGCCAAGGATACAGGGGAAATGATAACTACATGAGAAATTTTAAAGAGTTTTAAAAATAAACTAAAACTTTCTACTGGATGATTGAATATTTTGTTCTTATTGTTTGGTCACTGCTGCTGCTGCTGCTGCTAAGTCGCTTCAGTCGTGTCCGACTCTGTGCGACCCCAGAGCAGCAGCCCACCAGGCTCCCCTGTCCCTGGGATTCTCCAGGCAAGAACACTGGAGTGGGTTGCCATTTCCTTCTCCAATGCATGAAAGTGAAAAGTGAAAGTGAAGTCGCTCAGTCATGTCTGACTCTTTGCGACCCCATGGACTGCAGCCTACCAGGCTCCTCCGTCCATGGGATTTTCCAGGCAGGGGTACTGGAGTGGGGTGCCATTGCCATCATGTCCAATTCTTTTGCTACCCCATGGACTGTAGCCCACCAGGCTCCTCTGTCCATGAGATTTCCCAGGCAAGAATACTGGGGCGGGTTGCCATTTTCTTCTCCAGGTTAGGGTGATAATAATAATGATATATTGTAGAATTTCTAACATTTTGTAAAAGTGTATTACAATAAAAGCACAAAGAACAGAAAGGAAGAATGGAAGTAACCATTGTAAATTCCTTTTGCCTCAGGAGAAGTGATAAAATATCACTCAGAGGGAGACTGCAGCTAGTAAAAGATATGTATCGTGAACTCTAAAGAAATCACTAAAATATCATGGCAACAGCTAATAATCCAACAAAATCAATGCTGTGGAATTATTTTTAAAAAGTCAATAGTTCTAAGAGAAGACAGAGAAAGGGAACAAAGGACAAATAGGACACAGAGAAGACAGCAAGATCACAGATGTAAGCCAAATCATTTCAATAATCGTGTAAAATGTAAATGGTCCAAAGCCCATCTAAAATCAGAGATTGTCAGATTGATGAAAAAAAATCAAGGCCCAAGTATGTCTTGCTTACTGGAAACCTACTTTAAATAAATAAAGACACAAGTAAGTTAAATGTAAAGGGCGTAAAAACATATACCATGCTAACAGTCTAAGGAAAGCAACAGCATATTAATAACTGAAAAAGTTGATTTCAGAACAAATACTATCACAAGGAATAAAGGAAATCTTATCATAATGTTACAGGTGTCAGTTAATCAAGAGAACATAACAACAATCTGTTCCACACGTTCCCAGGGACCTATGTAAACATAAAACAAGGTAATTATTAATTTTCAGGAATGAAAACTGATATAAGAATGGAAATGAAATGATAGCCTTCCATGTCCTAGAGCTGCAAATAATATTTACCTATTAGAAAATGTAATCAGTAGCTATTGATCTAAACTTTGTTTCAGAACTATACCAGCACTACAGGTACCAGGGAGGTGTGGGTTTATGTGTGGGAAGCACACGAGAGAGCTAAACCTTCATCTTCCACAGCAGAAACAAGAGATAACATCCAGACCTGGAGAACCAAGAAGTTGCAGTAGAAATTTATTCTTTGGAAATAGGGAGATAGAGAACAGACCTCAAAGAGTTGAGAGTGGTTGCAGATGGGGAATAAGAATTTGGAATGAGTAGGGATGGAGCAGCTAAGTGTTCTCATTAAAAGTCTAGTACATCTGTCCTTTTAAATCATGTACATATTACTTTGATGAAATGTAAAATATAATTGAAATAACTTAATTAATGATGCAGAAATGGGAAGGGAAAGGACTAAGGAGAAGGACTCCAGCTGTTGATCCGGGTCAAGGGCCCAACTGACCTAATCAGCTGTGATCAGGAAGTGTGATCAAGAAGACACCTAGAGGCTTCCACTAGAACCATGAGGTCAGAAAGCTGGATGAGCAATGCTTCCAGAAAGGGCCAGGCTGGCCCCCAAAGCCTGAGTGAACTGGGGGATGATTTGATAGATTAAAAAAACAGGTGCTCACCACTGATCTAGCTTTGCACTGATTTCCACTGGATACAAATCAGTTCAGAAACACTTGTTTGAGCACTGCTTCTGCCCAGTTCTAGTTTAATTCCCCACTGAAAATCACAGCCTACTGGAGCAGAAAGCTTCATGGGAACCAGTACAAGGCAGGAAAACTAGACCTGTAATGAGTTACTGGAGGCTAGATGTGGGCTGAACTGAGAGTTAAAAATTCCAAAGAGACACAGTCCTAGGGGAGCCCCTACACATTTGTGAAGTTGACCTCTAGGAGCACAACCAAGTTCTCACAGTAAATATAACGAAAAATCCCTTTGTACTTCTGGCAGAAGGAGGGGAAATAGAATCACTTTTGAATATATCAGAGCACTGAGCTCTTTTTAACAAGGTGAAACTAGCTAACCAGAGCCTAACTGGCTGGGGTTTATCAGAGCTTAACTGAGCAGAGAGAAGGAAAGTACCCAACCTTATCCCACTCTGGCTATCCTGTCCCACCTAAGGGAAAAGAAACAAACAGAAACACTTGTAAAGTTCACAGTCCAGAGGTGAGCTCTCATTAAAGGACTTAGATCTAATCAGGGAACTGCAGAATGCTTCCCCTCCCCTTGTACCTCACCACCACATGACTAAAGGTGTATTTGCTACACAGGTCCTCTCATCCAGTACATCATGTCCAAATCAGGAAAAAATTATAAGGCATACTAAAAGGAAAAACAGTCTGCAGAGACAGAGCGAGCATCAGAACCAGACATGACAGGGATGTTGGAATTACTGGAGAATTTAAAACACATTAGATGTTCTGATGAATAAAGCAGAGGGCATGTAAAAACAAATGGGCAATGTAAACAGAGAGATGGGAATCCCCAGAATGAACGAAAAAGAAATAATAGAGATTTTTTTTTTAATCACTATAACAGAAATGAAGAATGACTGCTTTGATGAGCTTATTAGTAGTCTGGGCATGGCTGAGAAAAGAATCTCCGACTTTGAGGATATATCAGTAGAAATTCATATGACTAAAAAGCAAAGGGAACAAAATCTGAAAAAAAAAAGAGCAGAATAGAATCCTCAAGGACTGTGGGACAGTTATAACATACCTACCAGGATTACCAAAAGGGAAAGAAAATATTGAAACATTAATGGCTGAGACTTTCCCTAAAATTAATGTCAGACACCAAACCAGAGATCCAAGGAATTTAGACAGCACCAAGCATAATAAATGCCACAAACAAACAAAAAAACCCTACACCTATGCATATCATTTTTCAAACTACAAAAAATCAAAGATAAAGAAAAAATGCTGAAAGAATTCAGAAGGGGGGGGGAGGGAATCTTACCTATAGAGGAGCAAGGATAAGAATCACATCCAATTTCTCCTCAGAAATCATGCCGGCAAAACAATGAAATATTTAAAGTACTGAAAGAAATAAAAACACCAGCATAGGACTGTGTACTCTGCCAAATGATCCTTCAAAAGCAAAAAAGAAACAAATCCTTTCTCAGACAGAGACAGTAACATGACCAGTGGCTGCCAGGAATTGGGGGCAGAGAAGCATGGAGCACAGAGATTTTTAGGGTGATGAAAATACTCAGTGTGATACTAAAATGATGGATACGAGTCATTATACATTTGTCCAAACCATACACTGTACATACAATGTCATGCTGCTGCTGCTGCTGCTAAGTCGCTTCTGTCGTGTCCAACTCTGTGCGAGCCCGTAGACGGCAGCCCACCAGGCTCCCCCGTCCCTGGGACTCTTCAGGCAAGAACACTGGAGTGGGGTGCCATTTCCTTCTCCGATGCATGAAAGTGAAAAGTGAATGTGAAGTCGCTCAGTCGTGCCCGACTCTTCGCGACCCCATGGACTGCAGCCCACCAGGCTCCCCCGTCCCTGGGATTCTCCAGGCAAGAACACTGGAGTGGGGTGCCATTGCCTTCTCGTACAATGTCATGAGTGAATCCTGATGTAAACTATGTGTTTTGGATGATAACACTATAACAAATAGATCCCTCTGGTAGGGAATACTGATTATGGAGGAGGCTGTGTGTGTGTAGGAGCAGGGGCATATGGAAAATCTCTATAACTTCCCCTCAATTTTGCAGCCAACACAAAACCTCATTTTTTAAATTGTCTTTAAGAAAGAAAAAAAAAACAATAAACTACTGATGCATGTGACAGCCTCATTGTGACTTCTGTGGATTTTGCTTTTAAACGTACCTCAAACCCTCTCCCCCAGGCTTCCCTGATAGCTCAGCTGGTAAAGAATCCACCTGCAATGCAGGAGACCCAGTTCAACTTCTGGGTCAGAAAGATCCACTGGAGAAGGGATAGGCTACTCACTCCAGTATTCTTGGGCTTCCCGGGTGGCTCAGCTGGTAAAGAATCTGCCTGCAATGCAGGAAACCTGGGTTTGATCCCTGGGTTGGGAAGATCCCCTGGAGAAGGGAAAGGCTACCCACTCCAGTATTCTGGCCTGGAGAATTCCATGGACTATATAGTCCATGGGGTGGCAAGGGACAGACACGACTGAGCGTCTTTAACTTCACTTTACAAACCCTCTCCCCACCCTACCCAGGCCCATCTCCTCCCTGGGAATGTGCTTTAGGTCATGGTTTGCAAACCCTGTGAAAAATAAAGCAGTCTTTTTACTTTAAGATGATCTTAGCTCCTTTCCTAGGATTTATTTCTAATTTAGGATGACAAAACCAGGGGAAAAAAGTGTAAAAAGCTGTAACATTAACTGAGTAGCAATGCAAGGAAAATGGTGCCGAAACCCAGCATATCAGGCTGAGGGATATAGCCACCCTCTCGGGCCACATAC